>JAOCZM010000070.1:182500-702290 GCA_026122235.1 Vinca minor | reverse complement strand
AGTATGCGCCGTTCAGTTACGTATTGCATCCCAAATCACCATTACCAATTGTGATTATGCCTTTCGGACTCAAAGTGGCACCTTCTTATTTTCAAAAGGCCATGACAAAAATTTTCCAACCCCACGATTCCAAAACGCTCTCATTTACATTGATGATATACTTTTATTTTCAAAAGATTTTGAATCTCATCTTATTTCTTGAATCGAGTTGAAGGGATTCATGGGCGGAAACTTCGTTCCAAACACCCATGGATCCTCACTCGAAGGATCCGCTCATATGAAACAATTGAAAAACGAGCAAGAAAAGCTTACGTTTAGGGATTCGAAAGCTACTTATTGAATGGAGGATGGCGTTTCTTGGGTCGGGATCTTGCTACCGATTGATCTCCCTTTGCGGAAAGTCCCTCTACCGGTATCCACGCGACGCAAGCGGGCAGCGATTGCTAGCTCTTCGTTTTACGAGATTCGGGAATTAGAGAGAAAAGGGAGAGGCAAGAATAGAAAACGGTTTTCTGATTCTATGTCTTATTTCGGCAGAAAAACATTAGTCATCTAGGTTTCGGCTAAGAGATGTTATGTAGAGTGTGAGAGTTCGTTACTAGAACAACTCCCACCTCTATTCAACTTCTATCGGCAGTGGGAGTCTCAGAATCCCACGTTCCCTAGACTTTCGCTGGTAGTGGGAGTCCTTATCGGATAATAACTCCCACGTAATCCCAGCTATAGGTAAAATATCGAAATTGCCCCTATCTCTAATTCGAATAATAAACACTTTATTATTTTCAGAAAGACAAATGTCAGATACAATGAACCTAGACACATTCTAGATTCATTGAATCTGGACATAAAGCTCGTTAGCTCATCTATGCGTGTGACCCTGTAGGTTCATCTCACAATGGCAATGAAAACACACTTAGTAGTATGTGTTCATAAATCACAAGCGGTCCCTAGCAGGACATTGTGACTACCCAAAGTGAATGAATATACAACGGAACCTAATATCAATCCACTATTTAATCCCTTTGTCTCGCGATATCCTAATTAAGCATAAGGCATGGTGGTCGTCACCCTTATTAAGCTTAATTGTATTTATGCTCGATCTCCCGGGTAGATCTGTTTTGACAAATAGCATTTGATAACCACTTTATCAAATACATTTGAGCTACGACCATGCATTTAAAGCAGTCTTTCCCTATCGAGGGCCCATGGATATCTCTCTCAATAATAGAGAGGACAAATTCCTTGCAATGTCTCTCACATTCAAGCTATGATAGGACACCACATCCGATCATCCGTCGTATTGATTACTCTGTTACAAGTAACGTTCGACTGAGTCAAAACGTGGCTCCATTCATACTAGAATCAATGAAGACATAAGGTCTAAGGATTCTAAAATAGTATTGAGGAAGTAATACTTATGACTTAAGACCATGAAGTATTACTTCTCTGACGGATCACGTCCAATACAATGTATCCCTATATAAGCTAATGAGTTTTACTATCAAATCACACATTTGATAATCAAAAGAAAAATTAACTATTCAATTACATGCTCAAAAGATAACAAAACGCACAACATGTGCTAATGGTCCTAGGGCACTACTAACATCAGTTTCATAAGTTGGTAAAAGATTTTGGCATAATGCTTTCTGAGAAGAAAATGGTTTTGAGGACTCTAGCTATTGATTTTCTGGGAATGAAACTTCACAATGGCAGTTACATTCCCCCACCACATATTGCTGATAAACTGCAAGAATTTCCAGATGAAATCCTTTCTACTCAACAATTGCCACAGTTCCTTGGTGTTGTTAATTATATCAGCAGTTTCATTCACCAGATTGCCAGATTCCGATATTTTCTTACTCCCAGGCTAAAAAAGAATCCTCCTTCTTGGACGATCAAGCATACTGAGGCAGTCAAAAGCCTCAAAGAACTTGCAGCTAAAGTCCCACCGTTACAAATTCCCTCATTTGGAGTACGAATACTTCAGACAGATGCATCTGATGAATTTTGGGGAGCAGTTCTTTTGGAAGAATTGAATGGTAAAAGGAGAGTGTGTGCCTATCAAAGTGGTCAGTTTAAAGAATCAGAAAGACATTATCATTCTACGTTCAAAGAAATTATGGCCGTGAAACGCGGTATTGAAAAATTTGAATTCTTTCTAGTAAGTTACAGGTTTGTTGTTGAAATGGATATGTCTGCCTTTCCAAGAATGCTACACTTCAAGCAAAAGACAATTCCAGATGCACAGTTGCTACGCTGGCAACAATGGTTTTCCCAGTATACATTTGAAGTAAAGCATATTTCTCAGCAGACCTCCAAAGACAAAGCCTCCAGACTCGGTTTCTACAATAATCCCCTGCATCGCCACACTTGAAGAGTATTCTATTTCTGATGTCTACCCTGCTAAATCTCAATTATCAGCAAGTTCATCAGTTTCGTCACAAATTACCGCCTCAGGTTGCGATTTTTCTACACAACAAAATGGAAGTCCTTAATTAATATTTCAACATGTAAATATTTATTTTTATGTTTTTAATTTCGTCGTGTGATATTTTTCATAAAAAAAAAAGAAAAATCGAAAATACCCGAAAAAGCAAAAAACGTGGGACAAACTCAAAATCAGCATTTTCTCTTACCTAACCTATCTAGATTAGTAGTGGAAATAGCCTATTTAGGCTTACTATTAGTGAAAGTGAGATTTAGGTGGTAAATAGTCTAAAAGTCACTTTCTTTACATAGTTCTACTAAGTTTTAATTCCGGATTTCACGTCCGCTTACGTGTCTAGTATTTTTTGAAGGGATTCATGGGCGGAAACTCGTTCCAAACACCCATGAGTCCTCCCCTGAAGGATCCGCTCATACGAAACCGAACCGAAAACAGCGATAAAGAACTTACATGTTTCGGATTCAAGAAGCTACTTCTTGAATGGAGGATGACGTTTCTTGATTAGTTTCTTGCCACCACCGGATTTCCGCTGCGGAATATCCCTCTACCCAGTATCCACGCGGCGAAGCGAGCGGTGATTGCTAGCTCTTCGTCTCTCGAAGTTCGGGGAATTAGAGAAGGAAAAAGGGGAAGGCGAGAAAGAAAAAAGGTTTTTTTCTTTTGTTCTAGGTATTTCGGCTGATCACCACACGTACCTAGGGTTTCGGGTTAAGAGATGTTATATAGAGTCCGGGAGTTGGTTCCCAGAACAACTCCCATGTCTACTCAACTTCTCTCAGGGCGTGGGAGACTCCGAATCCCACGTCCCCTGGACTTCCATTGGTAGTGGGAGTCTTTATCGGATAATGGCTCCCACGTAATCCCGACTACGGTTAAATACCAAAATTGCCCCCTATCTCTAATTCGAATAATAAACACTTTATTATTTTTGAGAAAAACATATGTCGAGATACAATGAACCTAGACACTTTCTAGATTCATTGAATGCGGACATGAAGCTTCGTTAGCTCAGATGCATGCGTGTGACCACTGTAGGTTCATATCACAATGGCAATGAAAACACACTTGTTAGTAGTGTGAGTTCATAAGTCATGAGCGGCCCCTAGCGAGGACATTGTGACTACCCAAAGTGAATGAATTACAAGGGAACCTAATGTCAATCCACTATTTAATCCCTTTGTCTCGTGATATCCTAATTAAGCATAAGGCATGGTGGTCGTCACCCTTATTAAGCTTAATTATATTTATGCTTTCGATCTCCGAGTAGATTGTTTTGACAAATAGCATTTGATAACCACTTTATCAAATACATTTGAGCTACGACCATGCATTTAAACGAGTCTTTCCCTATCGAGGGGCCCATGGATATCTCTCTCTAATAATAGAGAGGGACAAATTCCTTGCAATGTCTCTCACATTCAAGCTATGATAGAACACTACATCCGATCATCGGTCGTATTGATTACTCTGTTACAAGTAACGTCCAGGTCGAGTCAAAAGCGTGGCTCCATTCATACTAGAATCAATGAAGACATAAGGTCTAAGGATTCTAAAATAGTATTGAGGAAGTAATACTTATGACTTATGACCATGAAGTATTACTTCTCGACTGGATCACGTCGATACAATGTATCCCTATATATTGCATCTATGATGTGATTTGTATCCATTACACATGATCAGTAAAACAAGATCATCAATCAACAATCATACTAGTTTTATTTCACAGTAATTAAGCATTACATAAAACTAGGGACTTCTAGAATAGTAATTACATAAGCTAATGAGTTTTACTATCAAATCACACATTTGATAATCAAAAGCGAAATTAACTATTCAATTACATGCTCAAAAGATAACAAAACGCACAACATGTGCTAATGGTCCTAGGGCACTACTAACATTTTTCCTGTACATTATTTTCGTTTCGTGTCCGGATTTCGATTCCGAAACGTGGCAGTTACTGTTCATATTTTTGTTTTGAGTCCGTCACGTGTCTTGTACTATTCATATTTTTGTTTCGAGTCCGGATTTCAAGTCCGAGACGTGTCATGTAATTATTAGTTGTACTGTACATTAGTTTGTGTTTCGAGTCCGGATTTCAAATCCGCCTTTGTAATATTTCGCCTATAAAAAGGCTTGTAACCACTACGAAATCCTCAGAAGTTGATGAGAGGAAAAACTTATGAAATAAAGAGTTTGTTCCACAATTCTCTCTTGTTCTCTTTCTTTGCTTTTCATATGATCTTCAAAGCTTCTTCTTAGTTTCCCGTAGGAATTTTCAAGATGTCTTCTTAAGTCTTCTTCTTGTTCTTTAGTAGCTTTCAAAGTAGTTCATGCTAAACTAGTGTCTTAATTCAAGTATTCATCTCTTAGTTTAATGTTTTCCTTAACTACTAGGTTTATGAGAGTTTGTTCCACAATTCTCTCTTGTTCTCTTCCTTTGCTTTTCATATGATCTTCAAAGCTTCTTCTTAGTCTCCTAGATCTAGTTTTTCTTCAATATCTCGTCTTCCTTGTGTCTACGAGTTAGATTACGTTTCTGAAAATAGTAAAATTCCTATGTCTTCATATCCCAGAGTAAATCCTTACAGTTTTTATAAAAAAGAAAAACCCAAAAATATTGTAGGAGTAAGTATTAATCCAGTCCTAGGAAAAAATTCCGGTTCAAAGTCTGTCTGAAAATACTGTCAAGCATCCCAATTTGCCACCCACAAACTTCCCTCCACCAAAGAGAAACAGTACGTAACTCTTCAATTTCCAAAACATTTCCCAAAAGATTGTCTGGATCAAGGATACACGCACATACACTTTGGTGCCATTCGTTTGGCAGTCACCCTCCATGCCAAAAAAAGGTCTCCCAATGAATTCCCGTATTGCACTTATTGACTCCAGATTCCAAGGATACGCACACTCAGGCATTGGAACAGTGCAAACAACTCTCAATTCAGGGACAACCTTTGTGACTTTCTTCCCAAACTTTACTGTTCCCCTAGACGACCCATCTCTGTTTACTGTACTACGGGTTCAGATCCAGATCACTGGCCCAGAAAGGGAAGATATGTGTATGGCGACGCTTCACCACCAGATGTCATATAAAATACAAAACCATGCCTACAAGCCTCCACCTCCTCCACAATTAGAATACGGTGAATCCGTACTTCTTTCTGTCAACTCACCCCAAAACTCTCAATACACAATTGTTCCCAGATACAGAGGGGCATTCCAAAAATTACAGAAATGAAGTTTCTCCTATTTTACCCACAAAATTCTCATTAAGAGATGGTGACGCCTGGTCATCCCTCAAATCCCCGGTGATAATGTTTGCTTCTGATGGCAAACCAATATATCAGGGAAAGGACGAAAAAGGTCACATTTGGTACGATATCTGTTCGTGCCAAGACTGTCTGGATCATTAGTCAGACGAAGAAGATGATTTCCCACCAAAGAAAACATCTTGAATCTGGCAACAAAGGTACAGTGAGGGGTATTTGGAGAGTCAACAGAGAGAAATATGGATTCACCATTTTGCAATTGGGGAGGAAGTGGGAGGTCGAAGGCATAGTTTTGCACTATGTATGCCAACTGGTGGTGAAGGGCTGCCATGTATGTATTCTCCAATTCTGACCAGTGATCTGGATCTGAACACGGAACACGGTAGACAGAGATGGATCGTCCAGGAGCATGGTAAAATTTGGGAACAGGGTCACAAAGATTGTTCCAGCATTGAGAGTCGATTGCACTGTTCCGATTACGGAGTGTTCGTATATTTGGAATCTGGAATCAAGAAGTGCAACACGGGATACCATCGGGAGACCTTTCTTGGCATGGAGTGTGACCGCCAAGCGGATAGCACCAAAGTGTATGTGAGTGTAACCTTGGTCCAGACATGATCTTGCAAAGTGTCCTGGAAGTTTGAGGGTTACATACTGTTCTTCTTTGGTAGAGGGCAGTTTGTGGGTAGAAAATTGGGATGATTGACAGAAATCTTGGACAGAAGTTGATACGGGGTTTCTACCTAGGACTTGTCTAAGACGTACGCCTACAATATTTTTGGGTTTTTCTTTTTGATAAATACTGTAAGGATTTACTACGGGGTAAGAAGACAAAGGATACTTACTATCTTCGGAAACATAATCTAATTCATATACGTTGGGAAGACGAGACTTAGAAAAACTAGATCTAGGCGACTCTGGAAGAGAAACTATACTAGAAGAAGATGAACTAGAAGATGAAGACATAATGAAGATAACCAAGAGGGAGGGGACCGAATCCGAGGGTGAGGGGATCTTATGACTCAACAGAACCAAATTTTCAGATTTAATTTGTTTTGAAATCTATAGCTTGCTGCTTTTGAAAATCATCTTTACGCATCAGACGCATGACCCACACTGGAATTTCAGACATCAGTGTACCGGGCCTTCCTCGTCAGGCTAGCATACCTATGACTCTCTAAGCAGGGATCCACATCAGTAGACTCTTTAGAAGTGTTCAGTTACTCCATTAAATTCTAAGTTTTCTGATGGAAGTACCCGCAAAATCCCATAATTTCCCGCAGACCTTAGTTTTCTGGTGGAGGTACCCGCAAAATCCCTTAATTCTCCAAGACCTCAGTTTTCTGATGAAAGTACCCACAGAAGATCCTAATTAAGGCAAATGTGGCATAATTCAGAGCATACTGGTCAGAGGAAAAGAAGAATTAAAGAACTAGCGGCATCATCAAAACCATACCGGACAAGATCACGAGGAATGAAAGAACTAGCGACATCATCAAAACCATACTGGACAAAGATCACGAGGAATTAAAGAACTAGCGGCATCTTCAGATCATACTAATCTAAGACAAAGAGCAGTGGTACTAATCATCTAAATCATAAACTGATGTTTTTTAAAAAAATCATTTGAAAACCGTGATTGGTCGAGTCATAATCACCCCCGCTCCCCAGATTCAGTCACCGGAAAAATCTCTCATCTTGATTATTTGGCTACTCCGGTGATAGCCTTGTTGGATACTGGTGCAGCTGCTACCGTCATGAATCCTGACATCCTTCCCAGTGATTGCTGGAATCAAGGGATTAAACTGTTTTGTCTGACCAGAGGAGGTCGGGAAGTAGGAATCTGATGGGGAAAATAGGCTAGGTTGAGACTGATCTAGCTGGGATTCAAGGGATTTGAGTTGGTGTTGTAAAAACTCCTTTTCTGACAGCAATTTTGACATCTGGGGGAGACCACTCGGTGGGGAAGACAGTAGAGACCTCGTTCCCGTTGGGAACTTAATTTCAACAGATCCATCAGCCTTTTTGGTAAAAGTGGGTTCTGTGTGCTATATTGGCTTGGCTGTTTCGGTTATGTGTCTTTCATAACTGGTTATCCAGGAGGTGGGGAGAAGAGCTTGGAGTTCTTCTCTTTTAATTTGTCTGCGAACAAAGGTACAGTGAGGGGTATTTGGAGAGTGAACAGAGAGAAATATGGATTCACCATTTTGCAATTGGGGAGGAAGTGGGAGGTCGAAGGCATGGTTTTGTACTCTGTATGCCATCTGGTGGTGAAGGGTTGCCATGTATGTATTCTCCAATTCGGACCCGGTGATCCCGGATCTCGAACACGGAACACGGTAGACGAGAGATGGATCGTCCGAGAGCATGGTAAAAATTTGGGAACAGGGGTCCCAAAGATTGTTCCGACGATTGAGGGTCGTTTACACTGTTCCGATTACGGAGTGTTCGTATCTTTGGAATCTGGAATCAAGAAGTGCAACACGGGATACCATCGGGAGACCTTTCTTGGCATAGAGTGTGACCGCCAGCGGATAGCACCAAAGTGTATGTGAGTGTAACCTTGGTCCGAGACGAGATCCGCAAAGTGTTACGAAGTTTGAGGGTTACATACTGTTCTTCTTTGGTAGAGGGCAGTTTGTGGGTAGAAAATTGGGATGATTGACAGAAATCTTGGACAGAAGTTGATACGGGGTTTCTACCTAGGACTTGTCTAAGACGTACGCCTACTATATTTTTGGGTTTTTTCTTTTTGATAAATCATTTGTAAGGATTTACTACGGGGTAAGAAGACAAAGGATACTTACTATCTTCGGAAACATAATCTAATTCATATACGTTGGGAAGACGAGACTTAGAAAAGCTAGATCTAGGCGACTCTGGAAGAGAAACTATACTAGAAGAAGATGAACTAGAAGATGAAGACATAATGAAGATAACCAAGAGGGAGGGGACCGAATCCGAGGGTGAGGGGATCTTATGACTCAACAGAACCAAATTTTCAGATTTAATTTGTTTTGAAATCTACAGCTTGCTGCTTTTAAAAATCATCTTTACGCATCAGACGCACAACCCACACTGGAATTTCAGTCATCAGTGTACCGGGCCTTCCTCGTCAGGCTAGCATACCTATGACTCTCTAGCAGGGATCCACATCGGTAGACTCTTTAGAAGTGTTCGATTACTCCATTAAATTCTAAGTTTTTCGATGGAAGTACACGTAAAATCCCATAATTTCCCATGAGACCTTAGTTTTTCACAGGTGGAGGTACATAAAATCCCTTAATTCTCCAAGACCTCAGTTTTCTGATGAAAGTACCCACAGAAGATCCTAATTAAGGCAAATGTGGCATAATTCAGAGCATACTGGTCAGAGGAAAAGAAGAATTAAAGAACTAGCGGCATCATCAAAACCATACTGGACAAAGATCACGAGGAATTAAAGAACTAGCGGCATCTTCAGATCATACTAATCTAAGACAAAGAGCAGTGGTACTAATCATCTAAATCATAAACTGATGTTTTTTAAAAAAATCATTTGAAAACCGTGATTGGTCGAGTCATAATCACCCCGCTCCCCGAGTTCGATCACCGGAAAAAATCTCTCATCTTGATTATTTGGCTACTCGGTGATAGCCTTGTTGGATACTGGTGCAGCTGCTACCGTCATGAATCCTGACATCCTTCCCAGTGATTGCTGGAATCAAGGGATTAAACTGTTTTGTCTGACCAGAGGAGGTCGGGAAGTAGGAATCTGATGGGGAAAATAGGCTAGGTTGAGATTGATCTAGCTGGGATTCAAGGGATTTGAGTTGGTGTTGTAAAAACTCCTTTTCTGACAGCAATTTTGACATCTGGGGGAGACCACTCGGTGGGGAAGACAGTAGAGACCTCGTTCCCGTTGGGAACTTAATTTCAACAGATCCATCAGCCTTTTTGGTAAAAGTGGGTTCTGTGTGCTATATTGGCTTGGCTGTTTCGGTTATGTGTCTTTCATAACTGGTTATCCAGGAGGTGGGGAGAAGAGCTTGGAGTTCTTCTCTTTTAATTTGTCTGCGAACAAAGGTACAGTGAGGGGTATTTGGAGAGTGAACAGAGAGAAATATGGATTCACCATTTTGCAATTGGGGAGGAAGTGGGAGGTCGAAGGCATGGTTTTGTACTCTGTATGCCATCTGGTGGTGAAGGGTTGCCATGTATGTATTCTCCAATTCTGGACCAGTGATCTGGATCTGAACACGGAACACGGTAGACAGAGATGGATCGTCCAGGAGCATGGTAAAATTTGGGAACAGGGTCCCAAAGATTGTTCCAGCATTGAGGGTCGTTTACACTGTTCCGATTACGGAGTGTTCGTATCTTTGGAATCTGGAATCAAGAAGTGCAACACGGGATACCATCGGGAGACCTTTCTTGGCATAGAGTGTGACCGCCAAGCGGATAGCACCAAAGTGTATGTGAGTGTAACCTTGGTCCAGACAGGATCTGGCAAAGTGTTCTGGAAGTTTGAGGGTTACATACTGTTCTTCTTTGGTAGAGGGCAGTTTGTGGGTAGAAAATTGGGATGATTGACAGAAATCTTGGACAGAAGTTGATACGGGGTTTCTACCTAGGACTTGTCTAAGACGTACGCCTACTATATTTTTGGGTTTTTCTTTTTGATAAATACTGTAAGGATTTACTACGGGGTAAGAAGACAAAGGATACTTACTATCTTCGGAAACATAATCTAATTCTAATAACGTGGGAAGACGAGACTTAGAAAAACTAGATCTAGGCGACTCTGGAAGAGAAACTATACTAGAAGAAGATGAACTAGAAGATGAAGACATAATGAAGATAACCAAGAGGGAGGGGACCGAATCCGAGGGAGTGAGGGGATCTTATGACTCAACAGAACCAAATTTTCGATTTAATTTGTTTTGAAATCTACGACTTTGTCGCTTTTAAAAAATCATCTTTACGCATCGGACGCACAACCCATGCTCGGAATTTCAGTCATCGGTGTACGGGCCTTCCTCGATCGAGGCTAGCATACCTATGACTCTCTAGCGAGGATCCACATCGATGAGACTCTTTAGAAGTGTTCGATTACTCCATTAAATTCTAAGTTTTTCGATGGAAGTACCCATGAAAATCCCATAATTTCCCATGAGACCTTAGTTTTCACGGTGGAGGTACTCATGAAAATCCCCTTAATTCTCCAAGACCTCGGTTTTCGATGAAAGTACCCACGAAGATCCTAATTAAGGCAAATGTGGCATAATTCGGAGCATACTGGTCGGGAGGAAAAGAAGAATTAAAGAACTAGCGGCATCATCAAAAACCATCTTGGGACAAAGATCACGAGGAATTAAAGAACTAGCGGCATCATCAAAACCATACTCGGACAAAGATCACGAGGAATTAAAGAACTAGCGGCATCTTCGAGATCATACTAATCTAAGACAAAAGAGCGAGTGGTACTAATCATCTAAATCATAAACCGATGTTTTTTAAAAAAAATCATTTGAAAACCGTGATTGGTCGAGTCATAATCACCCCGCTCCCCAGTTCGATCCACGGAAAAAATCTCTCATCTTGATTATTTGGCTACTCCGGTGATAGCCTTGTTGGATACTGGTGCAGCTGCTACCGTCATGAATCCTGACATCCTTCCCAGTGATTGCTGGAATCAAGGGATTAAACTGTTTTGTCTGACCAGAGGAGGTCGGGAAGTAGGAATCTGATGGGGAAAATAGGCTAGGTTGAGATTGATCTAGCTGGGATTCAAGGGATTTGAGTTGGTGTTGTAAAAACTCCTTTTCTGACAGCAATTTTGACATCTGGGGGAGACCACTCGGTGGGGAAGACAGTAGAGACCTCGTTCCCGTTGGGAACTTAATTTCAACAGATCCATCAGCCTTTTTGGTAAAAGTGGGTTCTGTGTGCTATATTGGCTTGGCTGTTTCGGTTATGTGTCTTTCATAACTGGTTATCCAGGAGGTGGGGAGAAGAGCTTGGAGTTCTTCTCTTTTAATTTGTCTGCGAACAAAGGTACAGTGAGGGGTATTTGGAGAGTGAACAGAGAGAAATATGGATTCACCATTTTGCAATTGGGGAGGAAGTGGGAGGTCGAAGGCATGGTTTTGTACTCTGTATGCCATCTGGTGGTGAAGGGTTGCCATGTATGTATTCTCCAATTCTGGACCAGTGATCTGGATCTGAACACGGAACACGGTAGACAGAGATGGATCGTCCAGGAGCATGGTAAAATTTGGGAACAGGGTCCCAAAGATTGTTCCAGCATTGAGGGTCGTTTACACTGTTCCGATTACGGAGTGTTCGTATCTTTGGAATCTGGAATCAAGAAGTGCAACACGGGATACCATCGGGAGACCTTTCTTGGCATAGAGTGTGACCGCCAAGCGGATAGCACCAAAGTGTATGTGAGTGTAACCTTGGTCCAGACAGGATCTGGCAAAGTGTTCTGGAAGTTTGAGGGTTACATACTGTTCTTCTTTGGTAGAGGGCAGTTTGTGGGTAGAAAATTGGGATGATTGACAGAAATCTTGGACAGAAGTTGATACGGGGTTTCTACCTAGGACTTGTCTAAGACGTACGCCTACAATATTTTTGGGTTTTTCTTTTTGATAAATACTGTAAGGATTTACTACGGGGTAAGAAGACAAAGGATACTTACTATCTTCGGAAACATAATCTAATTCTAATAACGTGGGAAGACGAGACTTAGAAAAACTAGATCTAGGCGACTCTGGAAGAGAAACTATACTAGAAGAAGATGAACTAGAAGATGAAGACATAATGAAGATAACCAAGAGGGAGGGGACCGAATCCGAGGGTGAGGGGATCTTATGACTCAACAGAACCAAATTTTCAGATTTAATTTGTTTTGAAATCTACAGCTTGCTGCTTTTAAAAATCATCTTTACGCATCAGACGCACAACCCACACTGGAATTTCAGTCATCAGTGTACCGGGCCTTCCTCGTCAGGCTAGCATACCTATGACTCTCTAGCGAGGATCCACATGGTAGACTCTTTAGAAGTGTTCGATTACTCCATTAAATTCTAAGTTTTCGATGGAAGTACCCATAAAATCCCATAATTTCACTGAGACCTTAGTTTTTACGGTGGAGGTACATGAAAATCCCTTAATTCTCCAAGACCTCGGTTTTTCGATGAAAGTACCCACGAAGATCCTAATTAAGGCAAATGTGGCATAATTCGAGCATACTGAGTCGAGGAAAAGAAGAATTAAAGAACTAGCGGCATCATCAAAACCATACTGGACAAAGATCACGAGGAATTAAAGAACTAGCGGCATCTTCAGATCATACTAATCTAAGACAAAGAGCAGTGGTACTAATCATCTAAATCATAAACTGATGTTTTTTAAAAAAATCATTTGAAAACCGTGATTGGTCGAGTCATAATCACCCCCGCTCCCCAGATTCAGTCACCGGAAAAATCTCTCATCTTGATTATTTGGCTACTCCCGGTGATAGCCTTGTTGAATCTTGAGTGCAGTTGCTACTAGTCATGAATCTCGACATCCTTCCCGGTGATTGCTGGAATCAAGGGATTAAAGCTGTTTTGTCCGACCGGGAGGAGGTCGGGAAGTAGGAATCGATGGGGAAAAATAGGCTAGGTTGAGGCCCGAGTCTAGCTGGGATTCAAGGGATTTGAGTTGGTGTTGTAAAAACTCCTTTTCTGACAGCAATTTTGACATCTGGGGGAGACCACTCGGTGGGGAAGACAGTAGAGACCTCGTTCCCGTTGGGAACTTAATTTCAACAGATCCATCAGCCTTTTTGGTAAAAGTGGGTTCTGTGTGCTATATTAGCTCAGTTTGTTTTCGGTTATGTGTCTTTCATAACTGGTTATCCAGGAGGTGGGGAGAAGAGCTTGGAGTTCTTCTCTTTTAATTTGTCTGCGAACAAAGGTACAGTGAGGGGTATTTGGAGAGTGAACAGAGAGAAATATGGATTCACCATTTTGCAATTGGGGAGGAAGTGGGAGGTCGAAGGCATGGTTTTGTACTACGTATGCCATCTCGGTGGTGAAGGGGTTGCCATGTATGTATTCTCCAATTTCGGACCGGTGATGCTGGATCTGAACACGGAACACGGTAGACAGAGATGGATCGTCCAGGAGCATGGTAAAATTTGGGAACAGGGTCCCAAAGATTGTTCCAGCATTGAGGGTCGTTTACACTGTTCCGATTACGGAGTGTTCGTATCTTTGGAATCTGGAATCAAGAAGTGCAACACGGGATACCATCGGGAGACCTTTTTTGGCATAGAGTGTGACCGCTAGCGGATAGCACCAAAGTGTATGTGAGTGTAACCTTGGTCCGAGACGAGGATCCGCAAAGTGTTCTGGAAGTTTGAGGGTTACATACTGTTCTTCTTTGGTAGAGGGCAGTTTGTGGGTAGAAAATTGGGATGATTGACAGAAATCTTGGACAGAAGTTGATACGGGGTTTCTACCTAGGACTTGTCTAAGACGTACGCCTACAATATTTTTGGGTTTTTCTTTTTGATAAATACTGTAAGGATTTACTACGGGGTAAGAAGACAAAGGATACTTACTATCTTCGGAAACATAATCTAATTCATATACGTTGGGAAGACGAGACTTAGAAAAGCTAGATCTAGGCGACTCTGGAAGAGAAACTATACTAGAAGAAGATGAACTAGAAGATGAAGACATAATGAAGATAACCAAGAGGGAGGGGACCGAATCCGAGGAGTGAGGGGATCTTATGACTCAACGAACCAAATTTTTCGATTTAATTTGTTTTGAAATCTACGACTTTGTCGCTTTTAAAAAAATCATCTTTACGCATCGGGACGCACAACCCACACTGGAATTTCGGTCATCGGTGTACCGGGCCTTCTCAGTCGAGGCTAGCATACCTATGACTCTCTAGCGAGGATCCACATCGGTAGACTCTTTAGAAGTGTTCAGTTACTCCATTAAATTCTAAGTTTTACGATGGAAGTACATAAAATCCCATAATTTCCATGAGACCTTAGTTTTTACGGTGGAGGTACCCATGAAAATCCCCTTAATTCTCCAAGACCTCGGTTTTTCGATGAAAGTACCCTACAGAAGATCCTAATTAAGGCAAATGTGGCATAATTCAGAGCATACTGGTCAGAGGAAAAGAAGAATTAAAGAACTAGCGGCATCATCAAAACCATACTGGACAAAGATCACGAGGAATTAAAGAACTAGCGGCATCTTCAGATCATACTAATCTAAGACCAAGAGTAGTGTTACTAATCATCTAAATCATAAACTGATATTTTGTAAAAAATCATTTGATAACCGTGATTGGTCGTGTCATAATCACCCCCGCTCCCCAGATTCAGTCACCGAAAAATTAGCCGGACATGGCTCTGATACCAATAAACCTAGTAGTTAAGGTAAACATTAAACTAAGAGAATAATCTTTAAAGAAAGATACTAGTTTAACATGAACTACTTTGAAAGCTACTAAAGAACAAAAAGAAGACTAAGAAGACATCTTGAAAATTCCTACGGGAAACTAAGAAGAAGCTTTGAAGATCATATGAAAAGCAAAGGAAGAGAACAAGAGAGAATTGTGGAACAAACTCTCATAAACCTAGTAGTTAAAGAAAACATTAAACTAAGAGAATAATCTTTAAAGAAAGATACTAGTTTAACATGAACTACTTTGAAAGCTACTAAAGAACAAGAAGAAGACTAAGAAGACATCTTGAAAAATCCTACGGGAAACTAAGAAGAAGCTTTGAAGATCATATGAAAAGCAAAGAAAGAGAACAAGAGAGAATTGTGGAACGAACTCTTTATTCGATATGTTTTTCCTCTCATCAACTTCTGAGGATTTCGTTGTGGTTGCAAGCCTTTATATAGGCAAAATATTACAAAGGCGGATTTAAAATCCGGATTCGAAACAAAAACTAATGTACAGTACAACTAATAATTACATGACACGTCTCGGACTTGAAATCCGGACTCGAAACAAAAATATAAACAGTAACTGCCACGTTTCGGAATCGAGCTCCGGACTCGAAACGAAAATAATGTACAGGAAAAATACAAGACATGTAAGCGGATGTGAAATCCGAACTTAAAACTTAGTAGAACTATGTAAAGAAAGTGACTTTTAGACTATTTACCACCTAAATCTCACTTTCACTAATAGTAAGCCTAAATAGGCTATTTCCACTACTAATCTAGATAGGTTAGGTAAGAGAAAATGCTGATTTTGAGTTTGTCCCACGTTTTTTGCTTTTTCGGGTTTTTTCAATATTTTTTTTTGAAAAAATAATCTCACACGACGAAATTAAAAAACAAAAATTGAATATTTACATACTGAAATATTAATTAAGGACTTCCATGATCTTCTGCTTCAGAATTATAATCAGAGGAATTATGAGGCATCCAATCGTCACTGAAATTGTCATCATCTGAAGAAGAAGGTTCGTCAGGACTACTCACTGAAGCTGAAGTACTTGCCGAAAATTGAGTTCTTGAGGAAGAAGAAGCACTTGCATGTATTAAAACTTCAGCATAATACGGGTGAGATGGCCATTCTTGTGTCTTTGGACCTTCTAGTGTGCAGTACAGACCATTCTGTCTCATCCAGCCAATGTAGGTGAGACTGTCAAATCTGACACCATTTTTTATTGCTGTTTCTGTAACCACATCCATATACTCCTGTGGATGCTCTTTCTGAATTCTGGGTGTAGCAATGTTGAAAGAGTACCAGCCTAAAATCTTTTCCATCGGGAATGGTAAAGTCTTGGAGAGGAGTTTGGAATATGAAGATTCATTATGGAACGATGCAGACAGATAAACACATAATTTTGGTAATGGCTAAGAAAACGAAACCATCCTGCTGTAGGAAGAAACCAGTTTAGGATTTTGAACATGGTAAGCTTTTCTGGGGGAAGGTCTTTGGCTTGGTCACAGCACCAGAGATAAGAATATAATTTTTGAGTGTTGAAGACAAAAGATATCTGGTGTGCTTCAAGAAGGTACCAGAAATAGCAAAGTGCCAGTTTTGGGAGTGACCACAATTTACAGATATGAAAGATGGTAGAAAAAGGGCGGTCTGGGTGGTTCGAAATACCTCGAAAAACAGAAGGGCCATGGTTTCTCAAAAGAAGTCTGTGAAACAGTTTGTAATTGAGTGTACTTCGAAGAGGGAGGGTGAGGTCCAAGATGGTTTCTACCACTTCAGGAGGAAGGTGAGAAAAGTCAAATGTACAAATACTGGGGTTTATCACCGGGAGTTGAGAAACCTGTAATGCGTGAGAAAACATACCTGCCTGAGAAACTTTATCTTCCTTCTCATTGGATGGAACCTGTGAAAAATAATAATCAAAAGGATATGTTATATGAAACTCAGAGTTTGTCCAGTGTTCCAATGACCTAGGGATTTTGATGTTTTTGACTGACTCAAGGAAACTAGACTCACAAGACTCGGGAATAGAGAAGAAAGCGGGAATTTTTGTATAGGGAAGCAGTTGGCCTTTGTAAACAATTCCATCTGGACTAAAAGAGAGGTGGGGAATTTGGCTCAGAAGGTCAAAACCAATAACAAGATCTTTTTGGGGAAGTTTGGAGCCAAGGACTTGGTGAGTGATTGTGAGGTTCGGGAAGAGGTGAATGTTTATCGGGTTACTGATCTTATCAATAACAAACTGACTCCCATTGGCCGTAGAGAAGACTTTGAAGTATGGATTCCAGCAATCACTGGGAAGGATGTCAGGATTCATGACGGTAGCAGCTGCATAAGTATCCAACAAGGCTATCACAGGAGTAGCCAAATAATCAAGATGAGAGATTTGTATAGAAACAAGAGGATACGAGTCATCTGAAACAAAAGGTTGAGATAAGAGATCCGAGATCATAAAGAAATTATTAGAATCACTAGTATCAGAATCTCCATCAGATTGGCTAGTTTCATCGTCTGTGTAGGAAATTGCCATTAAGAAACCTGGGGATGGATCACTAGTAAGCTCAAACAAGGATTCGACGTGTGAATAATCTCTCCTTCCAGATGAGGAGCGATTTGGGCCATGAACTGCTGTTTCTCTGTGCTTTTAGGGCAATTCCTGGCAAAGTGGCCCTTTTGCTTGCAGAGAAAACATGTGTCTGATTTTCCCTTTCCTTTGTTGGATTTTTTCCTTAGAAACTTCCATTTCTTCTTGAATCCTTTAGCCTTTTTGTGTTTCTTGTCTGTTGCCTGCTTGTATTTTTTTGATTTTGCTTTGCTGGAACATGAGCAGGTTTTTTGATCTTTGCACTTGATGTACAGGTGTTTATCAGAACAGACCGGACCAAGGACTTTGGCATGAGACTGATATTTTTGCCAGAATCTAGTCTGCACGCACAATTTTTCCAATGCCTGCTGCATCATTTGCCATATCTGACCGAAAGTGATTGATGACCAGTCAATGCCTTTGTTGCAAATCTGTCTCATTGTTTCGTCCGCCAGTTCTTCTGGAACTGAATTGACAAAGGCTTGTTTTAGGCTGATATCATCGATTTGATTAATGATAAAAAACCTCTTGCACATTCGGTCGAAGTGTTTTTCTAAATCTTTCATTTTGATGGAGCAACACTTCATCTTAAGGAATTCGGTCCTGGCAATAGTGACGTCGTGTCCTGCTTCTCCCAGAAAATGTCCTCTGAGGACTGTGATTACTTCTTCAGGAGACTTGAGTTGAAGGAATTGAAGCTGTCGGTATTCTCCCAAAGAGTTCCAGAAATCTCTGAGGCTTCCTTCAAGCCTGGCAACAAATCTTTTGAGAACCTCGTCAAGGGGATATTGCTGCATATCAGTGATTAACCATGCATATAGAGACTGAAAACGTTCTCGCCATTGGGATGGAGGGATGTCGTTGATGGTGAACTTATAGTAGTAATCATTTCTGACAAAAGGACTGGGGAACTACGAAGCAGGGTTGCCCTCCTCCATAGGAGTATCCATGGGTTCAACAACTGGATCTGATCCCATCATGAAGAGATTGTCAAAACCGTCAAGGTAATCAAGGTCAGATGAAATGACCAATATCGGTTTAGGCGGGATCTGGTTCTGGATTGTGTCACTGTGAGCGAGTTGCTGCTTAAGGAATGAATAGATAGGGTTTGGCTCATCAAATGATAACATTTCTGCTGTGGAGGTGTTGGGGCTGGTAGGGTCTGCGGTGGTTAGGACTGCTGTTACCAAAGGGTTTGGGGTATCTGGTGTAGGGTTCAGAGGAGTTACTGGAACCGGATTCATGGGGCTTACTGGTGGATTGGGTTTGAAGACTGGGGCTGGTCTCTTTCTGTGATGGGGTAAGTCTTTCCAGGATACATTCTTGATTTATGGAGGGGCGGATGAGCTCGTTGTAAGTGGTTACACCGATGCTAGTTTCCAAACCGACAGAGATGATTCCCGAGTGTTTAACTTGAATGGAGGTGCTGTGAGCTGGCGCAGTTCAAAGCAATCAACCATCGCAGATTCTACGACAGAGGCTGAGTACATAGCAGCTTGTGAAGCAGCTAAGGAAGCAGTTTGGATCAGGAAATTTATTTCCGACCTCGATGTGGTTCCTGGTATTGCGAACCCGATAGACCTCTATTGTGACAACAATGGGGATATTTCCCAATCTAGGGAACCTAGATCTCACCAGAGGTCCAAACATGTACTACGGCGATTTCACCTAATCCGTGAGATTATAGAGAGAGGTGATGTGCATATATGTAGAATAGATTCGGCAGACAATGTCGCCGATCCACTGTCGCAGCAGCAGCATGATCGTCACACTAGCTCCAAGGGTATCCGATATCTGGAGGGCTGATCTTTAGAGACAGTCATTAGTATGCCCTAAAGACCATTTATTGTAATTTGGGTCTTTAGTGCAAGTGGGAGATTATTGTAACCGTATTTATGTAATTTTCATTTTGATGAATAAAAAGGCATTAATTCCAGTATTATTCATTATGTTTCTGCGTTCTTAACAACATAAATAAATAATATGTCCTTAGAATAGTATTCATAATTGATTGTTATGAGATACTATTCTGAAACGTCCCTAGTCAAACATTATTATGGAATCTTCGAGGACAATAATAATGCGTAAGACTAGTATGTGCAGTGATTGATATAAGATATCGGATTGTCACATGGGTATATATGATTAGAGAATCATTATACTGGACAGACCCGGCATGAGAAACACACCATGGGTTGTTATATAATAGTCAACGGTGTTTCTCAAATTTTGACTGGGTTGTATATAAGATCCTTCGACTTGAGGTCTCACCTTCGACATGAGGTCTCACAAGAGTTCTTGCATGGCTAGTGTTATGCTTTGATAATGTTAAACGCTATTCGTAACAGGGTGAGCAATAAAGGCATTTATTGGGTATATCACGAATCTTGTTCAGGATGAATGAGATGCAGAAAGGATTTGTCCCTCCTATATAGCAGGAGCGATATCTTGGGCCCCTTGATGGAGTCTGACTAATTCATGGCCATGAACAAATGAATCCAGTATGAGATATTGTTGTCATTTGATTAGTCTACTCGCGAATCAAGAAACTAAAAGATTGGACAATACAAGTGTGACTTTTTCCATGACTTGTGTTCAATCTAGATATCAAGGACAAAAGGATTTAAATACAAATGTCAAATGGTGTGATTATGATAGTCACTAGATATTTATGAATTGGGGGTAATGATGCGTTGCTAGATACCTCTCATTACCTGTGACATATGATGTCACGGCCAACATCATAGATACTTTCTGGGTCGCACTCATAGATCAACTGGATTGGGCTTGTTGGAGTACATTTAATCTAAGGTGCGCCAATTCGATTGGGCTGGGTCGGGCCGGGATTGGATTGGGCCCTTAATCGGGTTGGGCCGACCAATATGATTGGGCCGACCAACCCATTTGGATCAATCAATTCGATTAGCCCAGGCCGGGCTTCGGGCCGGGATTGGATTGGGCCCTTAATCTGGTTGGGCCGACCAACCCATTTGGACCGACCTTATGGCTGGACATTTGGATATATTTTCCAGCCCTTTTATCTCTTAGAAAGGTGGTTGAAATGGTAGAGAAAGCGAAGGAGTGGTTTCCTCCATGATCTCCCACTTCCCCCTTTCACTCTCCCCTCTATCCTATGAATGACTAGGGAAAAATACTGATTTTCTCTAGGCATTCTAAGTAGTTTTCTCCAGCTTTTTGAGAGCTTAGAGAAGAGAGAAAAAGAGAGAACTTTTGTAAGAAAAGAAAAACTGTTTTCTTGTTCATCCAAAAAGGTCATACATTCATACTCCATCTTGAAGAGAGTCTTCAAGACTTCTACGAGGCATTGGCTAGCACCAAGCGGTAGAAGACCATCCCCTGGAAGATCGAGTGGATACTGGGAGAGACGGAGCCTGCGTTGGTGGCGTTCCGTTCGTGACAACAAACTGCAGCTGAAACTGTTTCAGCTATCCTAACACTTCTAAAGGTATAATACTATCCCATAGTCTTAGGTTCTTACTCGTGTAAGATCCTGATAGAGGCGGGTCACTTAATTCCGCTGCACTAACTGTTTTTGACCCGGTTATTACTCTAACAAAAAGATCATCAAAGAGTCCTCCTCAAATTAGGTGAGTACATTTTTTCGCAACTGATTGTTTCTTCTTGGTTTCTTTGTTGGTGTTGCGGCTGATCTGCAATAGGTTGATGTTGGGTGTGTCGTTGCTGCTCATCTACTGATCCGAACTCAGTACTGATAGTGGGAGTCAAAACCTCATTAGTCTCCGAACCTCCCTGAACCGTGAGGCCATGCTGCGATGATTCTTCTTCCATTAGTCCTATCTCCGGACCAACAGAGGGTATAGGAACCAATTCTGCCATCCCCAATCCAACCCAGGTAGCTTTACGTGGGAGTTATTATACTATAAAACTCCTAATACCAAAAGAGGTTGGGATTACTTGGGAGTTTGTTTTCGAGACAAACTCTCACGCCCGTTATACACTTCTCTTTGGACGAAACCTAGGGTTCGTTTTTCTCAGCTGCAAAACAATTACCACGAAAAGTATTCCTCCATCTTTTCTCTATCGGTTTTTCAAAACTCGGAAAATTGAAGAGCTAGCATTTGCTGCTCGTTTCGTCGCGTGGATACCGATAGAGAGTGAATAAAAAAGGGACATCATTTGGTGATTGTTTCGCAGAATCGTTGTTGAATCAGAAAAGAAATCCGAAAATTGTAGTATGAACGGATCCTTTCGAGGTCGATTCCTAGGTTTCATATGTATGTTTCTGCTTATGAATCCCTACAATTAGGCTTGTCAATTAGACCCAAGGACCTGGATATAGATCCAGGCCCAACAGACCTAATGTGGGTCCAGACCCAACTCTTCTATACCCAAATCCAATTGAGTCTCTCTTTCCATACTCAAGTTTAGTTGGGTCTATTGGATCCAAAATTAATTAGAGACCCAATAGGACCCAAAGCTCCCAATAGACTTTGTCCCAATACAGACCCGTCATCATTAAAGCTTCTAACTGGGACTCTACTACTTACTTTGTATTATAAGGTTAATTACTACAACCTAGACCCAGCCTAGACCTGTCCCCATATCCAACACATACTCAAGCCCAACTCAGGCCCAAATTATAAGACTCATGGGCATGTAGTGGAGATTTATATCCAAAACTCTTTTTAGTGGGTATGGGTCTGGATTTTAATTTTTGGGTCCAATTGACAGGCCTACCTACATTCCCTCTGCCATCTTGCATTGAAACAGAGACTTTGACACGTCAAAACTCTCCTGGCTAGCTTGACACTGAAAGCGTTGCTTTAGATTATTGGTCATGTCTAATGTACCCATTTCCTTGTGTTTCTTCCGAAGCTTAGAGGTCATGGTAACCAGAATTAAAATTGACACATCTAATGCGTCATCTAAATGCTTACGATAAGCAATTCTTTCAGCAGCTGTAGACCTAGTGACTGGTTGATCAGGAATAGGTTCTTCGAGAACATATAGCTTTTCTCGTGTTTGAGAACGATTCTCAAATTCTTTTACCAGTTGAGGAAGTTTCCTCCCTCAAGTATGTCATTCTCAAGGACAAATTGCAACGAAAACGAGTTTGCAACATTTGCATTTGTCATTATATCTACGATAAAGATTTCACATAGTTTTAGTAAATTATTTTAAAATCAGCAATAGGTCTTTAATTAATGATTCTCCAATTATTTTCTTCAAATAAATAACCCTCAAATATTCATTCGGAAAGTTAAAAAAACTTTCTAGTAGGCCATTTCCCAGAACATGTTCAGTCGATCTAGAACCCTTTCCGGTCGATCAAACCTTTCCCAGAAAATCGAAATACAGCCAAAAACACGAACGAACAATCCGTTCTAGGACTAGTTTAACAATTAAACATTATCCTAGAGGCTGTAAAAAGATAAAACATCGTATGACATGCATTAAACGTCTACTATAAACGAGAAACACATAAAATAACGATTGGGTACTCGTGATTGTCTCTGATACCACTAAAAGAAAGAAATTCATATTCCTAAAATAAACGCAGTGGATAGTAAAAATGCGGAATTTGTTTCTAACCGGTTCATTCACGAGTATTTTCCAACGAACTTGGATAAAGGATTTTTACCTTCAAATTACGTAATAAAAAACAGGTTCTGTTTGATTTTGCTTCGGTAATTACCAAAATCAACCGATCTAATTGACTCATGTCTCTAGGGATATCCACACGATCAACTTGAACTTATTTTTCGTGTCTCTAATGCTAGTCCGAGAGCTCCAAAGTTTGAAGACAATCTTCAGGAATTTGGTGTATATATGTTTAAGTTAAAACCGAAAAAGAAAGAACGAAAAATATGATTTTTCTTCTAACTTTTTGATACTCTTGGTGGTGAGTTTTCTCTAGGAATTCGGCAACCACTAGGTAGAGAATTAGATTATTGTCTTATCAACAATTGATCACTTGGGGAAATGAATAGAGGGATGAAAATTAATTCACTCACTACTTCATTTCCCCCTCAATTTGCTCCTCCATGATGCCCACTACACACCTCACATCCAGTTTTGACTCATTCAAACCAATTCAACAGACCGGTTTTTCCAGTTCAACCGAATTGGTTTGACCAATTGAGTATTGGTCGGCCCAATCCAATTGGAGCACCTATATCAAATGTAAATTCCAACAAGCCCAATCCAATTGATCATAGTATGCGACCCATTAGGTATTTGTTATGTAGGCCATGACAAAAATTGTCAATAGTAATGAAAGGTATCTAGCAACACATCATTACTCTCAATTGACAAATATTCTGGTGATCAAGTAATCACTATTATGACCTTTTGTACTAATCCATTTGTCCTCGATATCTAGATTGAACACAAGTTATGGAGATTGTCACACTTGTGTAGTTCAATCAATCACTTTCATGATTCGCGAGTAGACTAATCAAATGACATTAATATCATATTAATTCATTTGTTCATGGCCATGAATTAGTGTCACTCTATTAAGGGGCACAAGATATCGTTCCTGTTATATAGGAGGGACAAATCCTCTATATATCACACCTCATCTTACACATGGTTCATAAATACACCCAATAAATGCCTTTATAGCACATCTAGTTACAAACGGCGTTTGACACCATCAAAGCATACCATTAGCCACGTAGGAATTCTTGTGTGATTTCAAGTCAAATGATTCAGATACAAACAGAATCATTAAAAGAAACACTGCTGCATTCATATAACAATCCATGAAGTGTTCTTATAGCGGGTCGGTCCAGTATTATGATATCCAATATCACATTCCATGTGTTGATTAGATATCCAATATCAATCACGACACATATTAATTTCAAGACATTATCAAGGTGAGTTCTATGATTTCTTGGGGGCATCACGGGGGCGCGTGACACATTGGTATTTGAGAGAATGAAGCGTACTCTACAAAATGTGGCTGGCTATTTATGCTTAGTCATACTCGCACCATGATGTATTTTGCAATCTACAGGTGATGACTACATCTCCCCCAGTTTGAATCTTATCTCCGACTTCTCTATGTGGATACCCCAACCGAATCATGGGGTGGTTATGGCAGCTATGACTCTTAATCTTCCACAAAGAAAATCGCCTAATATGTTGGAAACTTTGGCCTTTATCCATGAGTTGCAAATCGCCTAATATGTTGGAAACTCGAGCCAATTATTAGTTAAGTTTGGATTCTCTACTTCTAGCTTGGATGGATGAAGTTTGTATTAGAAATATATCAGTAAGTATATATTCAAAATGGCACAAAAGAAATTATCCAAGTATAATAAAATAATAATTCTAGAGAAAAGATTAATTATTTTAAAATGGATAAATAAAAACAACAATACTGAAATGAATCAAGTAAAAGGAGAAGGAGAAGGAGAATGATGGACACGTTGTCCATGTGTTTAGTTAGTGGTTCAATTATAGTACTTTACTATTCTAGGATAGAAGAATTCTAACTTAATTAGGATTCTTCCTTTGTGGGTCATTGGCAACGAAATCCCACGGTTAAAGGGCATTTTAGGAAACGTGTAAATTAGAATTTCAGCTTTATGATATTTACTTAATTATAGTTTAAGCGCCATTATCTAGATAAGGCTATAATAAAGGGATTGAAGAGCAAAAGGGTTATCCCTTTCTTAGAATCAATCAAGAGTCAAGATTTTAACTTGTAAACAGTTAAAGGGCTCTGATACCAACTGATGGGGAACCTTGATTTTTAAGGTCAAGATTCAACACAAAAGGTTGAAACTCGGATCTTTCTCTTTCTCGAATTAGTTTCCAAGGGGAATATAATCAACGCAACTCCAATAAGGTTGATTATCGATGGAGTCTGAAACACCACAACAAGTGTAACTACGTTGTTGATACAGTAACTCAAAGAATGAATGAAGTTTTACATAGAAGTTCAATTCATGTGTAACTAAGGAATATCCTTAAGAAATATAATATATCAACTCTAAACAATAACTATCCCGAATTCTCTCTTAAATAGAGTGGAATTTCGTTGCCAATGAACCCACAAGGAAGATTCCTAATTAAGTTAGAATTCTCCTATCCTAAAATAGTAAGCAACTATAATTGAACCACTATCTAAACGTATGGACAACATGTCCTTTATTATAGCCTTTTCTAGATAAAGGCGCCTAAATAATAATAAGTAAATAATATAAAGCTGAAATTCTAATTAAAGTCTATTCTAGACTTTAATTTACAAGTTTCCTAAAATGCCCTTTAACTGTTTTCCTTCCAATTGTGTATCTTGCCTTCAAACGCGATTATATGGATTTGATCTTTGTGTCTTGCATTCTTGGAAGGCTTCTTTGTCCCATGAGCCTTTAGATTAAATACTTTAAACATTTGGAACAAATGCTTTATTCGGAAACTTGGATTTGGAATGCATGAGTTAAGAACTTGGTCATTTGGATGAATGACCTCTTTTATCTTCATGGATGATCCATCATCATTCCCTCATTCTTCAAAATTTTCCTTATCAGCCCCTTCCCCTTGTAAAGGATTCGTCCTTGAATCTCCTATGACTTTACTAAGGAATAACCATAAGAAATATAATACCAATCAAGGTCATTCATCTCATGCATTAGAGCAAGGAAGGTGATTCAACATATTTCATCATTGATCCAAGATGTAAAGGCTAAAGAGGAAGCTAAGCTACAACTAGAAGATGGTATTCAAGTTAACCTCTTAACTTTACAAAGTGTACAATTCGGCCCAATCAAGCAAAGTGGCTAAGAAGGGCATTTTAGGAATCTTGTAAATTAAAGTCTATTCTATACTTTAATTAGTTTTAAGCTTTATGTTATTTATTTATTATAGTTTTTAACCGCATTATCTCTTAGCGTTGCTAGAATAAAGGACATGTTGTCCATGTGTTTAGTTAGTGGTTCAATTATAGTAGTTCACTATTTTTTGATGGAAGAATTCCAACTTAATTAGGATTCTTCCTTTAGGGTTCAATTGAGCCAAAATTCTAATTTTTTTTTTGGGACCTCACCAGAGGAGGGAGCCCAAGTAGGGCGGATAGAAGACCGACAAGTCGGTTGCCCAAGAGGGGAATATAAGTGTCTCACACAAAGAGAATCAAAGAATTGGAAATTAAATCATGCCCCTTTGTGTGAGGGGAATATAAGTGCCTCACAGAGGAGGTGAATTAGAAGACCGGTTGCCCGGTTGCAGGAGGGGAATATAAGTGCCTCACACAAAGAGAACCAAAGAATTGGAAATTAAATCATGCTCTTTGTGTGAAGAGGGTATCGAACCCACAACCTCTTGGTTGTGGGCAGGCCATAGCCCCACTGGGCTATGGACCTTGTGATAAAAAATTCTACTCTATTTAAGAAGGATTTCGGCCACCATTGTAAGATACGTTAGATATATGCTATTTGGTAAGGTTAGTCCTTAGATCCTCGTGAATTGAACTTCTTATACAATTTCATTCATTCTTTGATTTACTGTATCAACAAGATAGTTTCGCTTGTTGTGGTGTTTCAGCCTCCATCGATACGTAGCCTTCTTTAGAGTTGCGTTGAGTATATTCCCCTCAAAACTAGATCAAGTTAGAGAAAGATTCGAACTTAAGCCTTTTGTGACAAATCTTTGATACTTGCTGATTCCAAATATGTTGAGGAAACTTGACAACTTGTATCAAGATTCAACAACAAAATGATTGAAACGGATCTTTCTCTTTCTTGAAATCAATTTACGGGGGAATATAATCAACGCAACTCCAAGAAGCTTGATTATCAATGGGGGCTGAAACACCACAATAAGCGTAAACTAAACTTATTGATACAGTAACTCAAGGATGAATGAAAAGGTAAAAACCTCACATCATATTCCAAAAATATATTGTATAAAAACAACCAAAGAAAGAGACAAATTACTGATGAGGAACCTTGATTTTTAAGGTCAAGATTCGACACAAAAGGTTAAAGTTCGGATCTTTCTCTTTCTCGAATTAGTTTCCAAAAATGTTGATTATAGATGGAGGCTGAAACACCACAACAAGCGAAACTACCTTGTTGATACAGTAACTCAAAGAATGAATGAAGTTCTACATCGAAGTTCAATTCATAAGTAACTAAGGAATAACCTTAAGAAATATAATATATCAACTCTAATTAACATGTTGGCCGAATTTCCTCTTAAATAGAGGTGGAATTTCGTTAACAATGAACCCACAAAGGAAGAATCCTAATTAAGTTAGAATTCTTCTATCTTAAAATAGTGAACTACTATAATTGAACCACTAACTAAACACATGGACAACATGTCCTTTATTATATCCTTATCTAGATAATGGCGCCTAAATAATAATAAGTAAATAATATAAAGCTGAAATTCTAATTTCTAGACTTTAATTTACAAGTTTCCTAAAATGCCCTTTAACTGTTTTCCTTCCAATTGTGTATCTTTCCTTCAAACGCGATTAGATGGATTTGATCTTTGTGTCTTGCATTCTTGGAAGGCTTCTTTGTCCCATGAGCCTTTAGATTAAATACTTTAAACATTTGGAACAAATGCTTTATTCGGAAACTTGGATTTGGAATGCATGAGTTAAGAACTTGGTCATTTGGATGAATGACCTCTTTTATCTTCATGGATGATCCCTCATCATTCCCTCCTTCTTCAAAATTTTCCTTATCAGCCCCTTCCCCTTGTAAAGGATTTTTCCTTGAATCTCCTAAGACTTTACTAAGGAATAACCTTAAGAAATATAATACCAATCACGGTCATTCATCTCATGCATTAGAGCAAGGAAGGTGATTCAACATATTTCATCATTGATCCAAGATGTAAAGGATAAAGAGGAAGCTAAGCTACAACTAGAAGATGATATTCAAGTTAACCTCTTAACTTTACAAAGTGTACAATTCGGCCCAATCAAGCAAAGTGGCTAAGAAGGGCATTTTAGGAATCTTGTAAATTAAAGTCTATTCTATACTTTAATTAGTTTTAAGCTTTATGTTATTTATTTATTATAGTTTTTAACCGCATTATCTCTTAGTGTTGCTAGAATAAAGGACATGTTGTCCATGTGTTTAGTTAGTGGTTCAATTATAGTAGTTTACTATTTTTAGATGGAAGAATTCCAACTTAATTAGGATTCTTCCTTTAGGGTTCAATTGAGCCAAAATTCTACTCTATTTAAGAAGCTATTGGACCTTTCAACAACCTCAGTTTCCATAATGAATATGTACTAAGAATCGTTTTTAAGAGTGTTGAAAATATATTAGTAAGTATATATTCAAAATAGCATAAAATAAAGTATACAAGTATAATAAAATAATAATTCTAGTGAAAAGACTAATTATTTTAAAATGGACAAATAAAAACAACGTTACTAAAATGAATTAAGTAAAAGGAGAAAAAGAATACAACAATCCGAGTCGTGTGTTGGACACAATCTCATTAAAACATATTCGTTCCCTCCGTAGGTGTACTGGAGGTTGAATTAGACGTATGTTTTCCAGGATAAAACGGATACCGATAAAACAATTATCACCAAAACTTTTTGCCTAGCGAACTTGAACAAAACTAACAAAACACTATATAAAATATGTAGAGATTTTAAAAGAGGAAGAGAGAATGCATATTTTTTGTGTGTTTTAATGACATTGAAGGTAACTCTTCTATTACGTTCTCGTTGAATGTGGTTGAATTAGATACATGTAACTCACTTCCATAAGTTTCACATTCAATTGAAGTAACACATTACTTCATCAATGGAAGTGTATTGAATGTAACTCTCAAGTTAATTCATATGTTGCATTCTCAACTCAAAGAGAATGAAACATGTTTTCATTCACACTTTTATCATTTTACTGTCAATATCCAACAGTATCTTCATTTGTTTAGTTAGATTAGATGTTTCCCAGAAAAATAGGATTTGTATCATATAGAAATAAAAAAAAAACTACATAGGGCCTTTGTTGGGTTTTCCTCTCATATGTGGGTTTATTTGTAAGCCCAAAACCCAAAGCCCATGATCCTGGTAAATCCCCTTATTACCTTCAGTTGGTGTTTGGACCACGTACAAGAGAGATGCAATTGTGAGTGGATAAGAAAGAAAGAGAAAAAAGGAGTGCAGATTTTTCTGAGGTTTTCTTCACTGTGCAGTCAACTTTGAACCTTTGATTGGGTTGTCCTTTGTGCTCTGATCACCCTCAAATTTTAAATTCTAGTATAATACACCAAGATATCCATTATTAATGGTAGAAATCGTGTTTCAATGTTCGATTTGAGAGTAATAGGTGTCGGATTGAACCTATGCTTTTTTATGAATTTCTTCCTTTAATCTATTGATCTTTGTATTTGATGAAGCTTTAGCTTATTGTTGGTGATTGGGCCCTCTTGTAACCTTGATTAATTTATGGTGTAGGTTTTGGAGTGAACCCGAAGGTTCCGTAATTTTTACCTTCGATTTGAAGAGAGCTTCCATGCAAAAAATCTTGGTGTTGTGTTTGCTTTGATTTCATTTCATTTCATGCATTCCAGCTATTATTGTTTCCACTGACCCGTTGTACACCTATAGTCTCCCACGTCCATACCATTACGTGGCCATATAAACGACAACCTTGAAAGAAAAAAAATTGGATTCATAAACGAAGTGCAGCGGAAAGTAAAAGCAGAATCCGTTTCTGTTAGGATCATTCACGAATAAGAACAGATGATCTTTGATTAGGATAATTACCTTTTGTTTTACGGGATGACATAAACGATTTCTACTTTGATTATGCTACAGAATCACCAACAACAACCGATCTTTATCGACTCCTGTCTCTAGCGGTATCCACACAATCAACTTGAACTTGTTCTTCGTGTCTCTAATTCTAGTCATAAAGCTCCGAAGTTGAAGACAATCTTCAGGAATTTCAATATATAGGTTCAAGAAAAAACCGGAAAAAGGAAGATCGAAAAAATTAATTTTTCTTCTAACTTTTATGTTTTTATTGGTGTAAAATTCACTAGGAACTTTTGGCAGAAATAGTGTGTTGGTAGAGAAAAATGAATTATAGGGTGAAAGTTAATCCACCCATTACTTCCATTTTCCCTTCAAAAGGCTCCCACAACTCCCACTACGCACAACCCCTCACATGCCAGCACATGTCCGGTTTTGACTTTTCAAACCGGTCCTTGGACCGGATTTCCGGTTCAACAGACTCACTCGACTCGGATCGGGTTGACCAATCGAGTATTGGTCGCCCTCAATCCAATTAATCGCCCTAATCCAAATGGAGCACCTATATCAAATGTAAATTCAAACAAGCCCAATCCAATTGATCATAGTGTGCGACCCATTAGATATTTTCTATGTTGGCCGTGACGACAATTATCAACAGTAATGAGAGGTATCTAGCAATACATCATTACTCCAAATTGACAAATATTCTGATGATTCAAGTAATCATTGTTATGACCTTTTGTACTAATCCCTTTGTCCTCAATATCTAGATTGAACACAAGTCATGAAGAATGTCACACTTGTATAGTTCAATCAATCAATTTCTTGATTCGCGAGTAGACTAATCAAATGATATTAATATCTCATATTAATTCACTTGTTCATGGCCATGAATTAGTCTCACTCCATCAAGGGGCCCAAGATATCACTCATGTTAAATAGGAGAGACAAATCCTCTATCTATACTTCATCCTACACATGGTTCATAAATACACCCAACAAATGCCTTTATAGCCCATCTAGTTACAGACGGCGTTTGACACCATCAAAGCATACCATTATCTATGTAGGAAATTTGTTGTGATTCCAAGTCGAAGGATTCAGATACAAACAGAAAAATAATAACAAACTCTGCTGACATTCATATAACAATCTATGAAGTGGCGGGTCAGCCCAGTATCACATACCTATGTGTTGATTAAATATCCAATATCATTTACGACGCATACTAGTCTCCCACATTATTACTTTCCGTGGCATTCCGTAATAATGATCGACTAGGGACATTTAGAATAGTTCAATGTAACAATTACAATAACTACTCAAAGGACGTTATTATATTTAATACAATTTCACAGTAGTAATACAACATAAGAATGGAATTTTGCCTTTAATATTTCATCACAATGAAAAACTAGATATATCTCCCACTTGCACTAAAGACAACAACCTTTCCTTTTAGTGCATATTGTACATAGGAACTATCTATATGATCAATTCTCTTGGTATCTAATACCTATGCTACAAGTATGACGATCATGTTGCTGCTGTGTCAATGGTTTCGTCAGTGGATCGGCGATATTATCGTTCGTATATACTTTGCAAATCTTTACTTCACCTCTATCAATAATCTTTCGGATTAGGAGATACCGCTTGAGTATATGTTTGGACCTTTGGTGAAATCGTGGTTCTTTTGACTGATAATATGGCCCATTCTTTTCACAATAGAGATCAATCCCATTCACAATGCTAGGTACCGCACCAAGTTCAACAATGAACTTTTCGATCCAAGCTGCCTCCTTAGCAGCATCTAATACAATTATATACTAAGCTTTAGGTTTAGAAATAAAAAACCCAACTGCGATCGAAATTCGTCTCTATCGGTTTGGAAACTAGCATCAGTGTAACCACTTACAATGAGCTCGTCTTCCCCACCATAGATTAAGAACGTATCTTTAGTCCTTCGTGTGTACTTTAGGATATTCTTGACGGCTATCCAGTGACGCTCACCGTACGTTGACTAATATCTGCTCGTTATACTCAAAGCATGCGACACATCTGGGTGAGTGCACAACATGGCATACATGATAGATCTAATTGCGGAAGAAAATGTAATCTCACTCATGCGTTCTTTCTCATCCAATGTCTTAGCACACTATTGTCTTGAAAGAATCGTACCAAGTGCTATAGGACAAATGCCATTTTTGGACTCTTGCATGCTAAACCGATTTAGCACTTTGTCTATATATATACTCTGACTTAGGCCAATAAGTCTACGTGATCTATCTCTATGGATCTTGACCCCTAAGATGAAGCTTGCTTCACCTAAGTCCTTCATAGAGAAACATTTCCCCAACCAGACCTTTACAAATTCTAAGGTTGGGATGTCATTCCCTATAAGTAGTATGTCATCCACATACAAAACTAGAAACACAACCTAGGTTCCACTAAACTTCTTATAAACCCAAGGTTAATAAACATTCTTGATAAAATGATTATCGCCAAAACGTCAATTCCATCTTCTAAAAGCTTGCTTTAGTCCATAAATTGACTTGTTTAGCTTACATACTTTATTGGCATTATTTGGATAAAGAAAACCTTCGGGTTGTATCATATACACGTCCTCATCAAGGTTTATGTTAAGGAACGCTGTTTTGACATCTATTTGCCAGATCTCATAATCATAGTATACTTCTATTGCATGAAATATCTGAATAGATTTGAACATAACTACATGGAAAAAGGTTTCATCATAGTCAATACCATGAAGTTGTTTAAAACCTTTCGCGACTACTCGCCCTTGTACGTTTGAATGTTCCCTTGCATTTTAGTTTTTAATTTAGAAACCCACTTGTACCCTATTGGGGGTTACCTCCTTAGGTGTATCAACCAAGATCCATACTTGGTTAGTGTACATAGAATCCATCTCGGACCTCACTGCCAAGCTGATTTTCTACTTCATTATTATACTCTTTGAACTTTTCAAAGGCCTCCGGCTTGTGTATCATAAGAAACACGTATCCAAAATGACTATCGTCCGTAAAAGTAATGAAATATAGATAACCACCTCTCGCATGGATATTGAATGTACCACATACATCACTATGTATTAGTTCCAACAAATCCTTTGCTCATTCTCCAGTTCTAGTAAAAGGAGAAGCAGTCATTGTACCCATTAAAAGAGATTCACATGTATCATATGATTCAAAATCAAATGACTCCAATAATCCATCTTTATGGAGTTTGGAAATGCGGTTCTCGTTTATATGGCCTAAACGACAATGCCAGAGGTATGTAGGATTTGAATCATTATTCTTAATCCATTTCGTATTTATGTTATAGATCGGAGAATCGAGGTCTAACAAATATAAACCATTCACCAAAGTTGCACTACAATAAAAAATATTATTCAATGATAACGATATTCGTTGGTTTTTAATATGAATATCAACACCCATCCTGTCCAAACAAGAAATTGAAATAATATTTTTCGTTAAAGTAGGTACATAAATACAATTCTCTAAATCTAGGACAGTCCCAGAAGGCAAACTAATTCCATAGTTTCCTACAACTATGACATCAACTCTTGCCTCATTGCCAACGTGTAGGTTCACTTCGCTTTTTGTGTGCTCCATACTCCTTTGCAGCCCCTGCACAACTGGTATCTACTACCCAATAGGAAGTAGTAATAGACAAATTGATTTCTATAACAAAAATACTTGAGCCAGAAGTAACATTTTCCCCCTTTCCAAGCTTTTTCCCTGCAAACGTGAATAGTAATAGCCCATTATGCGGATTTTTCAAGCCAATGGAAAATCCTAAGTCTGTCTAAGGTGAAAAACAATAAATCTAATCTATTGTCTTCCTCCTCCAAGTGATTTCCTCCATCCGATTGACTCCATTATGCTATTGCAATTTACATAATAAATAAAATACAATGCTTTAAATAATAGAAAAAGAAATCTCGAGTTACATTCGTGAGGTAAATTACAATAAGTATTATAATAAAATCACTAGTCTTGGGCTATTACTATGCACCATGCTCAAATAGCATGAAATTCATGCTAATAAAACAAAAATATACACTGTCTGCCTCTGTCCGATCGACTAAGGCCATGCTCGGTTGACAGCGATAAAGGCAGTATCCAAAACAGTGTAAAAAAAAGACCACCTCGGTCGACCAAGAACACTTCTTGTCCACCGGCTAAAAAAAAGACTAGCTTACAGTCCAGCGAGATTGCTCTCCGGTCGTCCGAATTTTAGACAGTAGAAAATTCCCATTTTCCAAAACATGCTCGGTCTGCCGAGAACCCTTTCCGGTCGACCGAACATTTTCCAAAAAGCAGGAAACAGACAAAAACACGAACGGACAATTTTAGAGGCTGTAAAAAGAAAAAAAAAATCATATGGCATGCATTAAACGTCTACTAAAAACAAGTAACACATAAAATAATGATTATCTACACGTGATTAGCTCTAATACCACTGAAAGAAAGGTATTCAGATTCCTAAACGAAGTGCAGCGGAAAGTAAAAGCGGACTCTGTTTCTAACAGGATAATTCACGAGTAAGAACCAATGATCTTTAATTAGGATAATTACTTTTTGTTTTACGGGATAACAAAAACGATTTCTGTTTTGATTATGCTACGGAATCACCAATAACAACCGATCTTTATCGATTCCTGACTCTAGTGGTATCCACACGATCAACTTGAACTTGTTCTTCGTGTCTCTAATGCTAGTCAGAAAGCTTTGTAGTTGAAGTCAATCTTCATGAATTTCGGTAAATAGGTTCAAGGAAAAACTGAAAAAAGGAAGAACAAAAAATCTAATTTTTCATCCAACTTTTATGTTTTTGGTGGTGTAAAATCACTAGGATTGTTCGGCAGCAATGGTGTGTTGGGAGATAAAAATGAATTATATTCAACAATTGAATAATAAGAGAAAATGAAAAAGCGGGGTGAAAGTTAATTCACCCACTACTTCCATTTTCCCTTCAAAAGGCTCCCACAACTCCCACTACACACAACCCCTCACATGCCTAGCACATGTCCGGTTTTGACTTTATGAAACCGGTCCTTGGACCGTTTTTCCAGTTCAATAGACCAGATCCAGTTCAACAGACCAATTCAACCGGATCGATTTGACCAATCGAGTATTGGTCAACCCAATCTGATTGGAGCCCCGATATCAAATGTAAATTCTAACAAACTCTACATCCCATGACCTTGTACACTGTTTAAACCGTTTCTTGGTGAATTGTTATTGTTCGGGGTCCTGCGACATTTATTCAAGCTTGGGAGACTTTTGTCAAGTATATTTGGACTTGTGTGTGTTTGTTATTTAGTTTAGTTGGACATGTCATGGTTTCTACCCAAGATACTGGTATCAGAGCGTTGTTTTCTTATGTGATTATTTTCTTTTCTAAATTATGGAACCGAATACTAGCTAGATGACTTGTTTGAGAAGCAAAAATTACCAAAGTTGGAGTTGTGACATGAATGACTTGTTGTTTGTCAAAGGTCTTCATTTACCGATCTTTGGATCTTAGTCTGACTCTAAATCTGAACTAGACAGGGAATATGGAAGTCAACAAGTCCATGATTATATTAGAAATTGGGTTGATAGAAATGGTAAGAACATTATATTAAAAGAATCTGATGCCAAGAAACAACTGATATATTTAAGATATAAAGAGGGCACTCCTTTCATGGATTAAGTTATTCAATTTGAAGGAGTCGATGCGCAATTAACGTATATTGGTATTAAACTTGATGATGAAGATTTGAAACTTTGGTTACTTAGCTGTTTGCCTGAATCTTGGAAAAACTTCCGGACCTCTTATACTAACAATGCTCATTTGGGTGCTATAGATGGCATTTTGATGATGATGTTAGGGGAGCTAATTCAGGGTCATCTTCATCTCATTCAAATGTTCTTGTTACTCAAAACATGGGGAGAAAGGAGAACATGGGTCATGGAAACAGAGGTAAAAATATAAGTAAGTCCATGTCAAGGTTCAATGATATGGAATTCCATTAGCGTGGAAAGAAAGGGCACATCTAGAAACACCTCTTCAAGTGGAAGAAAAACAAGAAAATTTGTGGTGATCCATAAGTGAAAGATGACAGTGGTGATTGTGTTGTTAATATTACTCCAGGGGATCTTCTTGCTGTTTGTGACGGGGATGTGATTAATTGTGCATCTCATGATACTGTCTGGGTATTTGATAGTGGTGTTTCACTTCATATTACAAAAACATAAAAAAAGAAAAAGAAAAAAAAGAGTTCTTCTATTACTACACCCCCATTAATTTTGAAGTTCTTAAAATATGCAATGATTGTGTGTCACAGGTTGTTGGCATGGGTAATGTGTGTTTGGAGACTAGTAATGGCAATGAGTTACTACTACTCAGAGATGTCAAACATTCTCCAGATATCCAGGTTAATTTAATATCATTTGGAATACTTGATGATGATAGATTCTGTAACAATTCTTAAAGAGCAGAGTGGGAGCTCTCCAGAGACAAGTGTTCACACGTACGTAAGACCTATTATTCCGCACATACGGAACACCTATTATTAGGGTGTTCACCATTTGATTAAATCAAAATACTGAACCGAACCTAACCAAACCGAAATTCAGTATTTTGATTTATTTTGTTCGGTTTTGAAAAAGTTAAAATAATTTGGTTTGGTATTCGGTTATCAATTTTTTAAAACCGAATTACCGAAATACTAAATAGACCAATTTTGTTTTTTATTATTAAAAAAATTTATTATACTTATAAGTATTATTAATATTAATTAGAGTTGTCTTCAATTCATCTATTTCAGTGACATTCTAGAAGTAGTCACTTTGTGCATTTATTTTCAAATGTTAGGTATGTCTCCTATTCATCCCCGTTCATACCCTAGACTAATCCGTAATTGTAATTAGTCTAAACACTAATTAATTTAATTTGAAGTCCAACCGGGTACAAAATCGGTGTTGGATTCCTTTTATATTTGGTCTTTAATAATTTGGGCTATCCTTTTCGTCTTTACGAAGTGGCCCAATAGACCGATTGGCCCAAAGTCCACTTTGTTTACTTCCTTGCTCCATTCCTCGCGAATTGCTCCATTTCAACTCATCTTTGGCTGCATTCTTCACTTCAATTTCTTTCTCAGTCCCAGCTTGAGTTTTTCCTTTTGTTGATCACTTTCAACACACCCCCACAAGGTGGAACCCCAAACAAGTTAAACAATCCAAGATACTGAATCATAAATACCAGTCTTGATGCTCCTAAAGCCTTTGTAAAAGTATTAGCCAGTTGCATTTGTGAAGTAATAGGCAAAGGCTTTATCAAACCTGTTTGAAACTTTTCTCTTACAATGTGACAATCTATTTCTACATGTTTGGTTCTTTCATGAAACACATGATTTTTTACCATATGAATATCACTTTTACTATCACAGAAAAGTGGCACTGCCTTTGCTTGTTTAACACCTAAATCGTGTAGCAAGTTTACTAACCGTTGTATCTTATTCAGCTTCTGCTGAACTTCTTGATACTGTATGTTGTTTCTTTGATCTCCAAGAGATCAAAGAGTTTCCCAGAAAGATACACATCCCTGAAACAGACCTTCTTGTTTCAGCACATCCAGCCTAGTCACTATCAGTGTATGCCTTCAAGAATAAACTGTTATGGGATGGATAAAATAGACCTTGCCCAGGTGCCTTCTTAATGTATCTAAGCACTCTGTGAGTTGTTTTCCAATGGAATATTGTAGGTTTGTCAAGGAACTGACTAAGTTGCTGAATGACAAATGAAATGTCAGGTATTGTCACTGTGAGATACAACAACTTACCTATGAATCTTCTATAAGATGTAATGACTGTGAAAGGTTCTGAATCCGTGTGAGTAAACTTTACCAAAGGTTCCATTGGAGTGCATACTGGTGCACAGTCCATGAAACATTCATCCACTAACAAGTCCATGATATACTTTCTTTGGAATAACACTATGCCATCTTCACTTCTTTCCATTTCTATCCCAAGAAAGTATTTTAATTCTCCTAAGTCTTTTATCTTAAACTTGTCATGCAAGAACTGTTTCACCAAATCAATTTCCTTTTGAGAATCACTCACTAAAATAACATCATCTACATAGACTAACAATGCAATAAAGCCAACTGAAACTTTTGAGTGTTTAATGAATAAACTGTAGTCATGCCAAGACTGTTCAAAACCTAATTTCAACAATTCTGATGTTAGTTTTGCATTCCATTCTCTACTATCTTGTTTAGGTCCATAAAGTGACTTTCTTAACTTGCAAACTTGGTTACTTCCAGGTGCAACATATCCTGGAGGAGGAACCATATAGATGTCCTCATGTAACTCACCATGTAGGAAGGTATTGTTAATGTCCAATTGATGAATAAACCACCCATTTGTTGTTGCTAAAGCAATAAGTGTCCTAACAGAAGTCATTTTAGCCACAGGTGAGAAAGTATTGAGATAATCTACCCCTTCCTATCGTGTGTATCCTTTTGCAACTAACATTTCCTTGTATCTTTCTAACTCTCCATTAGACTTAAACTTAACTTTAAACACCCATTTATTTCCAATGGCATTTTTTCCTTCAGGCAAAGACACTAAGGTCCAGATTTGGTTTTCCTCTAAAGCTCTTATTTCAGCTGTCATAGTCTCTCTCCAAACCTGAGACTAAACAACCTCTGTGTAGTTATGAGACTCATGTTCTATGTTTAATGGCAGTACATATGTCTTATGATCAGGAGACAAGAGCTCATAAGTAATCACATTGCGAATGGAATGAGGAGAAGTCTAGGATATGGTAGGGCAAACAAAATCCTGAAGATATTTAGGAGGATGAGTAACTCTATTGGACTTTCTAACAGGCACATCAAGAGATGTATCATCAGGAGGAGAAGAAAGAAAATCAGAAGAAGGAGAAGGAGGAATGAGGCCAGAAGAAAAAGGAGGAGAACGAGAAAGAGAATATGGAAAAGAAGGAGCAGGTGATAAGTCAAAGCTAGAGAGATCAGAATAAAAATCATATGAATCAGGCTCAGAAGAATCAGTGGAGAACTTAGTTTGTTGTGCATAAAGAAATATATGCTCAACAAAGAGAACATTTCTAGATATAAACAATTAGAGATATCACTATCAAATATAATATAGCCCTTAGAAGTAGAGGAATGACCTAAGTATACACACTGCTTACCCCTTGGATCAAATTTACTCCTTCCATGATCAAGAGTGCAGGCATAAGCCAAGCACCCAAAAACCTTTATGTGATTGTATACAAGAGTTTTACCATATAGTTTGTCAAAAGGAGTGAAGTTCTGGAGGACTGGTGTAGGAGTTATGTGAATCAAATGTACAACATGATTAACACAATGCCCCCAATAAGGAAGAGGAATGTGTGATTGTAACTTAAGACTCCTAGCAACATTAAGAATGTGCTGGTTCTTTCTCTCAACCAATCCATTATGTTCAGTTGTGTAAACACAGAAGGTTTGATGGATAATATCTCTAGCAGAATAGAAAGTAGGTATGTGAAATTCCCCTCCATTATCAGTTCTAACAATCTTGACTACAAGCTTAAACTGTGTATGAACATAAGCACATAAATTTTGCAAAGTTTCTCTAGCAGTAGATTTACTAGTCAACAGATACACCCATGTGAACCTAGAATAATCATCTAATATGGTAAGAAAATACCTATGTCCATAGACAGTAGTAGGTTCATGAAATGGTCCCCAGATGTCAACATGTATTAGGTAAAAAATACAATAATTTTACTATTGCTTAAAGGAAAAGAAAGCTTATGTTGCTTAGCAATAGGACAAACAGTACAATGTTTGAGATGAGAAGAAGTATTACACGAAGGAGCAGGTTGTAAAGCATTGATACATTGCAATCTATTCAAAGCCAAATGGCCAAGTCTATAATTCCATATCAAGGAGCTAATCTCATTAGAAGAAACAAGAATTCTGACATTACATATAGTAGAGAAAGCAGTAGGAGTACTAGGAGAATCCAATTGAAACAGATAGAGGCATTGCCATAATCTAGTTGTCCCAATTAGCTTGTGTAGTCAAATCATGTATATCACAGTGATCAGAAACACACAGCACAGAGCAAGAGTTATGTTAAGTAAGTTTAGAGACATAAATAATATTGAACTTGAAGTGAGGAACATAAAGCACATTGTGAAGAGTAATGGTGGAAGTAAGTTTAATAGTGCCTCTTTTAAGTACTGGAATGGTGCATTTGTTAGGCAAAGGTACATAAACATGTGGCACAGGTAAAAAGTTAACAAAGAACTTATCAGTCATTGTAATGTGGTCAGATGCCCCATAGTCTAAAATCCATCTGCTCTCATTTGAATTGAATAAAGTACTTGTTGGACCAATAATGTCATCAAAGTGTTCCTTGAGTGCCATAGCTTCACTGTCAGGTGCAGTGACTGCATTGGCAACAGTTGCACTGATGGTAGCAACTTGAGGTTCAACAGAATTAGGTGTTTTTATGGTGCCTCCATTTTGCAGTTTGTTGATGATGTGTACTAAATGTTGTTGTTGTTCCTTACTAAAGCCTGTAAAAGGAACATTAGTATGCCCAGAATTATAAGTCTGGTGAACTTCAGCATTTACAGGATATGTGGAATATTCTGCACTAGGATTTACATAGCCAGCAAAGTTGTTATGATACATATCTGGTGCAAATCCAGTATGATGATGTGTAGCCATGCCTACTGCATTGACAGGTTTGTAAATATATCTTTGAAAATCGTTACTTCCATACTTAGGTGGCCTAGCTCCTAACATTCATAGGTTGACCTCTAAAAGCATTACCCTGTGGGTATCAATGCTTTTTATAACACTTGTCAATGGTATGACCTTGTTTACCACAGTGAGTACATTGGAGCATTCTCTTATTGAATCCACCTCTAGCAAATCCTCTTGAAAGTGCATTAACTTCATACACTTCATTTGTTGATTGCAATGTGGATCCAGTACTGTGTGCTGATCTTACAGAATTAGAACTACATTGACTACACAATACTTGAGGAGTGGATTGAAGTGTTTCATAAACTTTCTCCTTTTCATGCTGGCAAGCATCATTAAAAACCTCGTTGATTCCAGGTGTTGGCTTTCTCATCAAAGTATGTGACCTAACTGTGGCAAAATTGTCATTTAAACCTTTCAAAAACTTGAGTACAATGTCTAAGTCATGAAACTTCTGCAAGGTTCCTATCCAACCACATATGCAAAGTGCATTGTTGCATAGGTCTGATAATCAGGAATTCATCCCAGAATATCTTCAATTGAGTATAATACTCAGACACAGTTGAATTGCCTTGTTTAAAGGCATAGATTTCCTCTAACAAACTTGAGTATCTATAAAGGTCACTACTCTGATACCTCTCTTCCAATTCCTTCCAAACTTCAAAAGAAGTATTAAGTAACTGGATACTAGGTCCTATGTTTTCACTAACATTGTTTAAGATCCAAGTAAAGACCATTTGATCTGCTTGCTACCAAGCATGATACAAAGGTTCTCCAAAATTTGGAGCAACAAAACCTTGAACCTCTTCAATGAAACAAAGTTTATTCTTAGTTATTAATGTCCTTCTGGCAGCTCTTCTCCAGCCAAAATAGTTGTCTGCTCCAGTAAGGACTTTATAGCACAGTTTTAGGGCAGGATTTTCATTAGGATGTATATAACATGGATGAGTGATAGGAATCTCTAACATAATAGGCATAGAAGTTAAATCAGCCATAGAAACAAGAATTAGACTGTGAAAGGAAGAAAAAATGATCTAGATAGAAACTGACATAGGAAATTAGCAATCTCAGAAGATTGACTAATCCAATTTTTTTTTTTTAGAAATTGATCTTTTATTGAAATAAAACCAAGAACCGACATGGAGAGGGACGATGCCTACTCTCAAATAAAATGTGAAAACAAATCCACTACTACACAAAACCTAATGTCTATTAATATTAGTATTTATAAAACCTAACGTCTTTTAAAAGGTTTGTACCTAGTCTCCATATGGTGCTCAGTATGAGCTTTTATATTTCCCTTTTTACCCTTGCGAGTACGAACGAGAATAAAATCGTCGTAATCGTCCTCCAGTTGAGGGTCTGCCAATATTTCAAAAGATCCCGTATCTGGAACCTCAGTATTTTCAGATGCAAGAGACTCAGTCTTCGGTTGCACAATTGTATCAATGTACCCCCTGACATTTGGCTTGAGTCTTGTTTTGAGTTCCCGAAAGCTTGCAAATAATTTGTGTCTCTCTTTGAAAGGAGCGTCCAAAATATTTAGCTCCTTTGGTTTGCTGGCAGCTTGTGCAACATATATTTTATTTCAGATTGGCTCATGTTTTTGTGCTCGTTCTTCATTCGGGCTACCTGATAGTAGCGAGGTCGGTGGTGGGGTAACACGCATGACTGGTGGGCTGGAGCCCTCTTCAATGTGCTGATGGGCCGCGTGTGTGTGCACCAGTTGAAACTGAGTTGTTGGGCTTGAGCTTGGCCCAACAGAGTCTTGTTCGACTCTCATATGTAGGTTGGAGCATTATGCTACCAAGCTTGGCCCAGTTGCATTTTGGCCAACTGAGTCGGGCTCGTCAAGAGTTGGGGCAGGCTAAGGGCCCTCAACAGCATCTTGCAAAAAAGAAATTGGCGCGGGATTTTGTGCCCCAATTAAACTTGAATTGATGCTCTACGGATTTTATGTCCCAATCCCGGGATCACCGGCAGATTGCTTCAAATCGTGGAAGTTGATGGGATGAGGAAATCCGAGATCCTCCAAATCTTCACCCAACTGTGCGGATTTGTCCGAGATTTCCGCCAACGCTAACCAAACTGTTCCTGGCACCTGCTCAGCCACCATTGCCAGCGGATCTTCCTCCATTAGAAAATATTCTCCCAACTACTCCAGTTGCTCCGAGGGTTTCGTCGCCGTTAACAGCTCCGTCCCCGACGAATTTCCCCCTCTAAAACCATCTTCTCCACTGCAGGTTGAGTCTCTAAATAGACGGCCATTTTGGTCACCGCACCGCCGGCCAGTATTTTTCCCTTCTCTAGTTCTACAATCAATGTATCCCACTTCTCCTTGTTTTTAAGAGTGTCATCCAGATTTAAATTACTTGGTCTAACCTCTTTTAATTCCCGGCCTGATACATTTTGTATAAGCGAAAGGCTCTTCGCCACCGTTTGGCCTCTTTCCTGATATTCTTCCGCCACCGCAACCACCTCCTTGCGCGGCGGTGCTCCACATTCATCCCCAGAAAACCCACCAGTACCCCTGATTTAAGAAACTTCAAAGTAGTCTCTGAATTTTTCATCAAATCAGGCATAGTAGTCGAATTATTTTGAATAGAGTGTTTTAACTTGATGTCAGTCTTGGCGGGTTGCCCAATTGCCGCCGCTCTAGTGACCTCATTCTCTTTCTCACCGAATGCCACTGCCAGGTTACTCTTGCAAATCAGATTATTGTGACCAACTTTCCAACATATTGAACAGTAATCTGGCAAGTTCTTGTAATCGATCGGCTACCAAAATCCATTTTCAGACCTCGAATGAGCCATCCAAACACGCTTGCAAATTGGTTTCATCAAATCCACCTCCACGCACACCCGTGCAACACTTGGTCGCGTGACTTTAGTTGTTGGCTCATCTAACACTAGCGGTGTCCCCGCCGCTAATGCTAGTGAAAAAAGATAGGATTTTTGGAATAGATGAATTGGTAAACCGTCTAAACGGATCCAACCAGGAACGATAGGGGATTCCACCATAGGATTAAAGTCGTAGGACCAATTGAAAACCCACATTCTTGTGCCCCCAAACATCCACACACATTTCCGCCAAAAACAGCAGCAGTCTTTTTCATTATCAAATCTGATGATAACATGGCGCGATTCGAGCCATCCTATCTAATATGCTTCCTTAAATTGAAGTCGTTGAAAATCCTTACGTAAAGTTTCAATCGGAGGCCCTCTACGTGAAAAATTCCCTACCAAGGATCATTTCCATTGTGATTCTAAGACAACCAACTCGGCTTCCTCAATTAAAAGTGAAGGTTCACCATTAAACTGGTAGCGATTCCGCAAGCCAGACGTTAGAAAGGAGGTCGGCGAAAGATTTCTTTGGCCAAACTCCACCACCCAGCTCTGCCGGCGGCGGCTCAGTCATGAGCTAGTATAGTCTCATAAGGGCTAGAGAGAAAAAACAGTAAGTTTCTTTTTCTGTAGGCGCTAAATTGTTTAATAAGATCAATGTTTTGACTAATACGATTTAGTAATGAACACAAAGAAAGCAATCAAGAGAAAAATAGAAGCACAATACGGCAACAGAACAATGAGAGGATAGAAATCAGTTACTAAATTACAACAATATCAACAAACTAAAGCCAAAAACTAGAAAAATGAATCGAAACAGAAATAACATCTATACATCCAATCATACTGCCAAAACTCAAACGAATTCAAGAGAAAATCGAAACAACTCACAGACTTTCAACAATTTCTTCAAATTCCAGCTAGGAATGGAGATTGCAGAAAGCTTTCTCAGTGTGGATCAATCCACACTGCTCTAATACCATGAGGAAAGTAGAGAATTTGCGAGAGAGAGAGAGAGAGAGAGATGTAAATGAAGAAGAATATATTTTTGGGAAATTTTCTCAATATGGAAATATCGCTCCTAGAGCTGTTTATATACAAGTGAACAAAAAAGGAAATATAACTACTCTAACTACCCTAGACTATTCCGTAATTGTAATTAGTCTAAACACTAATTAATTTAATTTGAAGTTCAACAGGGTAAAAAACTGGTGTTGGATTCCTTTTACATTTGGTCTTTATTAATCTGGGCTATCATTTTCTTCTTTACGCAGTGGCCCAATAGACTGACTGGCCCAAAGTCCACTTTGTATATTTCCTTGCTCCATTCTTCGCGTATTGCTCTATTTCAACTCTTTTTTGGCTGCATTCTTCACTTTAATTTCTTTCCCAGTCTCAGCTTTCAACAACTTCACTTTTTTTATATGCTTATCTTCCAAGTTTCTCTAAGGAATGCACTTGTTCTTGTTGGTTTGAATTCGCAGAGGATTAAATATGTCCTCATTTTATGCAATTTCCACTGCTTTTGATTTCTTATTAATAAAATCAGTACTATCTTGTTATTGATGGGTTGCATATAATAAGTTACCAATTTTTTTTTTTTTTTAAATCATGACTTCGTTTATACTCTATTGAGCAACTCACAACCTCACCTTAATACTAGGTCCTTGTAATGATTAAGAAAGTCATAGGTACATGGTTCTATATATGTACTCAATTGGGTGTAGATATGTCTTTATACTCTTACTAAAAGGAGGGAAATTTTCTTACTTGTTGTATACTATGTTATCTGTAATCAATGTGTGATTTTGTTAGTTTGTATGTCATGAGAATCCCACATCTACCTAATACTCACCAACTTCATTCCTTATAAGCGCTTGCGCAGTCCTCCCCTTTTCTTAACAGTATTTCAACGGTGTCTCAGTCCTTAATTACTTTTATGTTCTCAAGTGTGGGTTATTGATGAATGAAATTTTCCCTTCATTTGCCTAGGATTTCTATCCACACTTGTTCCTTCTTTTTATTTTACATCCATATGATTTTTTATATTATGAATAATTGCTCTATGATCATAGCTTCCTATCGTGGCACTGAAGTTAAAGCACTCTGGACAAAATAACTAAATTATGAAAGTGATATGATTAATTCAGTTAAAACCTTTGGAGCATTTCTTAATATTGAAAAGTCACTAATAAATACCTAAGCAGAACAAGGAAAACCTAAGCAGAACAAGTAAAAATAATTATGAAGCACTGGTCCTTGTAGGGCCAAGGTCCATCTCATATATTAGGTATACAATTCTTTGTCACACTCGTTGAACTGCTGATGCTGGCTTTCGATTATTATTAACACCACCACCATCATTCTGCTCGTCGTGACCACCGTTATCTTTGACGTCTGCTCTTAGTGTTAAAAGGAGCGCCGAGCGCCTCATCGATGCGAGGCGCAATTCTTTACAAAAATTCATATTTATTGGAGATGGTGATGAATATTGATTCAGAACAAGGTATGGGTGAAGAGATTAGAAAAAAATAGAGAAGAGAAGAGAGATGACAACATTTTGTAGGGGTGTTCAAGAAAAACCGAAACCGACCAATCCAAACCGAATTTTCGGTTTGAGCGGTGCATTGGACTGGTTTCAGTTTGAGCTAAATTAAAACCGAATTTTTGGTTTGGTTTAAAAAAAATTATAAACCAAACCGAACCAAACCGAATATATATAATATATAATATAATATATATTAAAGGAATTTTTTGCAATAAAATATATTTTTCCTTAAAATGATTTCTAGTATAATTGCTAACTTTTGTATCTCATTCTAAAATTTTCAAGTGCAAGTTCTTCAAGTGTTAAATCATTTGGTATGCGATTTTAGATTTACCAAAAGATTTTATTGTATTTCACTATTTTGAACTAATAATTATGTAATTTTTGTGTTTTTCTTTTTTCTTGTAGGTTGATTTTGAAGTAATTTGTTTAAAGTGTAAAGGATCAAGACCAAGAATTTATGTTTTATTATTTTGTTTTCTTTATTGTGTTTACCTTGAGAAAATAATAGGCATATTGTTTTTAAAATATTTTTAGGAACTAACTAATTAAATAAAGTTTTTTTTAAACTTTATAATCAATATTTTTATGTCTCGCAAAACCGAGCAACCAAACCAATCCAAACCAAACCGAATGCATCGGTTTGAGATTTTAAATGGTTTGGATTGGTTTCAAAATTTTCAAACCGAATATTTCGGTTTGGTTTGAAAAATGTATAAAATCGAACCAAACCGAACCATGAACACCCCTAACATTTTGTACAGTGAGATTTTGTTTTTGTTTTGAAATAGTTGTTTTTAATTTTTTTTTAAGGGGGGTTTGGTCAACAGACTTTTTTTAAAGAAAAATTAAAAAGAACTATTATATGGGTAAAAAAAAAGACAAAAAAAAAAGTAATCATCAGAAGGCGTGCAGATCAATGGTCCCTTGATCAGGAGGAGTTCAAAATAAAAAACAAATTTTTTATCTAAAGAAATCATTAGTAGGTCCCTTGATTTAAAGGAAAAAGAAAAAAAAAAAAACAAATCAATGGTCCAAATCTTACTCTCTAAAAAACCCAAACCCCTCATCTTTTAACCCTAGCAGCCGCAGCCAATCAATGGTCCATATTTGATCATTCTCTAAAAAAACTCTAGCTGCATTAAAAACCCATCTCTCCTCTCATGAAAACCCTAGCCGCACACCAGAAAAAGAAAAGAAGAGAACCAGGAAAAAAAAAAGAACCAGAAGGAAGAGGAAGAAGAGAACCCGAAGGAAGAAAAACATACCTGGAGCTCGCTATGATTCGCCTCAGCTGCCTCCCTTGCGCCTCATGGACACCGCCTCGCCTCAGACCTCGTAGGCGTTTTCATGGTTGCCTCATCTCGTCTAGGCATGATTTTTTAAACCCAGCATCTGCTTCAGAGTGTATACTCAAACGTTTCATTTTCTTCCCTCGTCAAGCATCATGTTTATGTTTTTCTTGTTTATTTCTATGTAGGAATACCTATAAGCACAAACGTACTTGAGTACAAGTAGAGACGAGTAAGCTAAAGTTTCATGAGAAGAAGCTTTTGAAGAAAGTGAATTTCTTGGAATGGAAGAGAGAAGGAGGTCATAGAGAGAGTGATGTTATGCGTCGTTATCACGTCACTGGTAGAGATGATTACAAAATGTAATGTTTCGCACTTAAATTTTGGAATCTTTCCGTTTTGTTTAACCCTATTTTCTTTCTGTTTGTGATAGGTATTCAAAATTGTGTAGAATGGTACAGAAGCTAGTGAATATACTGAAACAGATGGGCCACGCACATCCTTTTCGAATTGAGATGACAAATGGCCTCCATGAAAAGCTGTGAGCTTCTGTTTCACTTAGTTTAGATTATGCTACTGTTTTTTCTGAAATTCTTCACCTTTTCATCCACAATTTTTGTTTTTTTACAAATTTGTATACTAGTGATCTTTCTTTTAGTGAGAATATTCCAATTATGTGTAAAGTATTAGCTGTAAATGAGAATTTTGTAATTTGCTTTCTAATTCAAACCTTGAGAAGTCGAGGTTTCATAGAAAGTTGAGATGCACCTGAAACTTCTTAATGATTTTTGTCAAGATTTAGTGCTTTTGCTGTATCTGGTTATCTTTCACTGGTTGGCCTTACGTGAACCTTTATCTAATTTTATCATTGTGGGAAACTTTTATAAAGTAGACCTGAATGTGTAGTAATATTTCCAATTTGAAGTCTCTTTTCGAGATTTGTTTGCATACACGTTTGTGTTTCATTGTCTTGGGGTTTGAATTCGGGGTTTGCATTAGATTAACAATGATTTAGAAGAAAGGACAAAACATGTCATAAAAAAAAATGGGACAACATTTTTTTCCGGAATGGGCCAAGACGGGACTTCCGTCCCCATGCCCCTGAGATAAAATCCAACTTCCTCTTCCCCTTCCCCTTCACTTCACGCGAAAAAAAAAGTCCCAAAGGCAAAACCCCAGCCCCCCAGCCCCCTGCTGCCTCCGCCGCCCACCGCTGCCGCTGCTTGGACCACCTTCCTCCAACACCTTGCTTTTTATTTCATCTCTCAATTTGTGAGGTAAAAAACAAATTTGATTTTGATTTTTTTTGGGAAATATAAAATTATGTGTTGAATTTAACTATAAATATACTAATTATGTTTACGAAATCAAAGTAATTTGTCGATATTGTGAATTATTTGTGAATTTTGGGTATTTGTGAGATTATGGCAATTATAAATTTAGGGTTTTTGTGAAATTGGTAATTTGTGAATTCATGAATGTACAATTGTGAATTTGGCAATTGTGAATTTACACTTAGAGCATTTGTGATTTTAGGGCATTAGTGAACTTGTGAAATTGTCAATTTGGTAATTTGTTAATTGTGAATTTAGGGCAATAGTATATCTGGAGATATAACATGTGTTTTTTTCTGATAAATTGTATGTATATTCTTTTTTTATATATATGGCCGTACACGCTCATCTTCAACCCGGTCCTTTTGATCGCACCGTTTTAAACAAACAACCGTTCCATAGATCTTTAAGCATATGGCACGGGGATGAGACACTGAACGAACCTTTAAAGGTTATTACGAGTTCGGGTAACTTTTACGCAGCGTATACTATAGAAACCAACCCTAGAGTAATAAACCTAATAGACCTAATATGTTTTAGAGGATGATGCATACTAGGTAATATGAATGTAAATCACGCTCTCGTGACTGCATTAGTTGAGAGATGGCACCTGGAGACCCATATGCTCCACCTACGTTGCGGTGAGGTGACCATCACACTAGATGACGTAGGATGTCTTCTAGGACTACCTACCAGGGGCTAGGTAGTCTCGTGGGGTGACAGTTACAATTTCACCAAGGCTCAATGGGTTCATCGCGTGTTCGAGCTTTTAGGATTTCGACCCAGTGATGTTGCAATCAGGGGAAACACTTTGCATCTGGTAGAGGTTTATGCCCACATTAGTGAGCCCCTAGGACATGATGTTACCGACCGCGAGGTAGAGCAGAGGGCTAGGGCTTTGATCTTCCTCTTGATGGGTAGTTTCCTTTTCCCAGATAAGTCGGGGGCCCGGGTGAACATGCGTTATCTACTAACCCTCAGTGGTCCCCTAGAGCTTGACATGACTTCTTGGGCCAGCGATGTACTCGCACATTTGTACTGCCAGATGTGCATTTCGTGCATGGCTGATTCCAAGGACATTACCCGGTGTTGCTTGTTGATTCAGGTTTGTCCAATTTATATAAATTTAAATGTGAATTTGTGATTTAAATATTTAATAATCGATTTTGTTTGTTTTTACCAGTTGTGGGCGTGGGAGCGTATTTCATTTCTTCGTTTGGCGAACCGAGGCAACATTCCAGATGAGATCCCCGCCGACGGTAGACGTCACGGGGCTAGGTGGAATGCCCCCCAGAGTTTTCGCAACGCCCTGAAATCGTAGCTGTCGGTGTTTCGCGAATAGCTTGATTCGATGTTCTTGTATTTTTATATTATTAACTAAATTGTTTTACATTAACAATTATCTTTTTTGGCAGTTCATGTCGAGGTCTTACCCTGATTCAGTATATCCAGAGAGGGTGGCTGGGGATGTAGACTTCTTTAGGACGTGTCGAGCTCGTACGCCACTCATCTGCTTCGAGATGGTTGAGTACCACCTGCACGACAGGATTATGCGTCAATTTGGCTTCCACCAAGTGGTACCAATCCCGGCATGGACAGAGGGCACTGTCGAGGGGTCGATACCTCCACACGGTGAAGGTGATATCGACAAAGAATTGGCAGACCGAGCACATCGCATACATTAAATTGTGGGACTTACGCGTCGATGCACTGGAGGCCACTGCTCCCGCCCTCGGTAATGTTATTGCACCAACCCGGAGTACATGGATTGGTACAATCGCATTACAGTTCACCGTATGACGAACCCCCAAAATCAAGATCCAGGCCACTCCCGATTGGTATTCAACCCACCGCTACAGCAGAGGACATTTTGGTAAGTTTTATTCGTTTATTTTTCATTGTCAATATTTTTTTCCTGAATATACCAATTTTAATATTATGTTACAGGAGGAGTCGTACACGGTGATGCTGGAAGAGTTCGAGAAGCCTGCCACTCGAACTAATACGCAGTACAAGTCACTCATTACTTGGGCAGCCAAAACGATTGAGGATGCCTCGAAGAGGCAAGGAAGTCGGTGACATGCCGATCGTGGGCTGCCGATGTTCCGGGTAGGGCTGTGGTTGGGAGGCAGGATACTCGACAGAAACGCCAGGCAAATCAGGAGAATCTTGTCGCGCGACGCCTGAGGCAGCGTGGCGGTGAGGCGGGACCTTCCCAATCGCAGCGGCAACCGACTTAGTCTCCTACTCAGTTCGAGACTCAGGGTGATGTACCCCCCCCCCCCCCGAATATTAATACCAATTTCCAAGCATCGACACTTATTCTCCGGGTATTGAAACGGGGGCCCATCCTGGTGCGGGGACTTCTTCATCGGGACAACCGGAAGTCAATTTCGGTGCGACGCCCTCGTACAACCTCGGCCTGGGCCAGACACAAACGCTTCAGCAGACTCCACAGCTCCAGCCAGATCCCCCTGAGGAGGCGATACGTATCGACACCGATGGTGCAGAATTCTTTAAAACGGAGCATTGTAGTGCTGTGCGAACCAGGGACAGCAACACATACTATCTCCGAACTAACCCGAGAAGGACCCATAGATACACACCATCGGGACCGTAGATAGGATTTACTTTGTATTTCATACATTTGTTTTATTCTTGTTACAAACATATTGTTTTATTTATGACATACACTATTCCTTTGTTTTTTTCGTTGTTCTTATTTTATTAATGAAGTCGGTTTCGTCAAAGTAATTTTTGTACACGTATTTTGGTAATATTCTGCTTAAGTGAATTATTTTGTTGTAAAAAGACCCAAGTGTCTCAGAAAAAAAAAACAGTCAGGTCAGAACGGAATTGTCACTTGGCATTTTCTGGACGAAATTAAAAAATCCTTCAGTTTTTGGACAAATTTTTTGCCAGTTGGGGCCACTTCCGTCCCGGGGCCAAGACGGAAGTAGGACTTCCGTCCTGACTGACGTGGCAGAACGCCCAACATAGTTCTGCCACGTCAGCCAGGACGGAACTTCCGTCCCAGACAAAAATGTTGTCCCATTTTTTTTTCTGTCATGTTTTGTCATTTCTGCTAAATCAGTGGCAGTCTAATGCATATTTCAGGTGCACTAAATCTTTTGCTTAACCACGAAATGTGTAGGTTAACTACAAAGACCTGTCTAATCCGGAATGAAGACTATGGGCGAATCTCTGAAATAAAATTATTCTTAGGAGAAAATTTAGAGAGACAAATAACCCATTCGATGAGAAAATGGTTTCGAAACTCTAAACGAATATGTCTAAATGCCTTATTTCTTGTAAAATAAAATTTAGTAGTTTTTATTTGTTTAAGAAAACAAAGATGTTTATTTGGTTGTGAACTAGTTTCCTGGATTGGCTGCTAACTTGAAAGAGTGTGAGGAATGAAAAGATTTGGAGCTGGTTATTTGTGTATTTGATCCTTCTTCAGAATTTCTTTGGAATTCCCCTAAGATTTGAACTAAACATATCCCACTTACTATGAAATTGTGGGGAACTATCTGATCTAAATCATCAAACTTGTTTCAAGATTTTCATTTCCACCTAGAAGCTCGTGCTTTTTACTAGATCGAATGAAAATTGATGGCAAAGCTTACCTGAATTGCCTAGTTTATGATATGTCTATCATGATTATGTGAACTAGGTGAGCGAGAGGGTGTTTAATTTTATAGAGATGGATAATGGATTAATTAGCATATGGTTCGTTTGCGCAGGAGAAGACTTTCTACAATCTTGGTGCGGCAAAACTTTGCAGAACACTTGAAGGGAAGCTGTGACATATATAGAGCAGGGGCATATTCGTGTCGGCCCAGAAACAGTTACAGATCCTGCATTCCTAGTTACCAGAAATATGGAAGACTTTGTGACATGGATTGATTCAGCCAGGATTAGGAGAAAGGTGTTGGAGGTTGGATGACTATGATACTATGAACTAAATTTATACTTGCAAAATATTTCTCAAATTCCTCAAGCTATAGCGTTAAACTCTACTTTTGTCCGACTCTTTCTTAGAAATGATTTTGTATTGACTAGTTTGCTTAGTCTTTCCCTCATATTGGGATTACTGTAATGATTGATTGAACCTGTTTGCTTTTACCTATTGCTAGGGATTAAAAGTGATATCAGATTGCATTTATGTGTGATATTTCGAGAGCAAGATTACCAAGATTCCCGCCTAGAATGATGAGATTGAGATAGAGCCTACATATGTCTCTAGACACTAACCCTGAGTAGCCCATCCCATGTAACATCGAGGAAAGGAAAACTGACAGGTTCAAAAAAAGAGGAGTTTTTTTTTTTATCAGAATGATCATGTTTTGGTAGAATGGTTTTCACACAACACTGTTTTTGGGGCATTTTGTTTTAGTATCAACGGATTTTGGGAATGTGTCTTTCATCAAAGACGGATTGCTTGACATGGCGACGTTTTTGACACAGTCAGTCAAAATCAATCTTTGATGAAAGAAGGATTCCCAAAACATAAAGGACTAAATTCCATCATAACTTCAATACATAACTTAAAATGGAAACATAAAGGTTCATACATCATACTAAATACTTCAAATTACAAACCTGTTCTTAGATGAAAACATTGAAGGGATTCAAGGGCGGAAACTCGTTCTAACCACCCATGAATCTTCCCCTGAAGGATCCGCTCATACAATAGTAATCGAAAAATAGACGAAAATACTTGCGATTTTTCGTTAAAGATTCTGACTTCGGATGTTGTGCTGCTGCCACCAATAGCCTTCCCTTAAGGAATTTCTCTCTACCAGTATCCACGCGTCGAAACGAGCAACAAGTGCTAGCTCTTCGCTTCGGAGTTTCGGGAATCTTGAGAGAAGAGAAGGGCAGAACTCTGATTTCGGGAATTGGGGTTTTGCGGCTCTCAGAAGTCTAACCATAGGGTTTCAGCCAAAATAGATTATATAGGCGGGAGAGTTTGTTCTGAAAACCAACTCTCACGTCCTATCAACCTCTTATGGTTTTGGGAGTTTTTATCGCATAATAACTCCCACGTAATCCCATCGAAAACCAAATACAAAAAAAAAAAAAAAAAAAAATGCCCCTCCTTAATCTCTAATTAGAATAATAACATTATTCTCAGAAATATAAATGTCAGATAAAATGAATCTAGACACATTCTTGATTCATTGAATCTGGACATGAAGCTTGTTAACTCGTCTATGCGTGTGACCCTGTGGGTTCATATCACAATGACAATGAAAACACACTTAGTAGTAGTATGTGTTCATAAATCACAAGCGGTCCCTAGCAGAACATTGAAACTACCCAGAGTGAATGAATGTACGGTGGAACCTAATATCAATCCACTATTTAATCCTTTTGCCTCGTGATATCAAAATTAAGCATAAAGCATGGTAGTTGTCACCTTTAGAAACCTTAAGTGTATTTATGCTCGATCTCTAGGTAGACTGTTTCAACAAATAGTATTTAATAACCACTTTATTAAATACATTTGAACACCGACATGCATTTAAACAGTCTTCCATATCGAGGGGCCCATGGATATCTCTCTCTAATTAGAGAGGGACAAATCTCTTACAATGCCTTTCATATTCAAGTCATGATAGGATACTATATCCGATCATCAGTCGTATTAATTACTAAATTAAAGTAACGTCTGACTGACTCAAAACGTAGCTCCATTCATGCAGGAAACGATGGAGACATAAGGTCTAAGTATTCCAAATAGTAATGAGGAAGCAATACTTATGACTAAAGCACCATGAAGTATTACTTCTCTTTCGGATCACGTCCGATACAATATTTCCCAATATATTGTATTTGTGGTATGATTTGTATCCATTACACATGATTAGTAAAACATAATAATCAATCAAACATCATACTAGTTTTATTTTGTTGTATAGAACATTACATAAAAGTAGGGACAATCAGAAGAATAGTAATTGCATAAGCTAATGAGTTTTACTATGAAATCACATATTTGATGTTCAAAAGCAAAATTAACTATTCAAATGACATGCTCAAAATATATCAAACGTACAACATATGCTAATGGTCATAGAGCACTATTAACAATCTCCCACTTGCCCTAGGTCCAATCATACATGATCCCCAATCCCATTGACCTAGTATGACTCTCATGTTTATGTTGCAGGAGTGACTTGGTCAGTGGATATGCAATGTTGTCGTCTGTATGAATTTTGGAAATTTTAACGTCTCCTCTATCAATGATCTCTCAAATCAGATGGAAATGGCACCAATTTTATCACAATAAAGGTCCACTTCGTTCAAAGTGCTAGGGATGACACCTAATCCATCAACAAATTTCCTCGTCCAAACAGCTTCTTTAGCTGCTTTAGAGGTAGCCACATACTTAGATTCTGTTATAAAGTCGGCCACAATTTCTTGCTTTGAGCTCTTCCAGGTCACAACACCTCCTCCATTCAAACAAAACACAAAACCATATTGCAATTTGAAGTCATCTACGTTGGTCTGGAAGCTTGCGTCTGTGTAACCATTTACAACCAGACTTCCTTCCTGACCTCCGTAAACTAATGACATATCTTTAGTCCTTCTCAAGTACTTAAGAATGCTCTTGACTGCAGTCCAATGTGACTTTCCATTGTCAGATTGATATATGCTAGTCATACTTAAAGCGAATGAGACATTCGGGTGAGTACATAGCATGGCATACATAATACACCCAATGGCTGAAGCATATGAGATCTTACTCATGTGCTCTTGGTCTTCCTTTGTGGTAGGTCCTTAAGTTTTGCTGAGTTTAATGTCGTGTGACATGGGAAAGAATCCCTTTTTAGAATCTTGCAAATTGTATCGTTTCAGTACCTTATCAATGTATCTACTCTAACTTAGGCCAATCATTTTGTTGGATCTATCTCTATAGATTCTTAAACCCAAAATGTATGCAGCCTCGCCTAAGTCTTTCGTGGAAAAACACTTCCCCAACCAAGCTTTTACGCTTTGGAATGTGAGGATGTCATTTCCAATCAGTAAGATGTCATCCACATAAAACACAAAGAACACTATTGCATTATTAGTTACTTTCTTATAAACACAAGGCACGTCCTCGTTTTTTACTAAACCAAATTCTTTAATTGCTTCATCAAAGCGACGATTCCAGCTTTGAGATGCTTCAATCCATAAATGGACCTTTGAACCTTGCACACTTTGTTAGGATTTGATGGATCAACAAACCCCTCAGGTTGTGTCATATACACAACCTCGAGAAGTTTTCCATTAATAAACGCAGTTTTAACGTCCATTTTCCATATCTCATAGTCATAATATGCGACTATGACAAGTAAAATCCTAATAGACTTTATCATAACGACAGGCGAAAAGGTTTAATCATAGTCAATACCATGAATTTGTCTATAACCTTTAACTACTAGTCAAGATTTAAAAGTGTGTACATTACCATCCATGTCAGTTTTCTTTTTGAAACACCATTTGTTAGCAATGACCTTACACTCTTCGAGTGGGTCAATCAAATTTCACACTTGGTTATCGTACATGGATTGCATCTCATACTTCTTAGCTTCTAGCCACTTGTCTGACTCAGAACTATGAATTGCCTCTTTGAAGGTAGTGGGTTCATCTTGATCAATCAGTTCAATGTGATGATCATCAGTCACGAGAAATCCACATCTCTCCAGTTGTTGATGTACCCGACTTGACCTCCTTCGGCCTTGTGTCAAAGATTGAAGCTCAGTGTCAACATGTGAGCTTGCTTGAAGTTCCAAAGCTGGTTCAGATGTTGTTTGGGGATCTTGAATTTCCTCAAGATGGATCTTACTCCCACTATCCCTTTTGGAAATAAATTCCCTTTCAAGGAATAAACCATTTAGAGCAATGAACGCTTTGTTCTCTGATGGAAGATATAAGTAATATCCTTTAGTTTCTTTAGGATATCCCACAAACAAATGCTTGTCATATTTAGGGGCAATTTTATCATATAATAAGCGTTTAACAAACGTCTCGCATCCCCAAATTTTGAGAAATGACAAACTAGGTCGTTTCCCAGTCCATATCTCATATGGAGTTTTATGAACCGCTTTAGAAGGAACTCTATTCAACAGTTTCTAGGGCGTAGCCCCAAAAGTAAATTGGAAGACTAGTTTGACTTATCATAGATCAAACCATATCTAGTAAGGTGTGATTTCTTCGTTCTGACACACCATTCCATTGTGGTGTGACAGGAGGAGTTAATTGTGAAACAATTCCACAACCTCTACGATGTTCGTCAAACTCTTAGTTAAGGTATTTGCCACCTCGATCTGATCGAAGTATTTCAATACTTTTACTAAGTTGATTTTGTACTTTATTTTGGAATTCTTTGAATCTTCCAAAAGATTCTGATTTACGTTTCATTAGATAGACATAGCCATATATACTGAAATCATCTGTGAATGTGATGAAGTACTGAAAACCTCCTCTAGCATTTGTGTTTATTGGTCCACATACATTTGTATATATGAGGCCCAATAAATCGAAAGCTCTCTCACTTTGTCCAGTAAAGGGAGTTTCAGTCATTTTGCCCAACAAGTAAGAATCACATGTCTCATAAGACTCTAAGTCAAATTATGTCAAAATTCCATCTTGATGGACTTTTGATATGCTTTTCTCGTTGATATGACCCAAACGACAATGCCAAAAGTAGGTTTGGTTTAAATCATTTGATTTAAACCTCTTTGTATTAATTTTAAAGATGGGCCTTTTAATGGATTCATCGAGGTTAAGAATATAAAGCCCATTCATCAAAGAGGCATTTCCATAGAAGATATTATCTTTATGAACGGTACAAATTTTATTCTTAATATTTATTTCAAAACCATCAATATCCAAACAAGAAACTGAAATAATATTCCTACTCAAAGTTGGAACATAAAGACAAATGTTCAGCTTTATGATAAGACCACTTGAAAAAACTAAATTAAATGTCCTTGTAGCTACTCTTGCTCCATTCTCTACTCTCAGGTCCATTTCTCCTTTTTCCAGTGATATACTCCTTTTGAACCCCTGCACATTTGCACAATTCTGAGATCCACAACCGGTATCTAATAACCATGAAGTAGGAGCAGACATGTTAATTTCAATAACATAAATACTTTGAGAGACAATCAAACTGCCTTTCTCATTTTTCTTCTCTTCCAAGTACAACTTGCAATTCCGTTTCCAATGACCCGGTTCATTGCAATGGAAGCAAACCCCTTCATTTGGTGCCTTGGCCTTGGGTTTGGGCTTGTTATTGCCTTTTCCCTTCTTGGCCGTGGACTTTCCCTTTCCTTTGTTCTTCTTGAAATTCCCTTTTTGAACCATTAAGACTTCAGGGGTCTTCTTAATATTCAGTTCAGCCTATTTGAGCATCCCGTGTATCTCATGTAAGGACTTCTCCGTGGCATGCATGTTGAACTTCATGAAAAATTGGTCATACTTGGGTGGGAGTGAGCCCAAGATCATATATGTGGTCATGTCATGACCTACGGGAGCCCTAAGTTTCTCAAGTTGGTCAAGATAGCCCTCCATCTTAAGAACATGTGCACTCACAGAGGTGCTAGGGGCCATCTTACAACTGTTCAACGCCTTAGTGGTGAGGAACCTTTCTTGACGGGCTTGCTCTTGGAACATTTCCTTGAGCTGGCCCATCATCTAGAAAGCCTCAACCTCTTCAAATTGTTTTTGAAGATCAGAGCTCATTGTGGCTAACATGAGACAAGTCACATCGTTAGAATCATCACAATTCTTCTTCCAAGCATCTTTCTCAGCTCTAGGGGCGTTGTTTGCAGGCTGCTCAAGAATATCAGTGTCAAAAACGTATAGCTTTCTTTCCTGCTTAAGGACAATCCTTAAGTTTCGGGCCCAATCAAGGAAATTGGACCTACTCAGTTTACTTTTTTTAAGAATTGATCGCAATGAATTGTGTGAAGTGTTGGTTTCCATTATCTATATTAAAAATTATTTGCAAAGTCATTAATTAGTTTTTGAGCAAAAAACTTTCCACAATTTCAACACTTGATAAATAGTGGAGAAAACCATTTTAAGATAGTTATAAGTAAGCTTTGGTTTATCACCCATAATTAAAGTAAAATCAACCCATGGGAATGACATCTACATGTCCCGGCTATTTTGTTAGTAGTGCCCTAGGACCATTAGCATATGTTGTACGTTTTATATCTTTTTGAGCATGTCTTTTGAATAGTTGATTTTTCTTTTGAACATCAAATGTGTGATTTGATAGTAAAACTCATTAGCTTATGCAATTACTATTCTAACTGTCCCTAGTTTTATGTAATGTTCTTTACAATGAAATACAACTAGTATGATGTTTGATTGATGATTATGTTTTACTAATCTTGTGTAATGAATACAAATCATATCATAGATGCAATATATTGGGATACATTGTATTGGACATGATCCGTTAGAGAAGTAATATTTCATGGTCCTTAGTCATAAGTATTACTTCTTCAATACTATTTTCGAATCCTTAGACCTTATGTCTCCATTGATTCTAGCATGAATGGAGCCACGTTTTAACTCAATCGGACGTTACTTTTAATCGAATAATCAATACGACTGATGATCGGATGTAGTGTCCTATCGTGGCTTGAATGTGAGAGGCATTGTAAGGAATTTGTCCCTCTCTTATTAGAGAGAGATATCCATGGGCCCCTCGATAGGGAAAGACTGTTTAAATGCATGGCTGTGCTCAAATGTATTTAATAAAGTGGTTATTAAATATTGTTTGTTGGAACAGTCTACTTGGAGATCGAGCATAAATATAATTAAGCTTTATAAGGGTGACGCCTACCATGCCTTATGCTTAATTAGGATATCGCGAGACAAAGGGATTAAATATTGGATTGATATTAGGTTCCACCGTAAATTCATTCACTTTGGGTAGTCACAATCTCCTGCTAGGGACCGCTTGTGATTTATGAACACATACTACTACTAAGTGTGTTTTCATTGCCATTGTGATATGAACCTACAGGGTCACACGCATAGACGAGTTAACGAGCTTCATGTCCAAATTCAATGAATCTAGAATGTGTCTGGGTTCATTGTATTTGACATTTATTTCTCTAAGAATAATAAAACGTTATTATTTGAATTAGAGATTAAAGAGGGGCATTTTCGGTATTTGGTTATAGCTGGGATTACGTGGGAGTTATTATCCGATAAAGACTCCCACTACTAGTCAAGGTTTACAAGACGAGGGAGTTAAAGACTCCCACTGGCGGAAGAGGTTGATAGGACGTGGGAGTTGTTCTTGGAACAAACTCTCACACCCTATATAATCCTCTCTTGGCCAAAACCCTAGATTATGTGTTTTCTTGAGCCGCAATAAACAAATACACCCGAAATCAGATTTTTGGTTTTTCAGCATCCTTTTCTCTCTAGATTCCAAAACTCAGAAAACGAAGAGCTACCACTCGTTGCTCGTTTCGTCGCGTGAATACCGGTAGGGAGTAATTCCTCAAGGGAGGACTCTGGTGGCAGCATCACACATCCGAAAGACAGAATCTTTAGCCGAAAAATGTAAGTCCTTCGTAAGTATTTTTCTATTCGTTTTGGTATGAGCGGATCCTTTGGGGAGGACTCATGGGTGTTTAGAACGAGTTCCTGTCCATGAATCTCTTCATATTTACCATGTCATGCCCTAGGCTCAAAACTATTTTGATAGCCTAGTTAAGTCGAATCATGTCTAAGCTTATGGAAATCACTATTTTCCCATCTCCTTTTGCTTAGATAACTACTTATCTGTTGCTTTGCCAAGCAAACAAAATGATGATCCAAACTCAAGAAGTGCTTAGGATATGGTAGGCATTTTAAGACTTAATTAAAACATTTTTTTTTAATTTGACGAATATGTTGTTAGGCCCCATAAGACAATAATATAAGCATCACTTGCAAGATATAAAACGTAAGTGTAAACGTGAGATAGCATGGCCTAATCCTATGATGATTCACACGAGCCTTATGTGATCCAATGGTCAATCTAAGTCAATACCTATCTCATGGATAATTTCTTCGATCCAGCGTCCTCCAGTCTTGTTACATAATTACATGGGCATACCCAACCTTCAAGATAAAGTGATAAAACTAATCTAAGAAAGCAATTACAATTTTACAACATTGAAAAACGGCTCGCATACCGTATTATAAAATTACAGCCCAATAAATGTAAAGTAAGAGGGGGTATAGTAGGCCATTCTATACACCATGCTAAAACTCACATAAAGCATAATAAATAAGGTAACGAGTACAAATACGAAGTCTTAGGGCTGCCCCTTGGACGTGGTCCTAGGGGCAGCGCCTCCGGCGGGATCCGCAAAGCGGTTAGCGGGCGGGGCTCAAGGGCGAAGCGCCCCTTCCGGGGGATTCGGAGCAGCCACTCTTCTCATCGAATGAGTTTTCTCCCTCTGCTCATTGAATGAGTTTTCTGCCCCGATTTAACCCTCAATCGCCTAACAGTTTATGAGTAATTAAATCGAATTAATTACAGATCGAGTCATGCGATCGAATAAAGAAAATTAACATATATCACATATATATCATAATCAAAGAAACAATCTTTTCTGTTTCATACATACACATACCCAATCGAAATTGATACGTGTTATGATGTGACTAACATTATCAAATTCGAATAGTATGAGTAAGGCTCTGATACCACTGAAGGGATTCAAGGGCAGAAACTCGTTCTAAACACCCATGAATCCTTCCCTGAAGGATCCGCTCATATCATAGGAATCGAAAAATAGACGAAAATACTTACGATTTTTCGTTCAAGGTTCTGATTTCGGATGCTGTGTTGTTGCCACCAATAGCTTTCCCTTGCAGAATTTCTGTCTTCCAGTATCCATGCCACGAAACGAGCAGCGAGTGCTAGCTCTTCATTTCTGGAATCTAGAGAGAAGAGAAGTGAAGAAATCTGATTTAGGGAATTGGGGTTTTGCGGCTCTAAGAAGTCTAACCCTAGGGTTTCAGCCAAAATAGATTATATAGGCGTGAGAGTTTGTTTCGAAAACCATCTCCCACGTCCTATCAACCTCTTCTGGTTGTGGGAGTTTTTATCGCATAATAACTCCCACGTAATCCCAGTGAAAACCAAATACCAAATTTGCCCATCCTTAATCTCTAATTCGAATAATAACATTTTATTATTCCAGAATTATAAATGTCATATACAATGAACATAGACATATTCTAGATTCATTGAATCTGGACATGAAGCTCGTTAACTCGTCTATGTGTGTGACCCTGTAGGTAAATATCACAATGGCAATGAAAACACACTTAGTAGTAGTATGTGTTCATAAATCACAAGAGGTCCCTAGCAAGACATTGTGACTACCCAGAGTGAATGAATGTACGGTGGAACCTAATATCAATCCACTATTTAATCATTTTGTCTCGCGATATCCAAATTAAGCATAAGGCATTGTAGTTGTCACATTTATAAAACTTAATTATATTTATGCTCGATCTCTAGGTAGACTGTTTCAACAAATAGTATTTAATAACCACTTTATTAAATACCTTTGAGCACGACCATGAATTTAAACAGTCATACCTATCGAGGGGCCCATGGATATCTCTCTCTAATAAGAGAGGGAGAAATCTCTTACAATGCCTCTCACATTCCAGCCATGATAGGATATTACATCCAATCATCAGTCGTATTAATTACTAAATTATAAACGTCCGACTGAGTCAAATCTAATACTTATACATCATAATCGTGCTACAAGCACCATGAGTTACTCATAAAAGTACCGACGTACATACAGTTCATTAGACCTTATGAGTATTGTTCATGCAAGACACACACACAACCACACAACCGAGCTCAATTATCCAATACCGACTCTAAAGCAACTACTAACAACCTCTTAACGATTAGGTCAAGTTAAGAAATGGTCAATGATATAGTCATGGGTCCATTATTCTCTCTGAACAAAGGGGTCAGTGCCGCATAAATCACTCTGATCGGACAATGTTTACTATCACAGATATGCAAAATACCTCACAACACTCAATTTTCCGGCAATCTTTCTCTCTTCTCTTTCTTTTCTCCTTTCTTTATAACCTCCCCTCTTAAAATCCCAGAAATATCTCCCTCTTAACTCCCACTAACTCCCTTATGAATCAACCCCTTAAGTTTCTAACTTTAACACTTAGGTCCCTCAACTCTTAAATAGTAATATATAACACAACAAAACAAGTTATAACAACTAAATCACACATAATTAAATACAAGACATGCAAACACGTAAGTAAAAAGTTTCGGGTATCACATATTTCCCTTCTTACCGAAATTTCATCCTCGAAACTTGCACTCCCCATAAAACATAGGCCGAAGAACCCTCACACGAGATGCAGTGGCTATATATGCACTCACAAAACAAGTATGGTACTATATGGCAATCACACGAGAATTCATTCATGTTTGAGTCACTGTATCAATAAGTTTGGTTTGTACTTATTGCGGTGTTTCAGCCCCCATTGATATTCAACCTTGTGGGAGAAAGATTGATTATATTCCCCCATAAACTGTTCGAGATAGAGAAAGATTGGGCATTCAAGCCGAACCTTCGTATTCGTACAACAGTTTTGCATCAGGTGGTATCAGAGCAAAAGGTTGATCTCTATCTTGGTGTATCTTTATTGCTTTCTTTAAATTATTTTGGGCAGAAAATTACAAAAAAAATAAAATAAAATTACTGCTTATGGATTCATCGTTCACGCGACTGCTTTTGCGGATTATCGTTCATCGTTCATCGCTTCACGCACTGCTCATCGCTCGCTTTCACAGCATCTGTTCATCCGAGCGCCAAATCAGATTTTCGGCTACTGTTCACGCTACAGCCAAGGGATTTTTTGGTAATGCATCAAATTGGTGGCAAGATGAAAGTGTAATTAGGAGAAGAGTGGGACAACGACCTATAGATAGTTGGAATGAATTGAAAGCTTAGATGAAACGGAGATTTGTTTCCCCATATTACTTAGAGGAACAAACCAAACGTTTACAAATGCTTACACAAGGTTCTAAATCGGTAGATGAATATTATGAAGCGATGAGGTTAGCCATGAATCGACTTGACATTCAAGAAAATAGGAAAACTGCATTGAATCGGTTCTTATCAGGTTTGAATGATGACATTAGGCCAATAGTGGAAATAGCTTGTTATGTTGATGTTATGGAGATGGTCGATCACGCGGAGCAAATTGAGATGCAAATCAAAACGAAGGAATCTATGAAAGAACTATGGAAATGCATGGAACGAATAGATGAATGCATAAAAAATGGGGAAATTCAGGAAGAAGCCAAAACCATAGTAGAAAGCTTGCCAAATAATGATATAATACAAGATGATACAAATTTGGAAAGTGAAGAAGACAAGGATGAAGCCGAGCCAAAATTAGAAACTTTGCCAAATGAAGAGTTGAAAGAAAAGAGTAACGATCCAGAAGAAAAGATTGATTTTGTAATTACATCCCACGATCTAGAAGATTCGAGGACGAATCCATTAAAAGAGGGAGGGGATATGAAAGATTTTCAAGAAGGAGAGAATGATACGGGATCATATATGAAGCTTACAGAGGTCATTTGGATAAATGACCTCATCAACATTCCAAATACGAGCTTCCAAGTAAAGCCTTTGTTCCAAGTGTTGAAAGTATATATTATAAAGGTTCAAGAGTTAAAGAAGCCTTCAAATAAAGCTAGACACAAGGATCAAAGCCATCTAATAGCATTTGAAGGAAATATACATAATTGGAAGGAGAACGGTTGAAAGGGTATTTTAGTCATTTGATAATTAAAGTCTATTCTAGACTTTAATTATATTTCAGATTTATTATATTGTTTAATTAGCCAGGTTGGCCGAAATAAGCTAGCTAAATAATAGGACATGTTGTCCTTGATGTTAGGTAGTGTTTTTAGTTATCTAGGTGTTGTAGAGTCCTAATCCTTAAAGGACTCTTATTTGTGGGTTATTTTTGGACGAAATTCCACTCTATTTAAGAGGGATTTCAGCCATGTTATTACTTAGACTTGATAGATTTGATATATTGATTTAAGGGTTATCCTTAGTTACTTTGTGTTTGATTCTCTGGGTAGAATTCATTTATGTTTGAGTCACTGTATCAATAAGTTTGGTTTGTACTTATTGCGGTGTTTCAGCCCCCATTGATATTCAACCTTGCGGGAGAAAGATTGTTTATATTCCCCCATAAACTGTTCGAGATAGAGAAAGATCGGGCATTCAAGCCGAACCTTCGTATTCGTACAACGGTTCCGCATCAGGTGGTATCAGAGCAAAAGGTTGATCTCTATCTTGGTTTATTGCTTTCTTTAAATTTTTTTGGGCAAAAAATAAAAAAATAAAAAATAAAAAAAAAAAAAAAAAAAATAATGTTTGCGGATTACTGTTCATCGTTACTGTTCACGGCACTGTTCATCCGAGCGCCAAATGAGATTTTCGGCTACTGTTCACGCTACAGCCAAGGGATTTTTTTGGTAATACATCAAATTGGTGGCAAGTTGAAAGTGTAATTAGGAGAAGAGTGGGACAACGACCTATTGATAGTTGGAATGAATTGAAAGCTTAGATGAAACGGAGATTTGTTTCCCCATATTACTTAGAGGAACAAACCAAACGTTTACAAATGCTTACACAAGGTTCTAAATCGGTAGATGAATATTATGAAGCGATGAGGTTAGCCATGAATCGACTTGACATTCAAGAAAATAGGAAAACTGCATTGAATCGGTTCTTATCAGGTTTGAATGATGACATTAGGCCAATAGTGGAAATAGCTTGTCATGTTGATGTTATGGAGATGGTCAATCACGCGGAGCAAATTGAGATGCAAATCAAAGCGAAGGAATCTATGAAAGAACTATGGAAATGCATGGAACGACTAGATGAATGCATCAAAAATGGGGAAATTCAGGAAGAAGCCAATACCATAGTAGAAAGCTTGCCAAATAATGATATAATATAAGATGATACAAATTTGGAAAGTGAAGAAGACAAGGATGAAGCCGAGCCAAAATTAGAAAGTTTGCCTAATGAAGAGTTGAAAGAAAAGAGTAACGATGCAGAAGAAAAGATTGATATTGTAATTACATCCCACGATCTAGAAGATTCGAGACGAATCCATTAAAAGAGGGAGGGGATATGAAAGATTTTCAAGAAGGAGAGAATGATACGGGATCATATATGAAGCTTAAAGAGGTCATTTGGATAAATGACCTCATCAACATTCCAAGTACGAGCTTCCAAGTAAAGCCTTTGTTCCAAGTGTTGAAAGTATATATTATAAAGGTTCAAGAGTTAAAGAAGCCTTCAAATAAAGCTAGACACAAGGATCAAAGCCATCTAATAGCATTTGAAGGAAAGATACGTAATTGGAAGGAGAACGGTTGAAAGGGTATTTTAGTCATTTGATAATTAAAGTCTATTCTAGACTTTAATTATATTTCAGATTTATTATATTGTTTAATTAGCCATGTTGGCCGAAATAAGCTAGCTAAATAATAGGACATATTGTCCTTGATGTTAGGTAGTGTTTTTAGTTATCTAGGAGTTGTAGAGTACTAATCCTTAAAGGACTCTTATTTGTGGGTTATTTTTGGACGAAATTCCACTCTATTTAAGAGGGATTTCAGCCATGTTATTACTTAGACTTGATAGATTTGATATATTGATTTAAGGGTTATCCTTAGTTACTTTGTGTTTGATTCTCTGGGTAGAATTCATTTATGTTTGAGTCACTATATCAATAAGTTTGGTTTGTACTTATTGTGGTGTTTCAGCCCCCATTGATATTCAACCTTGTGGGAGAAAGGTTGTTTATATTCCCCCATAAACTGTTCGAGATAGAGAAAGATCGGGCATTCAAGCCGAACCTTTGTATTCGTACAACGGTTCCGCATCATTAACACAACCATACCTGTTACCACCACGCTTCCGTTGCGCCACTCTGGTAAAGAAGTAACAACAAAACTAACATGCTAATACAAAACTAAGTATCCCAAGGGTAGATGCATGATTACTTAAAGTAGTAAAATAAATTCCATCACTAACATACTTCAAGATAAAAAAAACTAGTTAACATGGTATCGCAACTAAGGCAACTAAAACATAACTAGCATGTCAATACAGTTCATAATACACATAACAAGTTAACATATCCATGCATAGCCTAACATTACATAACAGGTTCACATAGCATACGTATCAACTATAAATGACGTATAAAGCAATAAATAAACACATATGTCCTATTCCAAAGTCTCTACCCAAAGCTCACAACGAATCCTTCATATGTTCATTCCATACTTAACTTCTAACCACATGGTTAAGCCCAATGTTTGACTTGCTCTAATACCACTTATGTCACACCCCGTGCTCGGTGATGACCTGGCAGTGTCCAATCTACCAATGAGACACCGAACCCAAAACAGAAAGGATCCATAATAACTTCAATACATAACTTAAAGGGAAACACAATTGTTCTTATATCATACTGAAGACTTCAAAGTACAAACTTGTTCTTACATGAAAACATGACATAAAGTGTTCAACATAAAAGGAACTACACTATGCTACTACATAAATTCCACGATCACTCTTCAAACCGGGTATCCTCATAAATACTGTCACACCCTGTAACCTGGAGGTGACATGACAGTGCCTCATTCGTCGATGAGACACAAAACCCAAAACGGAAATACTAAAAATCCACAAAACTTTATACTAAAAAGAGAAATCTCCTCATACATAAATAACTAAAAAGGAAAGTTACAGGATCTATGAATTCTTACATAAAAAAGGAATTAAATGTTCAACATTAAAGGAAACTCTAACCATGCTATAACATAAAAGTTCACACTAAATCCTCGTTCCAGTCCTGACTACATCCACCATCAACCTGCTCATCTGCAAAAGAGAAAGTAAAGGACTAACCTACTAAACTAGCCCAGTAAGATCCCAACACCCTTATGTTGAAGCATCAAATACAGGCTCAAAGTATTTTTCCCAAACTAATTCAATTGTAACAGAACTTTAACAGAAATAACTTGAATATGCATTAAAACAATAAGTACATAGTTTAAAACGGTTACGAAACGGATATCAGTGTAGAAAACAAATCAGTGACCGAACGAAGACAGAACATGAGAGTAAATGGACCAAAACAGATGTCCGGGCGATCAGATAGAAGGATTCGGTCGACCGGAATCGTGACATAAACTAAATCAGAAAGTTCAGAAGATAGAAGACAGAGGTCGGTCGACCGGAGGTCGTCCGAACCAGCCCCGGACGATAGAAAATGACACCGGTTGACCGAAGAGGTCATCCGATAGCTCCTAGTAGTTTGGTCGGTCGACCGGAAAGAAGCTGCGGTCGATCGGACTTAAGGTTCAGACTGCATAACAGACTATTTCCTGCATAAAATAACAAAGAAAAAACAATTTTTTGCACTTTCAAATATCCCAGCCAAAAACCCTCATTTATGACTCTCATATGCATACCAAAACATATACAAAACAAACGGTTAACATGCTCAGACTATATCCATTAAATTTGATACAACTATATCGAAAATGATGTTATGAGCATCCCATGCTACTCCTGCCATATATACAGATAATCATGTTAGACAATCAAATATAATACAAACAATGACACAACACACAATTGAGCTCGTTGTCTGGCTATGGCCCTAAACCTCATAACAGTCTTTAACTAACAGAAAGGCCAACTTTTTATCCTCGTTAGGTACCGAGTCAGACGGAGCCCACTTTTTATCCTCGTTAGGAACCGAGTCAGATATAAAAGAGTAGCCAAGCTTTTATCCTCGTTAGGTCACTAGTCAGACGGAGCCCACTTTTATCCTCGTTAAGAACCGAGACAGGTATAATAAGAGTAACAATAAAGGCCACTTTTTATCCTCGTTAGGTACCGAGTCAGACGAAGCAGACAAGTCATACTTCTAGCCAAAATAACAGACAAAACTCTCACTTTTTATCCTCGTTAGGAACAGAGTCAGACGGAGCAGACAAATCTTACTCCTGGGCACAATAACATACGAAGCCCACTTTTTATTCTTGTTAGGAACCAAGTCAGATATATTCAGAGTAAACACATAGAGCCCACTTTTTATCCTCGTTAGGTGCCGAGTCAGAAGGAGCAGACGAAGCTAGAATTTTTTAATTGATGGGGGGACTTCAACAGTATGTCGAACTACATATAAAAACTGGAAAAAAAAATCTTGGGGGACAAATTTGATCAAATATTCCGAACTACATATAAAATTTACTATGTCTAGTAGGATTTTTAAAAATCTCGGGGGGAGGGGGGGGGGGACTGCCCCACCCGCTTCCCTTGTCTTTGTCCCTACTCCGGGCACTATAAACATACATAACTTGACGGTTTCATGGAATATGACTATTGACAGACAAGAGCTCTACTACGGAATAAACTTAACGAATCCAAATATGACAATCAATCACATAACAGTTACCAAACGCATATTTCCAATTACATCATACAATCAATGCAAATTTTTAAATACTCCATCCGTTTTCAATGCAAGAAATCATGCTTTTAAAATGCAATTCAATATTTTAAGAAAAACAACAGTTCATACATATTTTAGGATGGAAAAAAGGGTGACGGATCCTTACCTGTCAAACTTAGCAATTCTAACACCAATATCCCGCAATCAAGAAAAAACAAAAAACCACAAACTTCAAACAACAATAACTTTCTGCTCCGAACTTCAAATCGCAATCCGTCAAAACCCAGACGTAGCCCTTTCGATTACCTTCGAAACGCCGCATTAATCACTCAATTTCGATAACAATTTCTATGTCAATTTCCCAGAATACCCCTTAGTTCACAGTTTTCTGCACCTTTCTTTTTCTCCTCTCTGCCGCCTCTCTTTTCTTTTCCTGTCGCCTCTTTCTTTCCTTTTTACTTTTCTTTTATACCTTTTCCTTCATAACCTACTCCACTAACCCAATAATATAAACCTTCCAATTAATACCCCACTAAGTCCCTTCATATGAAAACATGTACACTATTCCCCTCAAACAAATGTACCCCAATATAACACATAACATGTTATAAAATTAAATAGGCAAATAATCACACAAAATAGATTCATGCCAAAGCAATTAATCATGCCAAATTAATTACGAGTCATGCAACACGTAAACAAAAGTCTCGGGTATCATAAGTACCATCATCATCGTAATTTGCAAAAGAGGATAATTAATGAGTTAATAAACTAGCCCAGTAAGGATCAATAACATAACATAATTTAAACTGTTTCCCGACTTTCCCAAAATCATTGAAAACATAATATAATTTAACATAGATTGAAATAACCTTTAAAACACTTCACATAACTTACAAAAGGCATAGCTTTGAAAACGGGCTAGAACAAAATTCAAAACAGTGCAAAACAGACCAAGGACGAAGGCCCCGGATGATGCGGTCGTATCATCCACAAAATCGACAGCAGCCTTCAGTGGACCAGAGTTCATTAGCGATCGGGACAGTAGCCCCAGTACCTTGCTCCGGACGATCTTCTTGGACTTTCGATTGACCGTACTGATCATCCGAGGTTCATAACATGGAAACAACAGTACATTTTAACAAAGGAAAAATAACTTTCTAAAACATACCAGTCTCAACCCAAAATTACACCTTGTGACCAACTTTCACATACCAAATATGACCTGAAAAAGAACAACAAACGCAATGAACAATACTATTAAAATCAATAGTTATATATCGAAATTGTGCTACGAGCACCATTAGTTACTCATAACAGTACATACGGACATACAATTCATTAGACCTTACGAGTATGGTTCATGCAAGACACTCACACACACAACCACACAACTGAGCTCAATTATCTAATCCTGATTCTAAAACAACAACTAACAGCCATTAACAATTAGTCCAAGTTTCCAAGTTAAGGAATGGTCATTGATATAATCATGGGTTAAGTATTCCACATGAACGAAGGGGTCAGTGATTTTAAGGGTGCATCCCATTTTGAGTGTTAGTAGCCCTAACTTTTAAGTCAGCTAGGGAGTGGACCAGTGATATCAGTATAGGACATTATGAACACCCAGGTTCAACAGTTAACAGCACCAGTCACTAATAAGTAATTCAGGATGGATCGATCGTTCACTAATAAGTAATTCATGATGGATCATTCACTAAAGTCGTTTATAGACAAGAACTCTAGATTGTGGAGACTCTCAAATAACAATTATAGCAAATACATAGAATCAACGACAACAAGTATATACAAATATCAGCGCAATTAGACTCAACGATCAACCACACAAATGCATATATAATTCAATACTTCATCCATTTTCGATGCAATAAAACATGTATAAAACCTTCATCATAATTAATGACATTAAAATACTGAATTCATGCTTTTTAGGATAGAAAAAACGAAGGTGAAGATCCTTAACTTAGTTGTTTAAAACAAAATACTCCAAAGAATCAAGAACACCAAAAGCTTAGAAGATCAGTCAACTTCCCGAAGCAATAACTTTCAACTGGAAACTTGAAACACTCATATTTCACCACCCAAACGTAGCTCTTTCAGTCCTATTTCTAACGCCGCTAAAATCACTTCGATCCGACACCTTTTGCTATCTCAAATATGCAAAATACCTCACATAACTCAATTTTTCCAGCAATCTTTTCTCTTCTCTCTCTCTCTCTCTCTCTCTCTCTTTCCTTTTTCCTTGTAACCTCTCCACTTAAAATCCTAGCAATAACTCCCTCTTAACTCCCACTAACTCCCTTACAAATCAACCCCTTATGTTTCTAATTTCAGTTTAATTTCATTTTGTGTTATCCAATTGAATTTGAAACTTTTTAGAAAGAGGAAACATACTAGCCTAATGATTGTGATATGCACGAACATTTTTTATGGGAAAATACTTGTTGCCTTCACAATTTTAAAACCTAAGTTGTGTAAATGAAAATAAGAATGTTGCATAAAACTAAAAAAAAGAAATGAACATTTCTTAGGTCTATGCTAAACCAAGCTTGACTGCAAGCTCGATCGGAATGCAAATGACACAAACATCCAAATTACCCGTTCTTTCTTGAAAATTTTACTATTTATATTTATATAAATAAAAAATATAAGAAACACCCTAATTTGATCGGCTGAAATGTCACCTGAATTAATCATTCAAAACTCAATGGGAAAGACCTCTCTTTTCAGTGTTGTCGAGCTCAACAAATAACAAAATTTTCTACGTGTGATTAATTTACTCTCTTTGATGGTGGCTCTAGATAGGAGTTCTTAGAATTCTCTTTTTATTTCATTAAAAAAATACAAAACTCTTGAAAAGTATATTGAACCGTCAATCTAGTTACTCACTTTAAAATTCATACAAAGTATAGTCTTGTCATTTGTCAAGTTTTAGAAATATTTTTCATTTTTTTATGGGGAGGTCTAATTCTCTTATGTGACTTTAAATTAATATTTTTTTATTTATTTTTATTTTATTGTAAATTAAAAATCCTACAAATTATTATTTTATTTTGGAAAGTTTAGAAAGAGATTCCTTTGTTTGCGATTATAAGCGAAGTGAATGAACTTTTTTTCCATTAATTTATTTAATTTTCAAAATATATCATGAAAATAAGAATGTTGCATATGACTAGAGAAAAAAGCAAAAAATGCACATTGCTTAGGTCTAAGCTAAACCAAACTTGATTGTAATCTCGATCGGAATGTAGAGACCATTCGAATTAAATGTTAACAATTTGATTATTTATATTTAAAAACATTTAAAATATAATAAGAAAATAATCTTGCCTCCCTACTACCTCAAAACTACGTGAAAGTACTCTCTTTTATAATATTACCAAGCTCAATAAATAACCTAAAATTTCAATGTGAGGTTCATTTACTTACTCTCTTTAATAATAACTCTAGATAGAAGTTTTTAGACTTCTCTTTTTATTTATTAAAATAAAAAATAAAAACTCTAGAAAATTATGTTGAACCACGCTAGTCTAGTTACTCACTCTAAAATTCATGCCCAGTATTTTTCTTTATAGTCCTGTCATTTGTCAAGTTTCAGAAATAATATTCATTTTGTATGTGGAGGTCTTTATTGCTACTAATTCTCTAATGTGACTTTATATTAAATTTTTTATTTTTTTTTAACTTATCAACCATTTATTTTGGTTCTTTGAAAAATAAATTTTAATGAATAGGTTTGCATGCAGGTTCAAACAAGAACAAAAGGTCGATGAACCAATTTTTTATAAGACTTTAGACTGTTTGAATGATAAATTGGATTTGTTAGTCAATTTATTTAAAGAACTAAATACCAACACACCAATTCATTCAATTAAAAATTATGTACAACCTCTATGTTTATAATGTTGTGTAGCTTTAAATGTTGGAATTTACATTTGATATAGGTGCTGCAATTGGATTGTGCAGTCAATTGGATTGAGCCGACCAATACTCAATTGGTCAAATCGATCCGGTTCAACCGGCCTGTTGAATCGGAAAACCGGTCTAAAAATTGGTTTGATAAAGTCAAAATTGGACACGTGCAAGGCATGTGAGGGGTTGTGTAGTGTGAGTTGTGAGAGCCTTTTGAGGGGGAAATGGAACTAGTGGGTGATTTAATATTTATCCCACTATTTCATTTTCTCTCCTTAATTCAATAGTTGAATTGATTCATTCTCTCCCAATACTAGGCTGCCAAAATTCTTAGAGAAAAAAATCCTCAAAACACAACTCAAAGATAATCAAAAGTTAGAAGAAAAAATTAGATTTTTTCGTTCTTCCTTTTTCCCCTTTTTTTCCTTGAACATATATACCAAAATTTCTGAAGATTATCTTCAACTTCGGAGCTTTTTGATTAGCATTAGAGACACGAAGAACAAGTTCAAGTTGATCATGTGGATACTGCTAGAGACAGGAGTCGATAAAGATCGGTTGCTACTGGTGATTCCGTAGTATAATCAAAATAGAAATCGTTTCTGGTATCCCATAAAACAAAAGGTAGTTATCATAATCAAAGATCATTGGTTCTTACTCGTGAATGATTCTGTTAGGAACGGATTTCACTTTATTTTTCCGCTGCGTTTGTTTTGGAATCCGAATTTCTTTCTTATGGTATCAGAGTCAATCAAGAGTACTCAATCGTTCTTCTATGTGTTACTCGTTTTTTAGTAGACGTTTAATGCATGACATATGATGTTTTATCTTTTTACAACCTCTAGGATTATGTTTAAGTGTTAAACTAGTCCGGAACGAATTGTTTGTTCATGTTTTTTGTTGTTTTCTGCTTTCTGGAAAAGGTTCAATCGATTGGGACGAGTTCTCGGGAGATCAAACATGTTCTGAAAAATGGGATTTTTCTACTGCCTAGAATTCGGACGACCGCAGAGCAATCCCGGTCGACCGCATCTAGTCTGATTTTTGGGCAGGTCGACCAAAAGTGTTCTTGGTCGATCGAGGTGGCCTATATTTTACACTGTTTTGGATACTGCCTTTATCGCGGTCGACCGGAGTATGTCCTTGGTTGATCGGACAGGGGAGGGCAGTGTATATTTGTGTTTTATTAGCATGATTGTCATGTTATTTGAGCATGGTGCATGGTAATAGCCCAAGACCAGTGATTTTATTATAATACGGCCTGCATGCCATGCATTATCTATTGAAATTCTGATTGTAATTTATCTCTCGAATGTAACTCTAGATTTCATTTCCTATTATGTAAAGCATAGTATATTATTTATTATGTAAGTTGCAAGAGCGGAATGGAGTCAATCAGACGGAGGAAATCACTTGGAAGGCGGAAGACAATATATTAGATTTATTATTTTTCACCTTAGACATACTTAGGATTTTCCATTAGCTTGGAAAATCCGCATTGCGGGCTATTACTATTCACAATTTATTTATTGTTTTGATGCATGTGATGCATGTTTTACAGTTTTATAGTATGAGATGCATGTTTTTTAGGCGTATAAACAGTTTATACAACGTTTGGTGAGACATCTAGGATAGTACACAACATAGCATACATGATAGATCCAATTTCCAAATCATATGGAATCTCACTCAGCATTCTTTCTCATCCAGTGTCTTAGCACACCATTGTATTGAAAGAATCGTACCAAGTTCTATATGACAAAGGCCCTTCTCGGACTCTTGGATGCTAAATCGGTTTAGCACTCTGTCTATATACATACTCTGACTTAGGCCAAGGAGTCTACGTGATCTATCTCTATATATCTTGACCCCTAAGACGAAGATGACTTCACCCAAGTCCTTCATAAAGAAATATCACCCCAACCATACCCTTACAGATTATAAGGTTGGAATGTCATTCCCTATCAGTAGTATGTCATCCACATAAAAAATTAGGAACACAATTAAGGTTCCACTAAACATCTTATAAACACAAGGTTCATCAACATTTTTGACAAAATCGAACTCGCGCACAACTTCGTCAAAACGTCAATTCTAGCTTTTAGAAGCTTGCTTTAGTCCATAAATGGATTTGTTTAGCTTACATACTTTATTGGCATTATTTAGGTAGGTAAAACCTTCGGGCTGTATCATATACACATCTTCGTCAAGGTTTCTGTTTAGGAAAGCTGTTTTACATCCATTTGTCAGATCTCATAATCATAGTATTCTGTTATTGCAAGCAAGATCCGAATAGAATTGAACATAACTACAGGGGAAAAAGTTTAATCCTAGTCAATACCATGAATTTGTTTAAAACCTTTCGCGACAAGTCTCTCCTTGTACGTTTGAATGTTTCCTTCCATGTCGGTCCACTTGCACCCTGTTGGGGTCATTCTTTTAGGTGGATCAACCAAGATCCATACTTGGTTAGTACACATGAAATCCATTTCAGATCTCATTGCTTCAATCCATTTCTCATAATCTGGACTAGTAATTGTTTGTTTGTAGGTTGTAGTCTCATCGTGATCAATAAACATAACATTACCATGTTTTGTTATGAGAAATCAAAAATTTTATGGTGATCTATGAGTTGTTCTAGACCTACGCAATTCTTGTGTTTCTTGAACCGGCTGTACAACAACTTGTGAAACTTGTTCAAATTCTATCTGATCACTAGTGCTTGGTTGAACTTCAGTAAGTTCTGGAACTTTATTAAGCTCCACTTGGTTCCCACTAGTTTTCCCTGAAAGAAATTGTTTCTCCAGAAAAACTCTTTTTCGAGCAACAAACACTTTGTTCTCGGTAGGAATGTAGAAGTAGTATCCTTTAGTTTCCTTAGGATACCCAACAATAAGCAATTGATTAACTTAGGATTGAGCTTGTCCAAAGATGGATGTTTCATAAATGCCTCACAACGCTAAATCTTAATGAAAAACATACTAGGACGTTTCCAAGTCCATATCTCATGTGGTGTCTTTTCAACAGATTTTGATGGAACTCTGTTTATTGTTAAATCTATTACTTCTAAAGCATGTCCCCAAAATGAGTTTCGAAGGCTCCCGTGACTAATTATAGATCAAACCATATCTAATAGAGTTTGATTTCTCCATTCGGATACACCATTCCATTGTGGAGTAACTGTTGGAGAAAGTTGTGAAACAATTCCACAATCAATTAGATAATCAAGGAATTCTTAACTTAACTATTCCCCAACTTGATCAGATCAAAGCATGTTTATACTTTTGTCAAGCTAGTTTTTTACTTCACACTTATACTCTTTGAACTTTTCAGAGGCTCCAGACTTGTTTTTCATAAGAAACACGTATCCAAAACGTCTGTAATCGTCAGTAAAATAATGAAATATAGATAACCACCTCTCACGTAGATATTGAACAGACCACATACATCAATATGTATTAGTTACAACAAATCCTTTGCTCGTTCTCCAGTTCTAGTAAAAGGAGAAGCAATCGTCTTACCCATTAAACCAGGTTCGCATGTATCATATAATTCAAAATCAAATGATTCCAACAATCTATCTTTGTGGAGTCTGAAAATGCGGTTCTCGTTTATATAGCCTAAGCAACAATGCCAGCATGTAGGATTTGAATAATTATTCTTAATTATGTTCGTATTTATGTTATAGACCGGTGAATCGAGGTCTAACAAATATAAACCATTCACCAAAGTTGCACTACAATAAAAAAAATATTATTCAATGATAATGATATTCATGTGTTTTTAATCTTAATATAAAAACCGAGTTTGTCCAAACAAGATATTGAAATAATATTCTTTGTCAAAGTAGGTACATAGAGACAATTCTCTAATTCTAGGACAATCCCATATGGAAAAGTAATATAGTAGGTTCCTACAACTAAGGCAGCAACTCTTGCTCCGTTGCCAACGCGTAGGTCCACTTCGCCTTTTGTCAGCTCCTTACTCCTTTGCAGCCCCTGCACATTCATACAAATGTGAGAACCATAGTTGGTATCTGATACCCAAGAGGAAGTAATAGTAGACAAGTTTATTTCTATAATAAAAATACCTGAGCCAGAAGCAACATTTGCCCCCCTTTCCAAGCTTTTTCCCTGCAAGATAGCTCTTACCGTTCCTTTTCGAATGTCCTAACTCACCACAATGGTGACAAGTATAATCCTTAGCCACAACGCCCTTGGCTTTCAGTGCTTTCCCGAATTGGCAAGGCATTCCCTTAGGTTTTCCATAAGGCTTGACATTGGGCTTATCAACACCCTTGCCTCTGTTAAAACTATCATTATGGCTTTGGACTTACCTATTTCCTTGTCAGCAGACCTTAATAGATTCAACAAATTAGGAAGGGTTTGTCTATCTCATTCAAGTTGTGGTTTAATACAACCTGATTGTACGATTCAGGCAACGATTGCAGAATCAAGTCGGTGGATAACCCGAGGCCAAGAGAAAATCTCAGTCTGCCTATGTTCTCAATATAACCTATCATTTTCAGAACGTGAGTTCCGACTAATGTTCCTTCCACCATTTTGAAATGAAACAGAGATTTTGACACGTCAAATCTCTCATAGCGAGCTTGATCCTGAAATAGTTGCTTTAGATGATTAATCATGTCTAATGCACCCATTTCCTCGTGTTGCTTCTGAAGCTCAGAGGTCATGGTTACTAGCATGAAACTTGACACATCTAATGCGTCATCTAAATACTTACGATACGCAGTTCTTTCAGCAGTTGTAGACCTAGTGGCTGGTTGACCCACTACAAGAAAATAGTTAAATAGCGACCGGAATTTTAGGTCACAAACTTAACGACAGAATAACGACCGAATGGAAACCGAAAAACTAGCGGTCGTTATTCCGTCGGCCACATCGGTCCCATTGACCAAATTAAAACGACGTCATTTTGTTCATCCTTAACGACCGAATACCGACGGACATTATGCCGACGGAAAACATAACGATGCATATTTATATAGTAATAAATGAGGGACACAAAACGACGTACATTAACGACCTACTATCGACGAAAATTAACGACCGTGTACCGACGGAATTTATAACGGTTATATTTTTAAAGTAATAAATGAAGGTCGTTATGTGTATTTTACCGACCGAATACCGACAAAATTTATAACTGTTATATTTTTGTAGTAATAAATCGATGACGTTTTGTGTATGGTACCGACTGAATACCGACGGAATTTATAACAGCGTTAAAACGACGTCGTTTTGTGGCATGATTTCTCTAAAAAAATTATGAAAGGAAGGCAGAAGAATCTTCTTCTTCCACGACAAAAAGAAATCTCTTTATCTTCAAGACAAATTCTTCTACCACCGCCATCCCTCCACCTCGCCACCTCCTGGCATCTCCGACGCCGCCATCTCCTTCTTCCCCCAGAGTAAGTGGTTTCCTTCATTTTCATTTTTTTTTTTGAAATTAATAATAGCTTAAATGTAAATTTACTTTCTTATTCACATTGTCAGCCACATCGAAATCTACTCTTTTCTTCTATTTTCCTCAGATATTTCTTCATTCAAAGGTATTAATTTATTTTTTCAGTTTTTTTTTTTTATTTTTTTTTTATTTTTTTTGGTGTTTTGTTTGTGTAGATTTACCAAAAATCCCTTTTATCTTGAACTATTATGGGATTTTTGTTGTGGGTATCACATATTCAGTTGAAATTTTTTATGTTACTGTATTTCTTGACATTTTGGTAAAAAAAAAAAATCTCAGGAGTTTAGGTGTGGCAGTAGGATTCCGAAAAAAAATTTGTTACACGAAATAGTAGGTTCATGTTATCTTATGGGCGTAGTTTGGATTTGTGTTTGTGGATCCTTAAAATTCTTATCCTAACTATTGATTGTTGTTGCAATGTAATTTTCATGCATGAATTTCTATTTTCTTCTGCAACACTCTACACATTTGGTACATTCTTTGCTTGATGCTCTAGCGACAAAAAATACACGACCACGTAATTCCGTCGTTAATCGGTCCGTCCCTGTTACATAGTTTTCTTGTAGTGATCAAGAATAGGTTCTTCGAGAACATATATTTTTTTTTCTAGTGTTTGAGAACGATTATCAAATTCCTGTACCAGTCGAGGAAGTTTCCTCCCTCAAGTTTTTCCTTCTCAAAGACAGATCACAATGAAAGCGAGTTTGATGCAACATTTGAATTTGTCATTATATTTACAATAAAGATTTCGCAAATGTTTAGTATCATATTTTAAAATAATTAATAGGTCTTTAATGAATGATTCTCCCATTATTTTCTTCAAATGAATAACCCTCAAGTATTCATTCGGAAAGTTCAAAACTTTGTAGTAGGCCAATATCCATATCTCACAGATCCCGAGCTAGCTTTGACTAAACAGCTCGAGACATGGCTATTTAAGTAAGCAACATTTGCTAATTACATCATTATGTAATTCTTGGTTAGTTGAGTAAATGACATTTATTCTGAGTACATCAAGATGCACATCTCAACTCTTTTGCCTCTAGATCCTCAATCCATTTATTGAGATAATTTGGTCAAGTATGACCCAAGATTTGCACCGGCGTATATCACTAACTTATCCTTCGCGCCTCACCCGAATAGACAAGGGTATATTGCCTCACAATTCTAACTTAACGTCGATTTAGGCCTTGACGAGGGCCAAATCGAGGAAGGCATCGCTTAATATATTAAAATTTGTGGGATTTAATTTTAAATAATCTCACCAAACGTTTGTATAAAATGTTTATATGGCTTAAAAACATGCATCTCATGCATATAAAGCAGTAAATAAAATGTGAATAGTAATAGCCCCATATGAGGATTATCCAAGACAATGGGAAATCCTAAGTCTTTCTAAGGTGAAGAACAATAAATCTAATCTATCATCTTCAGCTTCCATGTGATTTTCTTCGTCTGATTGACTCCATTCTGCTCCTCTAATTTTATAAGAAACCATATACTGTCTTACATAATAAGGAAAAGAAATCTCGAGTTACATTCGAGAAATAAATTACAACCATAATTTCAATAGAGAAGGCACAACACGCATACCGTATTATAAAAAAAATCACTTGGTCAATGGCTATTACTATGCACCATGCTCAAATAACATACCAATCATGCTAATAAAAACACAAATATACACTGCATGTCCCTGTCCGATTGACCGAGGCCATATCCCTGTCGATTGCGGTAAAAGTTGTAACCAAACAGTGTAAAAATAGGCCACCTCGATAGATCGAGAACAACTTCCGGTTGACCTGCCCAAAAACAAAGCTTCGGTCGACCGAGATGCCTCTCCGGCCATTGGAAATCTAGCCAAGAGAAACACCCCATTTTTTAGAACATGTTCGGTCGATCTAGAACACCTTCCGATCGACCGAACCTTTCCCAGAAAACAGAAGCACAGCCAAAAACAAGAACGGACATTTTGTTCTAGGACTAGTTTAATACTGTTAGTAGTGCCCTAGGACCATTAGCATATGTTGTGCATTTTATTATCTTTTGAGGATGTAATTGAATAGTTAATTTTGCTTTTGATTACCAAATGTGTGATTTGATAGTAAAACTCATTAGCTTATGTAATTACTATTCTAGTAGTCCCTAGTTTTATGTAATGCTTAATTACTATGAAATAAAACTAGTATGATTTTTGATTGATGATCTTGTTTTACTGATCATGTGTAATGGATACAAATCACATCATAGATGCAATATATAGGGATACATTGTATTGGACGTGATCCGTCAGAGAAGTAATACTTCATGGTCTTAAGTCATAAGTATTACTTCCTCAATACTATTTTAGAATCCTTAGACCTTATGTCTTCATTGATTCTAGTATGAATGGAGCCACGTTTTGACTCAGTCGGACGTTACTTGTAACAGAGTAATCAATACGACTGATGATCGGATGTAGTGTCCTATCATAGCTTGAATGTGAGAGACATTGTAAGGAATTTGCCCCTCTCTATTATTAGAGAGAGATATCCATGGGCCCCTCGATAGGGAAAAGACTGTTTAAATGCATGGCCGTGCTCAAATGTATTTGATAAAGTGGTTATCAAATGCTATTTGTCGAAACAGATCTACCCGGAGATCGAGCATAAATACAATTAAGCTTAATAAGGGTGACGACCACCATGCCTTATGCTTAATTAGGATATCGCGAGACAAAGGGATTAAATAGTGGATTGATATTAGGTTCCGTTGTATATTCATTCACTTTGGGTAGTCACAATGTCCCTGCTAGGGACTCGCTTGTGATTTATGAACACATACTACTACTAAGTGTGTTTTCATTGCCATTGTGAGATGAACCTACAGGGTCACACGCATAGACGAGCTAACGAGCTTTATGTCCAGATTCAATGAATCCAGAATGTGTCTAGGTTCATTGTATCCGACATTCTGTCTTTCCGAAAATAATAAAGTGTTTATTATTCGAATTAGAGATAGGGGGCAATTTCGGTATTTTACTATAGCTGGGATTACGTGGGAGTTATTATCCGATAAGGACTCCCACTACCAGCAGAATTCTAGGGAACGTGGGAGTTAGAGACTCCCACTGCCGAGAGGAGCTGGGGATGTGAGAATTGGTTATGGGAACAAACTCTCACACCCTATATAATGATCTCTTGGCCGAAACCCTAGGTGATAAGTTTTCAGCCGAAATAATACTGATTATTAGAAAACCGTTTTCTACTCTAGCCCCTCCCTTTTCTCTCTGATTCCCGAAAATTCAGAAAAGACGAAGAGCTAGCAATCGCTGCCCGCTTTAAAGCCGCGTGGATACCGGTAGAGGGACTTTCCGCAAAGGGAGATCAATCGGTAGCAACATCCGATCCAAGAAACATCATCCTCCATTCAAGAAGTAGCTTCTTGAATCCAAAACCATAAGTTTTTCTTGCTGTTTCTTGCTGTTTTTCGAATTGTTTCATATGAACGGATCCTTCAGGGGAGGATCCATAGGTGTTTGGAACGAGTTTCCGCCCATGAATCCCTTCAGTGGTATCAGAGACTTGCTCATACGACTCGATTTCGATATTGTTTATCAGACAATAACACTATCAATTCCGATTTGATATGTGTATGTTTGAAAAACAGAAAAATCGTTTCTTTGATAATAAAGATGCATAAACTGTTTAAATGTGTTTAAAGAATGTATCTTTTGATGAATATATGTGATATATGCATAAATTGCTCTCGGTTTAATCATGTTTATACGGTTATATGAACTGTTATGATATAAACTGTTTTCGGTTGGTGATTATGCATAAACTGTTACCGTGAATGTTGATTCGGCATAAATCATGCTTCGTGAATAATGATTCTCGCATAAATCAGTATCCGTGAATCTGGAATTAATCTGATTAATTCTATTCTCACGCATAAATCGTAAATTAATTCGATTAATCTCATTGTTAATTGATTAACCCAATGCATAATCCGATTATGTAAGTTAGGCAATTGAGGGGTAAATCTGGGAGGAAAAACTCATTCGATGAGCTGATGTAGAATCAGATTTTCCTTCCAGGGGCGCTGCCACTGAAAAACCCCGCAAGTGGGCCGCTGCCCCCTTGACCCCCCGCCCGCTAACCGATTAGCGGGACCGCCGTCTGCGTCGCCCCGATTCGTCGTTCCCCCCGAATTAAGACTGTGTATGATTTCATTGTGCTTTATGTGATATTAGCATGGTGAATAGAATGGCCTACTATACCCCTTGTTTTACATATTTCGGTTGTAATTTTATAATACGACCTGCGAGTCGTTTTTCAATGTTGTAAAATTGTAATCGCTTTATTAGATTAGCTTTACTCGCTTTACATTGAAGGCTGGGTATGCCCATGCAAATATGTAACAAGGCTGGAGGTGCTGGATCGAAGACATTATCCATGAGATGGATTTTGACCTAGATTGACCCTTGATTCCCACAAGGCTCGTGGGAGTCATTATAGGAATAGGCCATGCTATATCACATTTACTTTTTCGCTTCATAACCTGCGTGTGATGTTTATTTTATGTCTGGATGGATTTAATTTTGAACGTCACATCAAATGGTTTTAATTAAGTCTCAAAATGCCTACCATATCCTAAGCACTCCATGAGCTTGGATCATCATTATGTCTGGTTGCCAAAGCAACGGATAAATGGTTATCTAGGCAAGAGGAGATGGGAAAATAGTGATTTCCATATGCTTAGACATGGTTCGACTTAGCTAGGCCATCAAAATAGTTTTGGGCCTAGGGCATAAAATGGGAAATAGCCGGGACATATAGATGTCAATCCCATTAGATGATTTTACTTTAATTGTGGGTGTTAAGCCAAAGCTTTCCTATAACTATTGTAAAATGTTTTTCCCCCCACTATTATCAAGTGTTGAAATTGTGGAAAATGTTTTTGCTCAAAAACTAATAACTTTGCAATTAACTTAATGTAGATAAATGGCAACCAATTCATCACACAATTCATTACGATCCGTCCTTGAGAAGGAAAAACTAAGCGGGACCAATTTCCTAGATTGGGCCCGCAACTTAAGGATTGTCCTTAGCAGGGGAAAGAAAGTCAGACGTTCTTGATACTGGACATTCCCCGAACAACTCGCCAATAACGCCCCTAGAGCTGAAAGAGATTCTTGGAAGAAGCATTTCGATGACTCTAACGATGTGACTTGTCTCATGTTAGTCACAATGAGCCCTGACCTTCAAAATCAGTTTGAAGGAGTTGAGGCTTTCCAGATGATGGGCCAGCTCAAGGAAATGTTCCAAGAGCAAGCTCGTCATGAAAGATTCCTCACAACTAAGGCGTTAAATAGTTGCAAAATGGCCCCTGGAACCTCTGTGAGTGCACACGTTCTTAAGATGAAGGGCTATTTTGACCAACTTGAGAAACTTGGGGCTCCCGTAGGTCATGACATGTCCACATATATGATCTTGGGCTCACTCCCACCGGAGTATGACCAATTCGTAATGAACTTCAACATGCATGCCATGGAGAAGACCATACATGAAATTCACGGGATGCTCAAGCAGGCTGAACTGAACATTAAGAAATCCCCTGAATTCTTAATGGTTCAAAAAGGGAATTTCAAGAAGAAAGGCAAGGGAGAGCCCATGGCTAAGAGAGGCAAGGGCAAAGGCAACGACAAGCCCAAGCCCCAGCCCAAAGCCAAGGCACCAAAGGAGGGAGTTTGCTTCCATTGCAATGAACCGGGTCATTGGAAACGGAACTGCAAGCTCTATTTGGAAGAGAAGAAAAAGGGAAAGGCCGGTTTGATCTGTCTCTCCGTGTATTTATGTTATAGAAATTAACATGTCTGCTCCTACTTCATGGGTATTAGATACCGGTTGTGGATCTCACATTTGTGCAAATGTGCAGGGGGTTCAAAAGGAGTAGATCACCGGCAAAAGGAGAAGTGGACCTCGGAGTAGCCAACGGAGCAAGAGTTGTTGTCTGTAGCTACTCGGGACATTTAATCTAGCTTTGCCAAGTGGCCTTATTATAGAACTCGGATAATTGTCTTTATGTTCCAACTTTGAGTAGGAATATTATTTCGCTTTCTTGTTTGGATATTGATGGTTTTGAAATTAATATTATAAATAAAGTTTGCACTGCTCATAAAGATCGTATCTTCTATGGAGATGCCTCTTTGATGAATGGGCTTTATGTTCTTAACCTCGATGATTCCAATAAAAGGCCCATCTATAACATCAATACTAAGTGGTTTAAATCAAATGACTTAAACCGGACCTACTTTTGCAATCGTCGTTTGGGGCCACATAAACGAAACGCATATCAAAACTCCATACGGATGGAATTTTAACATCATTTGACTTAGAGTCTTATGAAACGTGTGAATCTTGCTTGTTGGGCAAAATGACTAAAGCTCCCTTTACTCGACAAAGTGAGAGAGCTTCGATTTATCGGGCCTCATACATACGCATGTTTGTGGACCAATAAACACTAGTGCTAGAGGAGGGTTTTAGTACTTCATCACATTCACGGATGATTTCGAGTAGATATGGCTACGCTCTATCTAATGAAACATAAATCGAATCTTTTGGGAAGATTCAAAGAATTTCAAAATGAAGTACGTAATCAACTTGGTAAAAGTATTAAGATACTTCGATCGGATCGAGGTGGCGAATACCTTAACCAAGAGTTTGACGAACATCTTAGTGGTTGTGGAATTGTTTCACAATTAACTCCTCCCCGGCACACCACAATGGAATGGCGTGTCGAACGGAGGAATCGCACCTTATTAGATATGGTTCGATCTATGATGAGTCAAACAAGTCTTCCACTTTCCTTTTCGGGGCTACGCCCTAGAAACCGCCGCATTTATATTAAATAGAGTTCCTTCTAAAGCGGTTCGTAAAACTCCATATGAGATATGGACTCGGGAAACGACCTAGCTTGTCATTTCTTAAAATTTAGGGGATGCGAGGCGTACGTAAAACGCTTGTTATCCGATAAACTCGCCCTCTAAATCCCGACAAATGTTTGTTTGTGGGATATCCTAAAGAAACTAAAGGATATTACTTCTATCTTCCATCGTAGAACAAAGTGTTTGTTGCTCGTAATGGTTCATTCCTTGAAAGGGAATTTATTTCCAAAAGGATAGTGGGAGTAAGATCCATCTTGAGGAAATTCAAGTTCCACAACCAACACCCGAACCAACTTTAGAAGTTCAAGCAAGCTCACGTGCCGACATCGAGCTTCAATCTTTGACACAAGGCCCAAGGAGGTCGAGTCTGGGTACATCAACGACTCGAGAGATATGGATTTCTGGGATCGATGATCATCAAAGTTGAACCGATTGATCAAGATGAACCCTCTACCTACAAAGAGGCAATTCATAGTTCCCGAGTCGATAAGTGGCTAGAAGCTATGAAGTCCGAGATGCAATCCATGTACGACAACCAAGTATGGACTTTGCTGACCCACCCGAAGGGTGCAAGGTCATTGATAACAAATGGTGTTATAAAAAAGAAGACCGATATGGATGGTAATGTACACACTTTTAAATCGCGACTAGTAGTTAAAGGTTATAGACAAGTTCATGGTATTCACTATGACGAAACCTTTTCCCCTGTCGTGATGATAAAGTCAATTAGGATATTACTTGCCATAGCCGCATATTATGACTATGAGATATGGCAAATGGATGTTAAGACTGCGTTTCTTAATGGAAACCTTCTCGAGGATGTGTATATGACACAACCTGAGGGGTTTGTAGATCCAAAAAATCCTAGCAAAGTGTGTAAGCTTCAAAGGTCCATTTATGGATTGAAGCAGGCATCTCGAAGCTGGAATCGTCGCTTTGATGAACGTATTAAAGAATTCGGTTTCATCAAAAACGAAGACGAGCCTTGTGTTTATAAGAAAGTAACTAATAATGCAGTAGTGTTCCTTGTGCTTTATGTAGACGACATCTTACTGATTGGAAATGACATCCCCACATTACAAAGCGTAAAAGCTTGGTTGGGGAAGTGCTTTTCCATGAAAGACTTAGGCGAGGCCAATTACAATTTGGGTATAAAAATCTATAGAGATAGATCTAACAAAATGATTGGCCCTCGAGCCGAGTGGATACATTGACAAGGTATCAAACGGTTCGACTTTGCAAGACTCCAAAAAGGGATTCTTGCCCATGTCACATGGCGTTAAACTCAAGCAAAATTCAAGGACCTTCCACAAGGGAGGACCAAGAGCGCATGAGTAAGATCCCATATGCTTCAGCCATTGGGTCTATTATGTACGCCATGATATGCACTCGCCCTGCATGTCTCATTTGCTTTAAGTATGACTAGCAGATATCAATCGACCCCGTGAGTCACATTGGACTCGCAATCAAGAGCATTCTTAAGTACTTGAGAAGGACTAAAGATATGTTTTTAGTTTACTGGAGGTCGTGAAGGAAAGTCCAGTTGTAAATGGTTACACGGACGCAAGCTTCCAGACCGACGTAGATGATTATCGATCGCAATCTGGTTTTGTGTTTTGTTTGAATGGAGGTGCTGTGAGTCGGGAAGAGCTCAAAGCAAGAAACCGTAGTCGACTCTACAATGTAAGTCGAGTATCTAGTCGCCTCCGAGCGACTAAAGAAGTCGCTTTGGATCGGGAAGTTTGTTGATGAACTAGGTGTCGTCCCCTAGCATTGTGAACCCTAGTGGACCTCTATTGTGATAGTACTCGGGTGCCATTTCACAAGCTAAGGAACCTAGATCTCACCAACGATCCAAACACATTCTCAAAGCGCTTTCCATCCGATCGAGAGATCATCGACTGGATGAGACGTTAGTATTTACAAAGTTCATACAGATGACAACATTGCAGATCTATTGACCAAGCCACTCCCACGACCCTCAAACATGAGAGTCATACTAGGTCAATGGGATTGAGGATCATGTATGATTGGACCTAGGGCAAGTGGGAGATTGTTAGTAGTGCCCTAGGACCATTAGCACATGTTGTGCGCTTTTATTATCTTTTGAGCATGTAATTGAATAGTTAATTTTGCTTTTGATTATCAAATGTGTGATTTGATAGTAAAACTCATTAGCTTATGTAATTACTATTCTAGTAGTCCCTAGTTTTATGTAATGCTTAATTACTATGAAATAAAACTAGTATGATTGTTGATTGATGATCTTGTTTTACCGATCATGTGTAATGGATACAAATCACATCATAGATGCAATATATAGGGATACATTGTATCGAGCGTGATCCGTCGTAGAAGTAATACTTCATGGTCTTAAGTCATAAGTATTACTTCCTCAATACTATTTTAGAATCCTTAGACCTTATGTCTTCATTGATTCTAGTATGAATGGAGCCACGCTTTTGACTCGACTCGGGACGTTACTTGTAACAGAGTAATCAATACTGACCGATGATCGGATGTAGTGTCCTATCATAGCTTGAATGTGAGAGACATTGTAAGGAATTTGTCCCTCTCTATTATTGAGAGAGATATCCATGGGCCCCTCGATAGGGAAAGACTGCTTTAAATGCATGGCCGTGCTCAAATGTATTTGATAAAGTGGTTATCAAATGCTATTTGTCGAAACAATCTACACTGGAGATCGAGCATAAATACAATTAAGCTTAATAAGGGTGACGACCACCATGCCTTATGCTTAATTAGGATATCGCGAGACAAAGGGATTAAATAGTGGATTGATATTAGGTTCCGTTGTATATTCATTCACTTTGGGTAGTCACAATGTCCTGCTAGGGACCGCTTGTGATTTATGAACACATACTACTACTAAGTGTGTTTTCATTGCCATTGTGAGATGAACCTACAGGGTCACACGCATAGACGAGCTAACAAACTTTATGTCCAGATTCAATGAATCTAGAATGTGTCTAGGTTCATTGTATCTGACATTCGTCTTTCTGAAAATAATAAAGTGTTTATTATTCGAATTAGAGATAGGGGCAATTTCGGTATTTTACTATAGCTGGGATTACGTGGGAGTTATTATCCGATAAGGACTCCCACTACCAGCAGAATTCTAGGGAACGTGGGAGTTAGAGACTCCCACTGCCGAGAGGAGCTGGGGATATGAGAATTGGTTATGGGAACAAACTCTCACACCCTATATAATGATCTCTTGGCCGAAACCCTAGGTGATAAGTTTTCAGCCGAAATAATACTGATTATTAGAAAACCGTTTTCTACTCTAGCCCCTCCCTTTTCTCTCTGATTCCCAAAAATTCAGAAAAGACGAAGAGCTAGCAATCGCTGCCCGTTTCGTCGCGTGGATACCGGTAGAGGGACTTTCCGCAAAGGGAGATCAATCGGTAGCAACATCCGATCCAAGAAACATCATCCTCTATTCAAGAAGTAGCTTCTTGAATCCAAAACCGTAAGTTTTTCTTGCTGTTTTTCGAATTGTTTCATATGAGCGGATCCTTCAGGGGAGGATCCATGGGTGTTTGGAACGAGTTTCCGCCCATGAATCCCTTCAAATACATCATATGACTTGCATTAAACGTCATGTGGCACGCATTAAACGTCTACGATAAACGAGAAACACATAAAAGAACAATTGGGTACTCGTGATGGGCTCTGATATCACTGAAAGAAAGAAATTCAGATTCCTACAAATAAACGCAGGTAAAAGTAGAAATTCGGAATCTGTTTCTAACATGAATATTCATGAGTAAGTACCATCGAACTTAGATATATGATATTTACGTAATAAAAGAAACATTTAATGTTTGATTTTGCTTCAGGAATCACCAACAACAACCGATCTTATCGACTCGTGTCTCTAGTGGTATCCACGCAATCAACGTGAACTTGTTCTTCGTGTCTCTCTAATTCTAGTCAGAGACCTCCAAAGCTTGAAGACAATCTTCAGGAATTTTGTGTATATAGGTTCAAGTTAAAACCGAAAAGAAAGAATGAAAAATAAGAGTTGTCTTCTATCTTTTGATGTTCTAGGTGGTGTATTATTTTGGGAGAATTTTGGCTATCTCAAGGAGAGAATTTAGAGACATAGAGTAATGAACAATTCATTACTTAGCGAAAAATGAACAGAGGGCGGAAAATTAATTCACTCACTAAGCCATTTCCCCTTTATTTGTACTTCCATGATGCCCCACTAGCTACAAACACACCTAACATGTCGATTTTAACCCATTCAAACTGGTTATTGGATCGGTTTAATCGGATCGGTTTGACCAATCCAGTATTTTTCGGCCGAATCCACTTGACTGCCCAATCAAATTGGAGCACCTATATCAAATGTAAATTCCAACAAGAACAGTATGAACACCCGGGTTAAACAATTAATAGTGTCGATCAGTAATCAGTGATTCGGGATGGATCCTCCTATAAAATTTGTTCCTAGACAAGGGCTCTAGGTTTGGGAAGCTCTCAAATCATTAATATATCAATTACAATGTAACAACAACAACAAGTATACACATATGGCATGCACAATTATACTCGATGATCAACCACACAAATGCAAATACAATTCAATATTTTAACCGGTTTTCAATGCAATAACATATGAAGGAAATCATTTCATCATACTTTAATAACAGTAAACCCCAGTTCATGTTTTTAGGACAGAAAAACAAAGGTGAATATCCTTACCTTCGATGCATAACTTCAAATTCCAAAGAAACCAAAGATTCTCAAATTCCAGAAAATACAGCCCACTGCCCAAAGCAAATACTCTCAACTGAACCTTTGAAATCACGAACCCACCATCCATATTTAGCCATATCAGTCATCTATCCAACGCAACTTGAATCACTCCGATTAAACTCCATTTGGTCACTCAAATATTAAATATCTCACAACCCCACTATTTTTCCAGTTTTTCCTTCGTTTATTTTCTCTCCATTTTCTTTCTTTCTCTCACATGAAACACCAGCAAAAAACACCCTTATAATCATCATAACCCCTATAAAATAACCCGCTAACCAACTAACTTATATGATTAACACTCAGGTCCCTCTACTTCATTAACATGTCAAAGTGCCCCTAAAAACATAACATATAAACACATAACACAAACAACACATAGATACCAAACGTGACATGCAATACATATAGGTTCAAAAAGTCACGGGTATCACAGTAGATATCAGTGTGGTTTCCTGGGGATATGCGTAGAATATTCAATAATATAATTTGCCACTGTTCTAGGTATAACCAAACTTATTGCCAACGGCCCGTCATTGTTTAAGGGTTGGAAATAAGCAATTTTCTTTGTCCATCCCGCCCTGGCGAGAATTACCTGAGAGTGGAAATAATCCCCCACCATTACTAACCCTTTTTAGCCAGCTCTTACTTCAACGTTGAGGGCTTCAATATACTGAAGAAGTATGCATTCAGTATAATTTCGAGGGAATCATGGAGGCCAATGTAATGGGATTTTATATGCAAGAATTCTTATGACTACTCCACAATGCATCAATGTCCTTGTATAGTGGTCTCCCTTGAATTTCTATACATATTTCCCAGTCATGCTAACATGATTTGTGTTATTTTTCATTATGAGGAAATTCCCTTGTTAATTCCATGTTGGGCAGCATCCTGGTAGGTGCAAAAAGGGTGTCTGGGGTTAGGAATCATCCCAGGTACGAAAATCCCCTACTCATATGGGTCGCGACTCGGTGCGGGAGGACGCTCGTGAGGGCAGCGAACCCGGGGTCGAGGTTGCAAGGCATAGCAACTCTTTTGTTGAAAGTATTATTCTTTTTTACTGATGTGGTACCAACCCAAGGGCTGCCCTACTTAAAAGATTCCACTTGTCAACATTCAAGGACAAGAAGGACTTTAGAGAATATTGCAACATTGATCCGAGATATTAAAGTTAAAGAGGAAGTGAAGCTTCAACTTGAAGATGATGACAAAGTCAACCTCTTAACTTTCAAAAGAAAACAAATCGGCCCAAACAAGCAAATTGGCTAAAAAGGGCATTTTAGTCTTTTTGTACAATTAAAGTCTACTTTAGACTTTAATTATTTTCAACATATTTAATTACTTTATTTATATTATTTTAGGCGTGTATAGAAAGTACTTGCTATAACAAAGGACATGTTGTCAATAGTTGGTTATCTAGTTGTTAAGAGTCCCACGTCTTCTAGGATTTTTCACATGATTAGTTATTTTCAGCCATGTTTAGTTATTTTAGGCGCCTAGATGCTAGATAATAGGACATGTTGTCCATTATCTTGTTTGTGGTTTACTTGATAGCAAGTTGTTGTTCTAGAGTCCTACTTCTTCAAGGACTCTTCTTTTATTTGTTGTTTTTAACCGAAATCTCTCTATTTAAGAGATGGTTCAGCCAACTTGTTATTTACGTTAGATATATTGATATTTTGGTAAGGTTTTTCCTTAGCTTCTCGTGTCTGAACTTCTTTTAAGAATTCATTCATTCTTTGAGTTACTGTATCTGCAAGACTTAGTTTCTCTTGTTGTGGTGTATCAGCCTCCATCGATAATTAGCCTTCCTTAGTGTTGCGTTGATTATATTCCCCAGAAACAAGTTCGAGAATTAGAGAAAGATCCGGCACAATTAAAGCTGTCAAAAGTTTTGGTACTTACTGCCTTTCATTTCTTCATAAGGTGGTATCCGAGAAAAAGGTTCATCTCAATTCCCGTTGTACCTTTACCGTTTTTCATAAAAAAAATTGTTTGCTAGAATTGATAGAAAATCAGAAAAAGCATTACGACATTTATTAAAAAGCAGCCTATTATAAAAGCCTCTCGGTGTAAAGAAATTGGCAGCCGAGTATAAAAATTGAATAGAGAACTATAAAGCTATAAGCAAACTTCTTGGATTGATAGCGTAGGCACCTCGTCCAAGAATTGGAAAACGTTCCCCCTTTATTTTGAGTCGTGTTTAAACCTCCATATACATCAAGAATTGATTGCATACGCAGCTCATTCATTGATATCTTTCGGCCAAAGGTAAGGGAAAATGCAAGAAAGTCAAGAAATTCAAGAAAAAAGAACATCAAGAAAGAAAAGATTTGGATTCCATTCTCGATTAGGATTTCGGTTCTTCATCTTATTTCTTTCTTTAAGCTTTTTGTTTAGGTCAAATATAGGATTTCTTTCCTTTATTTTTCATCTTTCTTTGTGTCAACGCAACAAGTTAGGAACCCATTCATTAATTTAGAGTTTGAAGTTCTATACGAGCGGTGTTGGAATAAAGAGAGAATTTTTCTTTGCTATCTAACGTTTTTGAGTGTTTTTTTTTCTTGAGTTATATCATGTCTTATTCAGGATCTCCATCAAGTCAACCCGAATTTGCTGATTCGAAAAAGCTCTACAAAGAGGCAATGAACAACAAGATCAACAAATTGGAACAAATGTTGACTAATATGGCGGAAGAGATGAGACTTCTTAGAGTCTCAAATCAGCAAGGTAATGTTGGAGATGATTCCGCGAGTGATAATCATTCAGTTGGTCAATAATCAGATTTTTTAACCGAGAAGAGGGGACCAATTTCAGCGTAATGACAACAATCTTGGTTCCATCAAGGCCAAGATTCCCTCTTTCGAAGGTACAAATGATCCCGAATTGCTTTTAGATTGGATTCATAAAATTAACCATGTTTTTGCTGTTCATAACTATTCGGAGGAAAAGAAAATAAAGCTAGGAGCCATGGAGTTTTATGGATATGCTTCTATTTGGTGGGATAAAGAAACTGAGACAAGGGCTAAAGTTGAACAACCGGAGATTGCATTTTGGACCGTGATGAAAGCGGTGATGAAACGGCGTTTGTTCCTCCAAATTACATAAGGGAACTTTACAACCATTTGCAAAGATTAAAATAAGGAGAGAGTACGGTCGATGAGTATTACAAGCCAATGGAAATTGAAATGATTTGGACCGATATTGATGAAGGAGATGAGGCAACAATGGTTCGGTTCTTGGCTGGTCTAAACGATAAAATTTGGTCAAAGGTAGAACATGCTAACCTTGTTAATATTACATCTATGTTATATTATGCCGAACAGATTGAAAGACAGCAAAAGAAAAAGTGTTCAAGGGCAAAATCGACAACTTTCCAAACTTGGAAGAAGCCGAATCCATCCCAGAATTTTTCTACTATTTTGCCGAACCAAAGAAAGGTTAATGAGGTCATAAATGGTGCAAAAACAGCCACAGGGAAGTATGGGGCAGTAAGGTCTCAAAATCCAACAAATTCGGCCAATACGAAGGTGAATTCGACTCCAAATCTTGTTCGGGAATGTTTTAAATGTAGGGGAAAAGGACACTTTGCTAGGGACTGCCCAAACAAGAGTACAATGATCATGTTGGATGATGGACCGTGGGTGAGTGATGAGGAAGTTGAAGAGACAGTTTTGGATGAGGAAACCGAGGTGAAGGACGCAAATCCGGATCATGATAGTCAACTTTTTGTTACGATGAAGCTACTTCTTTCACAACCTTTGGATGACCTTCATCAACATAAAAATAATTTATTCAAAACCAAGTGCACCATTAAAGGCAAGTCATGCTTATTAATTATTGATAACGGAAGTTGTACTAACGTTTGCTCTTTTGATATGGTTTCCGCCCTTGAATTACCATGTAAGGCACACCCTATGCCTTATAAGCTATCTTGGTTGAATAATAGTGGTGATATCAAAGTGGATAAACAAGTTGAGATAGTGTTAGCCCAAAGGGCGATCGAACTCGGTTTTTGATAATGGACAAACACTTGATGTTGTGTCTAATGTTTATATCTTTGTGATAGAATATCGGAACATAGATTGGAAGCTCTAAGTACTTCAATCAAGCCATGATCGAGATTCAAAGTCATATCATTCAAGGCTCATCTTTCAAGATTGAAGATTGAAAACTTAGGTTTGGTTAGTTTAGCTTTGTTGTCATTAGTCGTTATCTTAGAAAGCTCTAACCAATTCTCTTATGAACATACGCTCTACACTCTAGTCTTGCATGCACACAAACACGTTTTCAAAAGGCTTAGTTTTCAAAAGGTTTCTTAAATGTGTTCATATCTCAAAAGCCTTTGTTTTCAAAGTATAAGTCTTCTAAAATGGTTTTCCAAGTGTTCTTATTTGTTAGCGTTTAGGAAAACATTTTAGACTTCAAAAGACTTCAAAAGATTTCAAAACGTATGAAAAATAAGCTTTGAAGTTCGGTCAACCGAGCAGAAACTGAGAGGTGATCTGCCTAGCCTGGGTCGACCGAGGTCATTGGAAGGTCGACCGAAGTTCTCTGGACGGTCGACCGAGTTGTTCTTCGGCTCAACCGAAGTGAGCTTCGGTCAACCGAAGTTGCTTAGCGGTCAACCGAACTCTGCTTTTACTAGCCGTTATTTGACCGTTGGAGACTCGATTTTCAGCCATATTTTGAAATGTATATATACTCTAAAGCTGAAAATCATTCTAGGACTTTGACATACTATTTACATTGATATCTTATCAAGTCTAAACACTCACAAAGTAAATGCTCTTCATTTCTATGATCTAAATCATTCAAGAGCAATCTTTCAAAAGCAAGACAAAGAGTGGAATTCATATGTTCTAAAGAGCAACAATTCTTGTACTTCAAAGGTATTAATCTTTCACTTAGAAGAGTGAATATTCTTTGTATTAAATATTCATTTCTCCCTTTCTTTGTGATTGGGTAATTGTTGTAAAAGTCCTACTTAGTGTGGGCAAGCTCTTAGTGAGTTTCTTGGCATTGTGGTTGTGTTTGTAAAACTCTTAGTGAGTTAGCCACAAGTGTAAAATCTTCTTAGTGAAGTTGTTGCAAATCCTTGGGTGCGGCTCAAGGTAGTGGATGTAGATTCTAAGTGAATCGAACCACTCTAAATCCTTTGTCTTGTTGATTGGGTTTTGCATTGCTTTTATTCTTCTTGCTCAAACTTCCAATAGCTTTGCAAAGAATCGAAAAAGTTCCCAAGATTAGTTAAAACCCAATTCACCCCCCCCCCCTCCTCTTGTGTTTTACAATTGGTATCAGAGCCTAGTCTTCACATTTAGCTTAATAGCTTGAAGAAAAGATTATGGCCGGTAATTCCGCATTGGCGTATCTAGAGGGGTCTTCCACCATTAGGCCACCACTTTTTGATGGAAATAATTATGAGGCTTGGAAGGAATGATTCAAGATATATGTGTGCTCAATAGATTATTCTTTATGGCATATATTTGAAGTTGGTCCATATGTGCCTATGAAGATGGTGGATGGTGTTCTTGTACCAAAACCGGACAAGGAGTTAAATGAGCTTGAGTCCAAGAAGATGACTCAAAATTACAAGGCAATGAACATCCTTAGTTGTGCCTTAAGTCAAGATGAGTACAACCGTGTCCTTGGAAGAAAATCCGCACACTCCATGTGGAAAATGCTTGAAGTTACTCATGAAGGCACAAATCAAATCAAGGAGTCAAAGTTGAATTTGCTTGTTAGAAATTATGAGCTCTTCTCCATGAAGCCAAATGAGTCAATAAATGAGATGAGCACAAGATTCACAAATGTGATAAATGGCTTGAAGTCTTATGGCAAAGAGTACACCATGGGTGAAATGAATAGGAAGATTCTCAATTCTCTTCCTAAAAGTTGGGAAAATAAAGCTCTTGCCATTGAAGAATCCAAGAATTTAAAGACCTATTCAACGGAGGAACTTCTTGGCTCACTACTCGCCTTTGAGATGAAGATAAAGAAAAATAGTTCTACAAAGAGTAGTGATCTTGAATCCATCATCAATAAAGAAGAAGGAGAAAACTTGTTCTTCAATCTCAAAAATGCAAAGTGCTTGTTAAGCCATTGGGATGAAGAAGAAAGTGATGATGATCAAGAAGAATATGATCACACATGTCTTATGGCATTTGGTAATGAGGTACATCCTTCTCCTTCTACTTCAAATTCTTATGATAATGAGGAGGATGATCCTAATGTGCTTTTATGTGACATGTATGATCAATTGAAAAAATGTGCAAAGCAAAACAAAGACATGAAGCTTAAAATTGAATCTTTGCTTGAAGATAAATCTAGGTTGTCTAGTGAGAATAAAAAGCTATGTGATGATGTTGATTGCATGAAAATTGAAAAAGAAAAGCTTATTTCTACTTGCAACACTTCATCATTAAAGTACCTAGAAACCTATGATAAATTGACATCTCTTGAACTCAAACTTGTTGAATTTGATCTTTTGGAGAACAAAGTTAATGATCTTACCCTTCTTGTTGATAACTTTAATAAGGGTAAGAATAATCTTGATCAAATTCTTAGCATGCAATGTGCTTCACATGATAAACATGACCTTGGTTATATTGCTAAACATGTTGATATTGCTAGCACTTCTCTTAAACCTAAGAATCATGTTGTAAATGCTAGAATGTCACATAGGCCAAGTAGTTATCTTGTGCATGCTCACAAATCTTCTAAGCCACATATTTGTTGCACATATTGTGGTAAACATGGTCACACTTGTGATAGATGCCATGTTAAGAAGAAGATTGAAAGGGGTGTAAAAACCATTTGGAAATTTAAACTCATTTCAACTAACCCCCATGGACCCAAACAAAAGTGGGTACCAAAAGTTACTCTTCCCTTGATCTTATAGGTTCTTATAAGTTAGATGTATGCCACAAAGCTTAAATGAACTTGATTCGAAGAGAAGTGACATTGGTGAGAAGTTAAAGGAGATGTGCCAAAGGAAGAAATTCAAAAGCACTCCTTAACACTTGGATTCTCAAAGCTCATATGTTAATCAATTGGAGAACCAAGTTGCTTGAATACAAAGAGCAAAGCATCAAGTGATGACAAGAGCCAAAATTGTCAAGACAATGTCTTCATCACTTGGTAAGAAAGCAAAGGTATCAAAATCACCATCTCTTAACACTTTAATTAATGTGTTTAAGTGTTTTTTTTATATATATACATGCTTGCTCTTATATATGCTGCATCTCACATTCTTGAATGTTATATTCATATAGATAACCTTTAACATGTTCTTTATTGTCCATGTTGATTTTAGCTAAGGTATCTATGAGATGTAGCTTATGCAACTTGATTGATTCTTGTTTTGACATGTCACATTCATTTAAGAATCCATCTAGTTGTTTTTGTTTTTGATTTGCAATGATCCTTAAGCATATATGTGTTTACTTGAGATTTTGAGCTAATTATGAAGGACCTTTGAAAAGGTACCACATTAGTTCTCAAGAATTCCTTGTAGGTAACAAAGAGTTCTAAACTTCAAGAAGAAGATATGAACTACAAGGAATGGCACAAATGAGCTAAGACTCCAAGAAAAGAGTCAAATGCCAAGGATCACAAGATTGTAGAGGGTTCATCAAAAGAAAAGTCACCCATCAATGATGACTCTACAATTGTCATTAATAGAAGAGGAGATTGCTTTCATCTCATCAATCAAGGATGAACAACAAAGAAAATGGAGCAATCACATGTCAACCTCTCTATGAGCTTCAAAAGATAATGATCACACAAAAGGCCTCTAAGGACTTGTTGATAAAGAAGATCAACCAAAATGGTAAGAAGTCCAAGCTCTAAGAGCATTGAGGTACAAGGCTTAACTCATCCTTTGTAGGTGATCATTGTTTTGTGTTCAACTTATACCCCCTCCCCTCTATTATGTGGTGTTTTATGCTTTGGGGGAGTTTGTATATGCTATGTTTTTTTTTTTTCACTTGATCTTTATTGCATATAGGGGTTTATGTTTATATTCAAGTCTTTAGCATTTATCTTATGTGGTTGATCGTCTAGATGCTTGACTTAGGATGTAAACTGTGATTGTGGCATTGGTTATGCCTTGGGTTATGTCTATTTGTGTGTTTGGAAATGGCATAACCTAAGAGGGAGTTTTTCAAATGTTTTCAACTCATACCTCCCTCATAATATGTGATGTATGCTCAATTGTCATATTTTACATCATCACATCACTTGTTGGCTTGCTTTTCATCTTTTAACTCTTATAGCCAACTTGTGTTAGTTATTTTGGGAGTTATATGTGTTATAAATTTTTTTGTTTTCAATTGGTATCACCTATACTCTACCTTAATAACTTTGAGATCATATTCTTCATTTTCTTTCCTTTGTGATCTCATTATAGTTTTTGGTTAGTATCACTTTAAGAGTTGCTACACTCATTTAGCTAACCAGTAACTTATTAGAGGAATGTACTCTAAGTGTTATCTTACACTTCCTCTACTTCTTTTGGTTGTGATACATGTGCTTATCTTATGTATTCATGGTATCACTTCCACTTGTACTTTGTTAGCTATATTTTCAAACGTGTCTTACAATTGGCTATATTTACAATTGGTATCATGTTATACAATTGGTCAATTTGTATCATACTTGGTTTTATCTCAAATAGCTAACATCGTATGTTTGATAAACGGGGAGATTGTTCTTTAAGGTTTATTCCCTATCTCCTTTGTTTTTAGCTTAGGTTGATATTCTTTTTGAGCCATACATGACCATCTTTTGGTTTTATGTGTCATCATGGTCTTCTTGTTTTTAGAAATCAACCAAGCCTATTCATAAGTAATCCTTCTTCATAATTATTTTTGGTCTTTAGGATTGATCTTTTGGTTCTTATTTTATCAATCTACAAGACCATCAAGTTGTCTCCATGGTTTTTAACTTTTTCTTTATATGGGGAGGATTACTAAATTTCATCAAGCTTCTCCAAAATTAATCTTTACTTTTCGTTAAAATGCTTTTCTTATTGGCGCTCTGATATCCCTTTTTTATTTTGACAAAAAGAGGGAGAGTTTTTAGTGTTGCAAATGTGCCAAGAAAAGTAATTTACAAAAGGAGAAAGCTTAGAACTTGCAATATGGGAGAGATAAGGGATTCTTTAATATAGGGGGAGTAGAATTTTTTTTAAGAAAACTTCTACTTGTCTGGATCCTTAATATCCTTATCTTATGCATACATTTGGTATCTTATTTTTGCATATTATTCCCATTTGCATCAATGTTTTGTCATCATCAAAAAGGGGGAGATTGTTAGCCCGAAGGGCAAAATATCCTATGTTGTTTTGATGATAACAAACCATTGATAGTTCTAATGTTTGTGTGAGCTTGTTCTTTATAATAGGATCCTTAGCACTCACATCAACATTGATGAATATGGTAAGTTAGCTTCTTGTGTATACTAAGGTATGTATATTACACACAAGAAAGCTACATAATATGGAAGGAAGAAGGCAAGGAGGTTGGTTGGGAAATAGGGCTCCTCAAAGAGTCCCTAATGTATATGGCATAAGAACTTAACATGCTAGTGCTTATGTTTCTTGTTTTATCTTGGTTTATCTTATAAGCACTTAGCCTTACACTTATTTGTTCTTATATTCTTTTGCCATGCTTCCTTGTACTTATAATTGTCCATATCCTATCTAATTACATCAAAGGTTGCCATAATAAAAAAGGGGGAGATTGTTTGCCCTAAGGGCGATCGAACTCGGTTTTTGATAATGGACAAACACTTGATGTTGTGTCTAATGTTTATATCTTTGTGATAGAATATCGGAACATAGATTGGAAGCTCTAAGTACTTCAATCAAGCCATGATCGAGATTCAAAGTCATATCATTCAAGGCTCATCTTTCAAGATTGAAGATTGAAGACTTAGGTTTGGTTAGTTTAGCTTTGTTGTCATTAGTCGTTATCTTAGAAAGTTCTAACCAATTCTCTTATGAACATAAGCTCTACACTCTAGTCTTGCATGCACACAAACACGTTTTCAAAAGGCTTAGTTTTCAAAAGGTTTCTTAAATGTGTTCATATCTCAAAAGCCTTTGTTTTCAAAGTATAAGTCTTCTAAAATGGTTTTCCAAGTGTTCTTATTTGTTAGCGTTTAGGAAAACATTTTAGACTTCAAAAGACTTCAAAAGATTTCAAAACGTATGAAAAATAAGCTTTGAAGTTCGGTCAACCGAGCAGAAACTGAGAGGTGATCTGCCTAGCCTGGGTCGACCGAGGTCATTGGAAGGTCGACCGAAGTTCTCTGGACGGTCGACCGAGTTGTTCTTCGGCTCAACCGAAGTGAGCTTCGGTCAACCGAAAGTTGCTTAGCGGTCAACCGAACTCTGCTTTTACTAGCCGTTATTTGACCGTTGGAGACTCGATTGTCAGCCATATTTTGAAATGTATATATACTCTAAAGCTGAAAATCATTCTAGGACTTTGACATACTATTTACATTGATATCTTATCAAGTCTAAACACTCACAAAGTAAATGCTCTTCATTTCTATGATCTAAATCATTCAAGAGCAATCTTTCAAAAGCAAGACAAAGAGTGGAATTCATATGTTCTAAAGAGCAACAATTCTTGTACTTCAAAGGTATTAATCTTTCACTTAGAAGAGTGAATATTCTTTGTATTAAATATTCATTTCTCCCTTTCTTTGTGATTGGGTAATTGTTGTAAAAGTCCTACTTAGTGTGGGCAAGCTCTTAGTGAGTTTCTTGGCATTGTGGTTGTGTTTGTAAAACTCTTAGTGAGTTAGCCACAAGTGTAAAATCTTCTTAGTGAAGTTGTTGCAAATCCTTGGGTGCGGCTCAAGGTAGTGGATGTAGATTCTAAATGAATCGAACCACTCTAAATCCTTTGTCTTGTTGATTGGGTTTTGCATTGCTTTTATTCTTCTTGCTCAAACTTCCAATAGCTTTGCAAAGAATCGAAAAAGTTCCCAAGATTAGTTAAAACCCAATTCACCCCCCCCCCCCTCTTGTGTTTTACAGTTAAAGTTTGGAATTGGGAGTTATAAGGATTCGGTTTTGTGTGACGTGGTCCCGTTGACCTCAAGTCACACGATTTTGGGAAGGCCATGGAAATACGATCGAAGTGCCAATCATATGGGAAGGGAGAATATATATAAAGTTACAAAAGAAAATATCAAGTATAATTTCAATCCTTCTTTTTAAGTCAAGCAAGTGAGGTACATAAACAAATGACTATTAATAGAGAGGAGAGAAAAAGAAAGAAAAGAGATTGAGAGGAAAAATACGAGTGATCCTACCCAAGAGGTAAAATTCGAGGGAAAAAAGGACCAAAAAGCCGTGAGCTTAGGGAGACAAAAGGCAAGCTCACAAAAAAAGAGGAAAGAGAGTTTATTCATCAACCCAAGAAAGATAGATAAGGCAATACGAGCAAAACAAGCAATTGTTTTGTTAGTATTAGAGAAACCGAAAGGTCACTCCATTCTAACGATATTTCCTTTGAACTAACATCTTCTTCTCTACCTAGTCTTGCTATTGATCTTTTACAGGAATTCCAAGACGTATTTCCCAAGGAATTACCGAGAGGGCTGCCTCCTATTCGCGGAATCGAGCTTGAAATCGACTTAATTTCGAAAGTAAGTTTGCCAAACCAGGCTGCCTACCGAGCCAATCCGGATGAGACCCGAGAAATTCAAAGGCAAGTCGATTTACTTCTCGAGAAGGAGAAGGTAAGAGAATCTTTAAGTCATTGTGCTAGTCCGGTTATTTTAGTACCTAAGAAAGAAGGGACTTTCAAATTATGTACGGATTGTCATGATATTAATAAGATAACTATTAAATATAGACATCTGATTCCTCGCTTAGATGATATGCTAGATGAGTTAAGTGGCGCTTTAATATTTTGTAAAATTGATTTAACTCAAGGCTATCACCAAATTAGAATGAAAGAAGGTGACGAATGGAAAACCGCTTTTAAGACTAAATACGGATTATATGAATGGATTGTTATGCCTTTTGGTCTTACTAATGCACCTAGTACTTTCATGAGATTAATGAACTACATATTTCGACATTGCTTTGGAAAAATTGTTGTAGTTTATTTTGATGATATACTAGTTTATAGTAAAAACATAGAAGAGAATATAGAACATCTTAAAACTGTTTTTACTATTCTAAGAGAGCAAACTTTGTATGCTAAACTTGAAAAGTGTATTTTTTGCACTAATTCCGTTAACTTTCTTGGATACATTGTTACTTCTCATGGTATTAGTGTTGATCCAGTCAAAATTCAGGATCATAGAGTGGCCGAGACCAACAAATGTTACGCAAGTTCGATCATTTTATGGGTTAGCGAGCTTTTATAGGCACTTTATTCGTGATTTTAGCATGATTGCTGCCCCATTAAATGAAGTTATGAAGAAAGACGTCTCTTTCTTTTGGGACAAGCCGCAAGAAGAGTGTTTCGAGAAGATGAAGCAATTACTTACTTGCTCTCCCGTTTTATCTATACCTAATTTTGATTTAATGTTTGCAGTTGAATGTGATGCTTCAGGTTTAGGTATTGGGGCTGTTTTACAACAAGAAGGTAAACTTTTAGCATATTTTGGAAACATGGCAGTACTACTTGATTGCAAGGGAATTTGTGATTCACACCGACCATGAATCTGTTAAGTATCTAAAAGGCCAAAGTAAGTTGAACAAGAGACATGCAAGGTGGGTTTCCATTATTGATACTTTTCCATACGTAATCAAGTACAAGAAATATAAGGAAAACATCGTTGCTGATGCTCTATCTTGAAGATATACATTGCTTTTCTTAATGCATGCTAAATTACTTGGATTTGAACATCTTAAAGCATTATATAAGGATGATAAAGAATTTTCAGATTTATATTCATCATGTGACCTCTCGGCTCAAAAAAGAATTTTTCGGTTTGAATTTTTTTTATTTAAAGGCAATAGATTGTGCATTCCATCCTGTTCTATTAGAGATTTAATTGTTAGGGAAGCACATTGTGGCGGCTTAATGGGAAATTTTGGTGTTTTTAAAGATTTTTTTCAAGAACATTTTTATTGGCCCAAGATGAAAAAGGATGTTAGGAAAATATGTGAACTTTGTTTTAAATCTAAACAAGCTAAAAGTACAAGCAAAGCTCATGGATTATACATGCCTTTACCTATTCCCTCTTCACCTTGGATTGACTTATCTATGGATTTTATTCTAGGCTTGCCGAGGTCACAAAGAGGTAATGATAGTATAATGGTTGTCGTAGATCGTTTTTCTAAAATGTCTCACTTTATTCCTTGCAGGAAAACAAATGATGCAAGTCATGTTGCAGATTTATTTCTAAAGGAGGTGGTGCAGCTTCATGGGATTCCGAGAACCATAGTAAGTGATAGGGACGTGAAATTCTTGAGTTACTTTTAGAAGACATTATGGAGTAAGTTGGGGACTAAATTGCTATTTTCTACATCTAGTCATCCCCAAACCGATGGACAAACTGAGGTAATAAATAGAACTTTAGGGGTTTTACTTCGAGCTTTAATTCAAAAGAACTTAAAAAGGTGGGAAGAATGTTTACCTATTGCTGAATTTGCATATAATATAACTTTACATTCTACTACAAATAATTCTCCTTTTGAAGTTGTTTATGGATTTAATCCCTTAACCCCGTTGGATCTAGTTCCTTTACTTGTTGATGAGTATTATAATGTAGAAGGTGATTCTAGGGATGATTATATAAAAATATTACATCAACAAGTAGCCGAGAATATCAAGAAAATGAATGAACAAGTTTCGAATCAAGCCAACGAAGGCCGCAAGAAAATTTCTTTTGAAGTTGGTGATTGGGTTTGGTTACACCTTCGGAAAGATCGATTTCCCAATTAAAGAAATAGTAAATTACATCCAAGAGGAGATGGACCATTCCAAGTCGTTGCAAAGATCAATGATTATACATACAAGATGGACTTAAAAGGTGAGTACGGCGCACATTCTACTTTTAATGTTTCTGACTTATCTCCTTTCAATTTTGATACAGATTATGTTGCTAATATGGATGATGATTCGGGGACGAATCATACTTTTCAAGGGGGAGGGGATGATGTGGTACCAACCCAAGGGTTGCCCTACTTAAAAGATCCACTTGTCAACATTCAAGGACCGATGACAAGGTCAAGGACAAGAAGGACTTTAGAGAATATTACAACATTGATCTGAGATATTAAAGTTAAAGAGGAAGTGAAGCTTCAACTTGAAGATGATGACAAAGTCAACCTCTTAACTTTCAAAAGAAAACAAATCGGCCCAAACAAGCAAAGTGGCTAAAAAGGGCATTTTAGTCTTTTTGTACAATTAAAGTCTACTTTAGACTTTAATTATTTTCAACATATTTAATTACTTTATTTATATTATTTTAGGCGTGTATAGAAAGTACTTGCTATAATAAAGGACATGTTGTCAATAGTTGGTTATCTAGTTGTTAAGAGTCCCACGTGTTCTAGGATTCTTCACATGATTAGTTATTTTCAGCCATGTTTAGTTATTTTAGGCGCCTAGATGCTAGATAATAGGACATGTTGTCCAGTATCTTGTTTGTGGTTTACTTGATAGCAAGTTGTTGTTCAAGAGTCCTACTTCTTCAAGGACTCTTCTTTTATTTGTTGTTTGTAACCGAAATCTCTCTATTTAAGAGATGGTTCGGCCAACTTGTTATTTACGTTAGATATATTGATATTTTGGTTAGGTTATTCCTTAGCTTCTCGTGTATGAACTTCTTGTAAGAATTCATTCATTCTTTGAGTTACTGTATCAGCAAGACTTAGTTTCTCGTGTTGTGGTGTTTCAGCCTCCATCGATAATTAGCCTTCCTTAGCGTTGCGTTTATTATATTCCCAGAAACAAGTTCGAGAATTAGAGAAAGATCCGACACAATTAAAGATGTCGAACTTTTTGGTAATTAATACCTTTCAGTTCTTCATCACTGACTCTTCATTTATCCTCGTAAAGTATTTGTTATATATTAGATATGTATATAAACTTTTTGTTTCTTCTGCTCGCCATATGGGGAACAACATGTTGAGATAATGGAATATTTGACTAACACTCTACCGTCTACAGGGGTTTGAGAAAACGAAGGAGACCGGGCACGACGTCGTCTGCGCCCCGAAAGAAATGGATTGATACATGTACTGATCGCTCATGTACACGCCAATGTAAGCTCCCCTCTATTGGATTTGTGAAAGGATACACAAAACCTTCGCTATTTGTGGGTTATCTAATGTATTTATTGTTGTTGCCATCCCAAGTCTTTTTGGACATTTCTGACACCGATGATTACGCTGAGGATGTTGACCATGCTGAGGTCGATTAGAGTCCGGAAGTCCTATTTTTTCCTTCCTGATCTTCCTCAGGTAATTTATGAGGACCCTGTACCCATCTCTACGAGTCAAACAAGGGTGATCCCCGATGGGGGCCCTCGTCTTACAATCCCAACTCGTGGTGGCTCTTCACGTGGAAGGGGGCAAAAGGTTCTTGGGCTCTTTGCGAGAGAATGGGACAACGGTCCCCGATGGTACCGACGCGGAAGACCTGAGCGGGCGGTATTCGGAGGAGCTAATAGATATAGGTTTTCAGAGGATATAGTAGTGCCATATTTATGTAAGTACTTGCTTTTTTACGAACCCCATATTCTTCCTTGTTTTCCTGCGTCTTTTGATTATATTAATCGTGTAATCCCTAGGCTTAACAGGTCCTTTAGACAGTATCGGCGGGTCTGTCCAAGCCTCCGTTGGCTTTGCTGGACTTATCCGCCGAAGTGGCTACTTTGAAGAACAGACTGACAACCTCTTAAGAGGAGTATTTGCGACTCGTGACCGATATGTAAGCCGTTGAGCATCAAAGGAATGAGCTGCTTAAGATGAATGAGAAGCTTAGGGATAGCCTGACTGAAGCTCAATAGAGGCAAAGGCTGCCCGAAGATAGGGTCCTGAGGGTGGAGGCAGAGCGAGATGAGTCTCTCGCCGAGTGCAACGGCCTTAAGGGTGATATGGTGTTTCTTGATGAGGAAACTATTGCCCTAAGGGAGAAAAGGTTCACCTTGGAGAAGGAATTGGAGCAACAGAAGAGAGCGAGGGCTAAGATAAAACAAAAATGCTCAGGGTGTGTGTTAAGGTTATGTCATTGGTGGAACCCATACTTTTTAACGAAGTAAAGACGTACATGCGCCGAGAGGAAGTTCAGGCCATTATTTACCAGATTGTGGCCTGCATAACCGCCCCGCTACTCAAGCTATAATGGAGCAAGCCCGGGATTAACACATGGAGATCTGACTTGACGCAGTGTTCGAAGAGATTACATGTATGGATGATGGCCCCACTTTATTTTTCTAGGCGGACGGACCGCTCATGCCCGAAGAAGCATGACTGGAATAAGCGGAACTTTAATGTACTCCTAAAAGAAAAAATTAGGAACCCCCTTATAAAAAACAGCAGAAAGTTAAATGGGATTCCATTGTTTTAGATGATCTATTCACGAGAATGAACCAGCACCTTGTGATAGGGATTATACATTTTTTTATCTAATCAAAATAGTTCGGATTCTGCTACTTTGAATCACCAACGGCAGCCTTCGGAATCCCGTCTCTACCGGTATCCACATGATCAACCTTGAGCTTGTTCGTTGAGCCTCTGATGCTAGTCACGAGTGCTGCGAATGTTGAAGATAATCTTCGAGAGCTTCGTTGATATAGAAAAATAAAACCGGAAAATTAGAGATAAGAAAAACAATTTTTTTTTCTCTTTTGTGTTCTTGATAGTGTGTTTTAAAGAGTAAAATTTCAGAGAATTTTCTTCTCTTAATTTCGGCTAGTCTAGTGTAGAATGGAATGGGAGTGAATTGTGTGAGTAGTGAAAATTTCATCATTTGGTGTTAGTGGAACCGCCCACTAACTCCACACTCACCATTTTCTCTCCCACTACTCTCTTCACACACACACACTCTCTCTCACACACAGGACATGTGTTGGTTTTAACTTGGTCCAACTGGTTCGGTCGACCAGAGAAATGGTTCTCGGCCGACCAGAGTGACAAACCGGTTCGGTAGTCCCGTGACTGTTCTCGGTCAATCGGGTCTGGTCCAATCGGGTCCGGTTTTTTGCCCAATCCAATTGAGCATGCCCAATCTAATTGAGCACTTATATCAAATGTAAACTCCAACAAGCCCTAATCACCTCTATTCGATGGTGGAATTTCTCGCTTGATATGCCCAGTATCATTTTGAATATTGATGAAGCCTCAAGGAGCAACCCTTGTCCAACAGGTATTGGATGCATCATTCGTTCTAGTAGTGGGGTTTTCTTAGTGGCCCAAGCAAACTACATTGGGGAACAAACCAATAACACAACTGAGATTTTGTCTTTGGAGCATGGACTAAAGCTAGCCCATTCTTTGGGGGGGGAGTACTATGCTCTCATTATTCAGTCAAACTCGAAGTTTGTTGTTGACTCAATTCTTGTGAAGAGAATTTCGTCATGGTCCTTAGACTCGGTTTTCCATGCAGCTTCGACTCGGATGCACGGAGCCAGAATCACATCATGTTCTCAGGGAAGTAAACAAGGTTGCATACTCTCTAGCTAATTTCACCTGCGACTCAAGGGTCACCACCACTTTCCTTCAACTACAGGACCTCCCTCATGAGGTGTCTTTCACTACAAGAAAACAGTTAAATAGCGACCGAAATTAGCGACCGATATTTTTGGTCACTCAAATAACGACCGAATGCCGACCGAAAAAGTAACGGTCGCTACTGCATCGACAATGTCGGTCTCGTTGACCAAATTAAAGCAACGTCACTTTGTTCACCCTTAACGACCGAATACCGACGGAAGTTAACGACCGACTAGCGACGGAATATATAACAGCGCAAAATGACATCGTTTTGGTGTTTTATTTCTTTCAAAAAATTAAGATTTAAAATTAATTAAAACGACGTCGTTTTGCTCACCCTTAACGACCGAATACCGACGGAAGTTAACGACCGTTTACCGACGGAATTGTTAACGACATCGTTTTGGTGTTTTATTTCTTTTAAAAATTAACGTTTAAAATTAATTAAAACGACGTCGTTTTGTTCACCCGTAACGACCGAATACCGACGGAATTGTTAACGACTGAATAACGACCGTGTTTGTGACGGAAGACATAAAGGCGTATCAAAACGACGTCGTTTTAATGCCTGATTTGTGGAGAAAAAAATCGAATGAAGAACAAAATCCCTAAATCAAAACTCAATTCTTCAAATCCTAAATATCACTCTTCTTCAAATCCTACATTTCACACAAAAGCCCACAGCGAAGGAAAAGGAACGACAGACAACGGGTTATGGGTTAAAGGAGATTATTACGGAGAGTTAAAGCAGGTCACTGAAGTTGAACTTGCTGGAGTACCTCACCAAAAAATAATTCTTTTCAAATGCGACTGGTTTGATTATACTCCAAATCGAGGTCTTAGGGTGCATCCTCAATATAAACTTGTAGAAATACATAGGAAAAGAACGTACCAGGGTTACGATCCTTTTGTATTTGCTTCCCAATGTCAACAAGTCTACTACACACCTTATCCGGGTAGTAAGACAGCATCTAGGGCTGATTGGTTTGCTGTTTGTCGTTCCAAACAACGTCTATTTGACGTTCCTGGTGTTCTGGTAGAGTATCAGGAGGAAGTAGGCGAGGAGGAGACCAGTCGCATTGATCCAACTATTATTGAAGTTGGTCAACTTACACACCGGTCAGGGAAAATTGAAGTTGTCCTTGTAACCGATACTTGTCGTGTTGATGAAGATGAGGATGAGGATGAAATCATGTCGGGTGATGACAATTCTAAAGAAGATGACGAATTCATGTCGGAGGATGATTATGAATAGCAAAAATACATGTATAAATTTTTAACTCTTCTTTTATTGTAATATTTATTTCTCGTATTATTAATATCTTTCAAGCTTCACAACTAGCTTTTTTTACTTGCACATATTGAAGATGAGTAATATTTGTTGTGTTATTTTTAGTACTTTATGACCATAAATTAATTGACGTATTTGAAATGTTAATTTTATTCTTGAATTTTCAGGTTTCTACTCATAGACGAAAAGAGTATTAGAGAAGTGTAAACTTTGGTTGTGTTGTTGTAATCAAAATAACAAGTGCACACTTTGCTTTTTGTAATGTAAATTAGAAGTGCATTCTTTGATTGTTACTTTAAATAAGAATTGTAGGCTTTGATTGTTGTAATGTAAATAACAATTGTATTCTTTGATTGTTGTAATGTAAATAAGAATTGTATTCTTTAATTGTTTTAATGTAAATAAGAATTGTTGTATTTGTGGTTTTAGTGAGATCATTGGTTAAGTAATGTTATTTCTGGGTTGTATTCATTATGTTTGTTATTTGGGATTTTTTGGATATTGTTTTTGGTTTGTATTGCTGTTTTGGATTTTCTGTTTTATATAGCAATTTTTTATATAGGGATTTAATTATATTTCAGATTTATTTTTTTAAATTCAAAACAAGTTAGCGACGGAATAGCGGTTGCTATTAGCTTAAAGTCAAGTCAAATAAATTCTAGTTGGTGGCTATTCCGTCACATTCTAGTCGGTAATCGGTCGCATTAGTATCGGTCGGTAATCGGTCGCGTTCTTATTGGTCGATAATCGGTCGCTTTATTATCGGTCGGTATTCGGTCGCATGATTATAGGTCGGTAATCGGTCGCTTAATCGGTCGCTTAATCGGTCAGTAATCAGTCGCGTAATGACTGTCGGTATTAGGTCGTCCCTTTCTGTCGGTATTCTGTCGTCTAATTTGGTCGGTACTTATTCCGTCGGCCGTCGGTCGATATAAGTCAATGTTAAAAAGTCAACCAAGTATTCTATTCGGTCGCCTTTCCGTCGTAATATAGCGACGGAATAATCGGTCGCTCTAATAACAATCGGTAATCAGTCAGTATATGGCTTAGCGACGATAAATATACGACCACTGTATTCGGTCAGCAATCGGTCGGTAAACTTGAATAGCGACCGAATGCCGACGGTAACGGCAGTCGCTATTTAACTGTTTTCTTGTAGTGTTTCTTTCAGATGTATTGGTGGTTGCCATATATATAAATGGCGCTGCCTTCTTTATTTTTCTCATGTTTTATTTTTTTTATTTTTTTATGATGTAAGAGCCTTCCAATACTATAAATGGAAACGCCTTTAGTTTTGCAATTTAGATTCTGGGTATTTTGCATTATGTATCAACTGGTCCATACTTATAAATGGACCAACTCTTTTATTTGTCCTTGTTTTACAAGTGTATGTAGTGGATTATTTCCACCTAATTGGAGGTTTTGGTTCAATCCCCCTCCATATACTTATTTGCATATTTTAGCTCTATCAATAAATGGGTAGGAGTCCATACCAAACCCCCAACCACAACAGGTGGCTTTCTTAAAAAAAATAATAATAATAACTCCAACAAGCCCAATCCAATTGATTATAACGTGCGGCCCTTTAGGTATTTGTCAATAGTAATGAGAGGTATCTAGCAACACATCATTACTCCCAATTCACAAATAGTCCAGTGATTCAAGTAAAAAAAAATATGATCTTTTTGTATTAATCCTTTTGTCCTCAATATCTAGATTAAACACAAGTCATGGAGAATGCCACACTTGTATAGTTCAATCAATCAGTTTCTTGATTCCCGAGTAAACTAATAAAATGACATTAATATCTCATATTAATTCATTTGTTCATGGCCACGAATTAGTCTCACTTCACCAAGGGGCCCAAGATATCACTCATGTTATGTAAGATTGACAAATCCTTTATCTATCACACCTCATCCTACACATGGTTCATAAATACACCCAACAAATGCCTTTATAGCCCATCTAGTTACAGATGGTGTTTCACACCATCAAAGCATACCATTTTCCATGTAGGAAATCTTGTGTGATCTGTCGAAGGATTCATATACAAACAAAATCATTATAAGAACATTGATGACATTCATATAACAATCCATGAAATGTTCTAATAAGCGGGTCAGTCCAGTATCAAATACCCTTGTGTTTGACTTAATATCACCATATTTAATCAAAATACATCCACACATTATTGTTGTCCTCAAAATTCCACAATAATGATTACCTAGTGACATTTTAGAATAGTTTAATTTAACAATTACATAACTATCTAAGAACGTTATTATGTTTTATTACATTTGCATAGCCGTAATTAAAACACTGATAATGAAATTCATGCCTTTAATATTTCATCAAATAATACAGCAATCTCCCACTTGCGCTAAAGACAACAACCTTGCCTTTTAGTGCATACTGTATAAGAACTATCTATAAGACCAGTTTTCTTGGTATCGAATACCCATTCTACGAGTATGACGATCACACTGTTGTTATGTCAACGACTTTGTCAGTTGATCGACGATGTTATCGTCTGTATTTACTTTGCAAATCCTCACATATTCTCTATAATTGATCTCACGAAATAGGTGATACCACCGCAACATATGTTTAGACCTTTGGTAAGACTGTGGTCCCATTCATAATGGAAATCAATCCCATTCAAAATGCTAGGTATAGAACACCATGTTCAGTAATGAACATTCGGATCCAAATCTCCTTAGAAAAATCTGATGCAACTATATACTCAACTTTAATTATAGAACTGCAATAAATAACCTTAGTGCGATCTAAATTCGTCTCTATCAGTTTGGAAACTAGCATCAGTGTAACCACTCCCCACCATAGATTAAGAACACATTATTAGTCATTCGTAAGTACTTCAGGATATTCTTGACGGCTATCCAGTGATGTTCACCGTAAGTTGACTAGTATATGCTCGTAATACTCAAAGCATACGAGACATCTGGGTGAGTACTCAACATGGCGTACATTATAAACCCAATTTCCGAAGCATATGGAATACCACTCATGTGTTCTTTGTCATCTAGTGTCTTAGCACACAGTTGTCTTAAAAGAACCGTACAAAGTGCTATAGGACAAAATCCCTTTTTGGACTCTTGCATGCTAAAACGATTTAGCAATTTTTCTATATATGTACTCTGACTTATGCCAAGGAGTCTATGTGATTTATCTCTATATAGATCTTGATTCCTAAGATGAAGCTTGTTTCATCTAAGTCATTCGTAGAGAAACATTACCCCAACCAGACATTTACAGATTCTAATGTTGGAATGTCATTCCCTATAAGTAGTATGTCATCTACATACAAAACTAGGAATAAAACCGAGTTTCCACTTAACGTTTTGTGAACACAAGGTTCATCAACATTCTTGATAAAACAGAACTCGCGTACGACTTCGCCAAAACGTCGATTCCAGCTCTCATGGCCTAAAGTCATTTCTCATAACCTGGACTAGTAATTGATTGTTTGTAGGTTGTAGGTTCATCGTTATCAATAAACATTGCATCTCCTTGTTCTTTTAAGAAAAATACAAATTTGTCTGGTGATCTACGAACTTTACTAGACTTAAGCAATTCTTGTGTTTCCGGAACTAGCTCCACAAGAGCTTATGTAGCTTGTTCCAATTCCATCTGGTCACTTGTTCCTGGAACTTCACCAAGTTCCCTTGGAATTTCACGAAGTTCTGGAACTTCTTTAAGTTCCATGTGGCTCCCACTTGTTCGAGATGTAGAAGTAGTACCATTTAGTTTCCTTAGGATACCCCACAAATGTGCACTTTACCGACTTTGGGCTGAGCTTGTCCAAAGCTGGACTTTTCACAAACGCCTCACAACCCCAAATCTTTAAGAAATACATATTAGGACGCCTCCCAGTCCATATCTGATGTGGTGTCGTTTCAATAGATTTAGATGCAGCGCTGTTTAGTGTTAAAGATGCTGCTTCTAAATCATTCCCCAAAAGGAGTTTGGAAAGCTCGCGTGACTCATCATTGATTAAACCATATCTAATAGTGTTCGATTTCTCCTTTCGGATACACCATTCCATTGAGGAGTAGCCGGTGGAGAAAGTTGTGAAACAATTCACAACTCTTTAGATAGTCACGGTATTCTTGACTTAAGTATTCCCGACCTCGATCGGATCGAAGCATCTTAATACTTTTGCCAAGCTGGTTTTCTACTTTATTCTTCTACTCTTTGAATTTTCCAAAGGACTCAAACTTATGTTTCATATGAAACACGTATCTAAAATGACTAAAATCGTCTATAAAGGTAATGAAATACAGATAACCCCTTTTTGCATGGATATTGAATGGACCACATACATAATTATATATTAGTTCCAACAAATCCTTTGCTCTTTCTCCACTTCTAGTAAAAGGAGAAGCAGTCATCTTACCCATTAAACAAGGTTCGTATGTATCATATGATGCAAAATCAAATGATTCCAACAATCAATCTTTATGGATTTTGGAAATGCGGTTTTCGATTATATGGTCTATGCGAAAATGCCATAGGTATGTAAGATTAGAATCTTTCCTCTTTATCCTCTTTGTATTTAATTTATAAACCGGTGAATCTAGGTCTTGAAGGGATTCATGGGCGGAAACTCGTTCCAAACACCCATGGATCCTCCCCTGAAGGATCCGCTCATATGAAACAATTCGAAAAACAGCGGTAAAAACTTACAATTTTCGGATTCAAGAAGCTACTTCTTGAATGGAGGATGACGATTCTTGGAAGTTTTCTTTTCACAAACGGAATTCCCTTTGCGGAATTTCCCTCTACCGGTATCCACGCGACGAAACAAGCAGTGGTTGCTAGCTCTTCGTCTTTCTGAAGTTCGGGAATTTAGAGAGAAAAGGGAAAAACATAAAGAAAACTTTTTTCCTTTCTTGTATTGGTATTTCGGCTGAATGACTTGATTACCTAGGGTTTCAGCTAAGAGATGTTATATAGAGTGTGGGAGTTTGTTCCCAGAACAACTCCCACGCCTACTCAACTTCTTCCCTACTGTGGGAGACTCGACTCCCACGTCCCCTGAGACTTCTACTCGGTAGTGGGAGTCTTTATCGGATAACAACTCCCACTTAATCCCAACTATAGTTAAATACCAAAATTGCCCCTATCTCTAATTCGAATAATAAACACTTTATTATTTTCAGAAAAACAAATGTCAGATACAATGAACCTAGACACATTCTAGATTCATTGAATCTGGACATGAAGCTTGTTATCTCGTCTATGCGTGTGACCTTGTAGGTTCATATCACAATGGCAATGAAAACACACTTAGTAGTAGTGTGAGTTCATAAGTCACAAGCGGCCCCTAGCAGGACATTGTGACTACCCAAGGTGAATGAATTTACAACGGAACCTATTGTCAATCCACTATTTAATCCCTTTGTCTCGCGATATCCTAATTAAGCATAAGGCATGGTGGTCGTCACCCTTATTAAGCTTAATTGTATTTATGCTCGATCTCCAGGTAGACTGTTTCGACAAATAGCATTTGATAACCACTTTATCAAATACATTTGAGCACGGCCATGCATTTAAACAGTCTTTCCCTATCGAGGGGCCCATGGATATATCTCTCTCTAATAATAGAGAGGGACAAATTCCTTACAATGTCTCTCACATTCAAGCTATGATAGGACACTACATCCGATCATCAGTCGTATTGATTACTCTGTTACAAGTAACGTTCGACTGAGTCAAAACGTGGCTCCATTCATACTAGAATCAATGAAGACATAAGGTCTAAGGATTCTAAAATAGTATTGACGAAGTAATACTTATGACTTAAGACCATGAAGTATTACTTCTCAAACGGATCACGTCCAATGCAATGTATCCCTATACATTGCATCTATGATGTGATTTGTATTCATTACACATGATCAGTAAAACAAGATCATCAATCAACAATCATACTAGTTTTATTTCATAGTAAATGAGTATTACATAAAACTAGGGACAACTAGAATAGCAATTACATGAGCTAATGAGTTTTACTATCAAATCACACATTTGATAATCAAAAGCTAAATTAATTATTCAATTACATGCTCAAAAGATAATAAAACGCACAACATATGCTCATGGTCCTAGGGCATTACTAACAGGTCTAACAAATATAAACCATTCACCAAAGTAGCACTACAATAAAAGATATCATTTAACGATAACGACATTCGTTGGTTTTTAATATGAACATCAAAACCCATCTTGTCCAAACAAGAGATCAAAATAATATTCTTTGTTAAAGTATGTACATAAAGACAATTGTCTAAGTCTAGAACAAATCCAGAAGGCAAACTAAGACTAAATGTTCATATAACTAATGCAGCAACTCTTGCTCCATTGCCAACGCGTAGGTCCACGTCGCCCTTTGCCAACTCCCTACTCCTTTGTAGTCCTTACACATTCTTGCAAATGTGAGAACCACATCCGGTATCTAATACCCATGAGGAAGTAGTAGTAGACAAATTGATCTAAAAAACATAAATACTTGAGCCATAAGCAACATTTGCTCCCTTTCCAAGCTTTTTCCCTGCAAGAAAATTAGGGCAGTTTCTCTTCCATTGTCCTTTCTGTCCATAATGGAAACAAATTCATCCTTAGCCACAGTGGCCATGGGTTTCAATGTTATCTCAGAATGGTTCGGTTTACCCTTTGGTTTGCCCGAAGTCTTGCCTTTAGGTTTACCAAAACCCTTGCCCCTGTTGTTGTTGACCATTTAAATGGCCTTGGACTTGCCTATTTCCTTCAGTCGTCAACAGGTTCAACAATTTTGGGAGAGGGTTGTTTATCTCGTTCATGTTGTAGTTCAATACAACCTGACTGAATGATTCAGGCAACAATTGCCGAATCAAGTCAGTGGATAGCTCATGGACAAGAGGAAATCCCAATCTTTTGAGGCTCTCAATATAGCCTATTATCTTCAGAACGTGAGTTCTGACTGGTGTTCCCTCTGGCATTTTGCAAGAAACATAGACTTCGACACATAGAATATCTCATGGAAAGGTTTACCCTGAAAGAGTTGCCTTAGATGATTAATCATGTCGAAAGATCCCATTTCCTCATGTTTCTTTTGAAGCTCAGAGGTCATGGTCACTTGAAGGAAACACTCGTAACCCGCAAAATGCAGAGAAAATAAAAGCGTGGGATTACGTTCCTTTACAGGATCTACTCGCGAGAAAGAACCAAAATCATGTGTTAGGAATTATACCTTTGTGTCGATCTAATCGACGTTGCCCGGATTTTGCTACTAGGAATCACCAACAACAGCCTTATGACTCCTGTCTCTACTTGTATCCACACGCCAACCAAGAGCTTGTTACTCCGTGTTTCAGATGCTAGTTCAAGAACTACGAAGTTTGGAAAAACACTTTTTCCCGTAATCCACAAAGTATAGACTTAGGAAAACCGGAAATTAATGAGATAAGAAAATTAATATTTTTCTTCTCTTAAACTGTTCTTGATAGTGTGTAAACTAAAGAAAGAAAAAATCCCAGATTTTGTCTTCTTGGATTTCGGCTAAGTGAGTAGAGAGAATAGAGCGAAATTAATTAATTCTCAAGTGTAGATAATGATGAACATGTCATCATTTTGTGGTGTTAGTGGAATCACACACTAACTCCACCTCCCATTTATTCTATCCCACTACTCCCATACACACACACTCACTCACACATGTACTTGTGCCGGTTTTGACATGGTCCAATTGGTTCGGTCGATCGGAGAAGTGGTTCTCAGCCGACCGGCATAACAAAAAGTTCGATCAACCCGATACAGCATTCGGTCAACCGGGTCCAGTTTTACCTAATCCAATTGAGCACCTAGGACAAAATGGGGGGTTTTTGTAGACAAGACGCTAACATTAGGACTTCAACGGGTTCGAGAGGTATATCTCCTTCATTTTTGTATATACATTACTTTATAAGGCCCACTCTTATTGTAATTTTATTGTTCTATATTAAAGGCTGAGCAAGCATTGAATGCTACCACTCTGCTCCCCATTTGGAATATCAAGGTCTTACGAGGGAGGTGGACTTGTTGAGGAGGGAGAAAGAGTGTTGGGCTTCTGAGACTGCTTCTTACAATTGTCGGTGGGCTTCCCTTCAGGCGGATCTTGTGGAGGCTCAACAGAGGCAGGACGTCTTGGAGGACTCCAGGACCTCGCGCGAAGCTACATGACAGGCCGAGGATAGGGTCCGTGTATTGGAGTTGTCTCTGGAAATCCAGAGAAAGTAGATGAATAGTATGTTGGGGACGTTGTTCACGGCTGGACAAAGCCGACCAAAGGAGCAAAGAAGATTCCGTCCCGTATGAAGGCTTAGAAGCACCAAAGAACTTTTGAAAGGCCTCAGACTTGTGTTTCATAAGAAAAACGTATCCAAAACGACTGAAATCGTCAATAAAAGTGATGAAATATAGATAACCACTTCTTGCATGGATATTGAATGGACCACATACATCACGATGTATTAGTTCCAATAACTCTTTTGCTCGTTCTCCAGTACTAGTAAAACGAGAAGCCATCATCGTACCCATCAAACAAGGTTCACATGTATCATATGATTCAAAATCAAATGATTCCAACAATCTATCTTTATGTAGTTGGGAAATGCGGTTTTCATTTATATAACCTAAGAGACAATGCCAAAGATATGAAGGATTAGATTCTTTAGTATTTATCCTTTTTGTATTTATGTTATAAACTGGTGACTCTAGGTCTAGAAGGTATAAACCATTCACCAATGTGGCACTACAATAAAAAAAATTATTTAACGATAACGACATTCGTTGTTTTTAATGTGAATATCAAAATCCATTTTGTCCAAACAAGAGATCGAAATAATATTCTTTGTTAAAGTAGGTACATAAAGACAACTATCTAAATCTAGAGAAATTCCCGAAGGCAAACTTAGACTATATGTTTCTAAAACTAATGCAACAACTCTTGCTCCATTGCCAATAGGTCTACGTCGCCTTTTGCCAGCTCCTTACTCCTTTGTACTCCCTGCACATTCATGCAAATGTGAGAACAACCTCTGGTATCTAATACCCATGAGGAAGTAGTAGTAGACAAGTTATTCTAAATAACATAAATACTTGAGCCAGAAGCAACATTTGCTCATTTTCCAAGATTTTTACCGGTAAGATAAATAGGGCAGGTTCTCTTCCAGTGTCCTTTCTATCCACAATGGAAACAATTTCCATCCTTAGACACAACGACCTTGGGCTTCAGTTCTTTCTCAGAAAGGTTAGGGTTTTCCTTAGGTTTACCCAAAGGCTTGCCCTTAAGCTTACCAAAACCCTTGCCCCTGTTGTTGTTGATCATGTAAATGGCTTTGGACTTGCCTATTTCCTTCTCGGCAGTCCTCAACATGTTCAACAATTCTGGGAGAGGTTAGTCTTCTATCTCATTCATGTTGTATTTTAGTACAACCTGACTACATGATTCAGGCAACGATTTCATAATCAAATCAGTGGATAACTCCTGGCCAAGTGGAAATCCCAGTCTTTCGAGGCTCTCAATATAGCCTATCATTTTCCGAACGTGAGTTCCGACTGGTGTTCTCTCCGCCATTTTGCACTAAAAAAGAGATTTCGACACATTGAATCTCTCCTGGAGGGCTTGACCTTGAAAGAGCTATCTTAGATGATTAATCATATCGAAAACTCCCTTTTCCTCATGTTACTTCTGAATCTCAGATGTCATGTTTACTAACATAAGCCTAGACACATCCAATGTGTCATCTAAGTGCTTACGATAAGCATTTCTTTCAGCGGCCGGAGCCCCTGTGACTGGTGGATCAGAAATTTGTTCCTCGAGAACATACAACTTTTTCTCGTGCTTGAGAACGATTCTCAAGTTCCTATACCAGTCGAGGAATTTTCCTCCCTCAACTTATCCTTCTCAAGGATGGATCGCAATGATAATGAGTTTGATGCAACAATTGCATTTGCCATTTTCTCTACAGAGAAGAATTTGCAAAGTTTTAGTTGTAATATTTTAAAATCATTAAAAGGACTTTATTTAATGATTCTCCCACTATTTTCTTCGAATGAATTACCCTCAATTATTCCTTCGGAAAGTTAAAAACTTTCTAGTAGGACAAAAATCCATATATCACCAATCTCGAGGCAGCTTTGGCTACGAAGCTCGAGAAATGGCTGGTAGGTAAGCAACGTTTGCTAATCACATAAATTATGTGACTCTTGGTTGGTTAAGTACGTAACATTTACCCTAAGTACATAAATGACCAATGATTACGCCGTCGGATATCACTAACTTATTCTTCGTGCCTCACCAGGATAGACATGCGCTTATTCTACTCGGAAGTTCACAGTACTGTCGATCTTGGCCTTAACGAGGGACAATCATGCAAGGCAATAAACTTAATATTTAAAATTTGAGGGTTTTAAAATTCTCACCAAACGGTGTATAATCTAATTATACACTTGAAATATGCATCACATGCTAAAATTATACACTTGAAATATGCATCACATGCTAAAATTGTTGTAAACATGCATCAAACATCTCATGCAAAATACATAAAACAGTAAATAAATCGTGACATAGTACTAGCCTTTATGTGGATTTTTTTAGCCAACAGAAAATCCTAGGTCAATCTAAAGGTGGAAAAGTAATAAAACCTATCTATTTTCTTCCGCCTCCTTGTGGTTTCCTCCATCTGATGGACGCCTTTTTCATCACTTGTTACGAAGGTAAAATACAAAATCCTATTCTATACTTTTACCTGATTGAAAGAATTCTCGAGTTACATTCGAGATTAAAATTGCTACAAAAATTTGATAAGAGAAGGCACGACAAGCAGGCCGTAATAAAAACCACTGGTCAAAGGCTATTACTATGCACCATGTTCAAAACAAACACAAAAACATGCTAAGAGCGCAAATATACATTGCATGCCCATTTCCTGTCGTCTCAGGCCATACTCTCGGTCGACCACGATAAATGCAGTAAAAAATTAGTGTAACAATAGGCCACCTTGGTCTACCTAGAACATTTCTGATCGACTTTCCTGAAAACATACTAGCCTCGGTCAACCGTTATTGCTCACCGGGCTTCCGAAATCTAGGCGGTAGCCAAATCCCATTTTCTAACTCATGTTCGGTCTGCCGCGAACCTCTTCCCATTGACAGAACTTGTGCCAGAAAACAACCAAAAACACGAATTTTACAATTCATTTCGGGATTCTTTTAACACTTAAACAACTTCATAGAATCTGTAAAAGGTAAAACATCATATGACATGCATTATCAACTACTAAAACAACAAGATAAGACATAATCAAGATTATTGGGCTCTCATGATAGGCTTTGATATTACTAGAAGAAAAATTCATAATCCCCAAAACGCAGGAAAAATAAAAGTGTGGGATTACGTTCCTTTAGAGGATCTACTCACGAGAAAGAACCAAAATCATGTGTTAGGAATTTATACCTTTATGTCGATCTAATCGACGATGCTCGGATTCTTCTACTAGGAATCACCAACAACAGCCTTCTGGCTCCTGTCTCTACTAGTATCCATACACCAACCTCTAAGCTCGTCACTCCAAGTTTCAGATTCTTGTCTAAGAACTATGAAGTTTGGAAACACTTAACTGGAATCCACAAAGTATAGGTTACTTAGGAAAATAAAAAATCTAAGAGACAAGAAAATCAAATTTTCTTCTCTTGATTGTTCTTGATAGTGTGTAAAATGAAGAAGAAAAATCCCAAATTTTGCCTCTTGGAATTCGGATAGAGTGGAGAGAAAAAGAGAGTTTCCAATATTGTGAGAGCTAGAATGAAAACTATTTTTCATCTAATGTGGTATAAGTGGAATTACCCATTCACCCCTTTATTTCTATCCCACTCCATACACTCCCTCACACATGTAAATGTGCCGATTTTGACAAAGTCACACTGGTCCGGTCGACCGGAGAAATGTTTCTCAGCTGACCGGAGTGACAATAAGTTCGGCCGACCCGAGACAGCTCTCGGTCGACCGGGGCTTTTGTCCAATCCAATTGTATGCCCAATCCAATTGAGCACCTGTACCAAATGTAAACTACAACTCTAATATCCATGCTACAAGCATGATGATCATGTTGTTGCTGTGTCTGCGGCTTCGTCAGTGGGTCGACGATGTTATCTTCCGTGTGAACCTTGCAAATCTTCACATCACCTCTATCAAATATCTCACGGATCAGGTGATATCGTCGCAGTTTATGTTTGGACATTTGGTGAGACCGTGGTTCCTTTGATAATTGGCTCCATTCATAATGGAGATCAATCGCATTCGACATTCGAAATGCTAGGTATGCAACACCAAGTTCATCAAATGAACTTTCGGATCCAAATCTCCTAAGCAGCATCTAATGCAGCTATATATTCGACTTTGGTTGTAGTTTTAGGCAAAACACATATCCTGGTTGCAATCTAAAGTCGTCTCTATCGATTTGGAAACTAGCATTAGTGTAACCATTTACAATGAGCTCGTCTTCCCCACCATAGATTAACAACGTGTCTTTAGTCCTTCGCAAGTACTTAAGGAAAACTGTTTTGACATCTGTTAGCCCTAAGGGCGATCGAACTCGGTTTTTGATAATTGACAAACACTTGATGTTTGTGTATAATGTTTATATCTTTGTGATAGAATATCGGAACATAGATTGGAAGCTCTAAGTACTTCAATCAAGCCATGATCGAGATTCAAAGTCATATCATTCAAGGCTCATCTATCAAGATTGAAGATTGAAAACTTAGGTTTGGTTAGATTAGCTTTGTTATTCATTAGTCGTTATCTTAAAGCTCTAACCAAAGCTCTCATGAACATAAGCTCTACACTCTAGTCTTGCATGTTTTCATAAACACGTTTTCAAAAGGCTTAAGTTTCAAAATGATCCTTACATGTGTTCTTATCCAAAAAGCCTTTGATTTCATAGATAAGTCTTTTAGAAAAGTTTTCCAAGTGTTCATACTTGTTACCTTTTAAGGAAAACATTTTAGACTTCTAAAGACTTCAAAAGATTTCAAAACGTGTGAAAAATATGCTCAGGAAGGTCGGTCAACCGAACCAAGGTCGGATCAACCGACCAGATACTGAGAGTTTTGAAATATGGCTTCGGTTGACCATGAGGCAGTTCGGTCGACCTAAGCATGGGGTCGGTCGACCGACCCTGTGTAAGGTTGAACCGAAGTTCGGTTCGGTCATCCGAAGTGGTCGTTCGGTCAACCGAACTCTGTTTTAAACTAGCCGTTATTTGACCGTTAAAGAGTCATTTTTCAGCCAAATTTGAAATGTATTTATACTCCAAAGCTAGAGAAACATTCTAAGGCTTGTATATCAAATATTCATTGATCTCTCATCAAGCCAAAACATTTTCAAAGCAAAAACACTTGATCTCCATGATATAAATCATTCAAAGGTGTTATTTCAAAAAGCAAGACAAAGAGTGTGCTTCATATGTTCAAGAGCTAAATTGATTGTGCTTCAAAGGTATATATTCTCACTTAGAAGAGTGATTCATCTTGTTCATTAAACATTCAATTCCCTCTCTAAGTGATTGGGTAATTCTTGTAAAAGTCCTACTTTGTGTGGGCAATTTGTAAAGACCTACTTTGTGTGGGCAAGCTCTTAGTGAGTTTTTCATTGTGTGGTTGTGTTGTAAAACTCTTAGTGAGTTAGCCACATTTGTAAACATTCTTCTTAGTGAAGTTGTTTGAAATCCTTGGGTGCAGCTCAAGGTAGTGGATGTAGATTCTAAGTGAATCGAACCACTCTAAATCCTTTGTCTTGTTGATTGGGTTTTGCATTGCTTTTATTCTTCTTGCTCAAACTTCCAATAGCTTTGCAAAGAATCGAAAAATTTCCCAAGTTAGTTAAAACCCAATTCACCCCCCCCCCTCTTGTGTTTTACAACATCCATTTTACAGATTTCCAGAAATTTCCATAAGGCTAACTAAGACTATATGTTCCTACAGCTAATGTAGGTGCACGTCGCCTTTTGCCAGCTCTCTACTCCTTTGTAGTCTCTGCACATTCATGCAAATGTGAGAAACACATCCGGAGGAAGTAGTAGTAGACAAGTTAATCTCAATAACATAAATACTTGAGCCAGAAGCAACATTTGCTCCATTTCCATGTTTTTTATCGGCAAGAAAACTAGGGAAGTTTCTCTTCCATTGTCCTTTCTGTCCACAATTGAAACAATTTCCATCCTTAACCGCAGTGACCTTAGGTTTCAATGCTTTCTCAGAATATTTAGGTTTGCTTTTGGCTTACCAAAACCCTTGGCCCTGCTGTTCTTGACCATGCAAATGGCCTTGGACTTGCCTATTTCCTTCCCGACAATCCTCAATAGGTTCATCAATTCTGGAAGAGGTTTGTCTATCTCATTCATGTTGGAGTTTAGTACAACCTGGCTGAATGATTGATGCAATGATTGCATTTGCCATTTTCTCTACAGAGAAGAATTTGCAAAGTTTTAGTTGTCATATTTTAAAATCATTAAAAGGACTTTATTTAATAATTCTCCCACTGTTTTCTTCAAATGAATAACCTTCAAGTATTCATTTAGAAGGTTAAAAACTTTCTAGTAGGACCAAGATCCATATATCACCAATCTCGAGGCAGCTTTGGCTACAAAGCTCAAGAAATGGCTGTTTAGGTAATCAACGTTTGCTAATCACATCAATTATTTGACTCTTGGTTGGTTAAGTGGGTAACACATACCCTAAGTACATAATTGCACATCTTAACCCTTTGCCTTCCGACCTAATACTGAGGCAACTTTGGCTACAAAGCTCGGTAATGGCAGTCAGGTTAAGTATGGCCCATGATGTCCCCGTAGGATATCACTAACTTATCCTTCACGCCTCACCAGGATATACAGGCGCTTATTCCACTTGGAAGTTCCTACTACTGTCGATATTGGCCTTTACGAGGGCCAATTATAGAAGGCAATAAACTTAATATTTTAAAAATGAGGTTTTTAAAATTGTCTCTCCAAAGGGTGTATAATCTGATTATACGCTTTGAATATGCATCAAATGATAGAAATACTGTAAACATACATCAAGCATCTCATGCAAAATGTATAAAACATTAAATAAACCGTGACATAGTAATAGCCTCTATGCGGATTTTTCGAGCCAACTTAAAATCCTAGGTCACTCTAATGTGGAAAAGAAAAAATTCCTATCTATTGTCTTACGTCTCCTTGTTGTTTCCTCCATGTCATGGACGTCTTTCTTCATCACTTGTTACATATGATAAAATTTTATTCTATACTTTTACATAATGGAAAGAATTCTCGAGTTACATTTGAGATTAAAATTTTACATCAAAAGAAAATAGATAAGGCACGACACGCATGTTGTATTATAATAAAAATAAACCACCTGTCAAAGGCTATTACTATGCACCATGCTCAAATAAACACGAAAAACATGCTTAGGTCGCAAATATACATTGTCTGCCCCTTTCCGGTCGACCCAGGCCATACTCTCGGTCAACAGCGATAAAAGCATAACCAAAATAGTGTAAAAATAGGCCACCTCGGTCGACCAAAAAACACTTTTGTTCAACCAACCCTAAAATAGACAAGCCTCGGTCGACCGTGATTGCTCACCGGTCGTCCGAAATCTAGGCAGTAACAAAATCTCAATTTTCTAACTCATGTTCGGTCTTCCCTGAACCTCTTTCGGTCGACCGAACTTTTGCCAGAAAACCTAAAACAGTCTAAAATACGAATTCACAATTCGTTCTGGGATTTGTTTAACATTTAAACAACTTCCGAGAGGTTGTACAAAGGTAAATGAGGATTTTGTAGACAATACGCTAACATTAGGACTTCAACGGGTTCGAGAGGCATATCTCCTTCATTTTTGTATATACATTACTTTATAAGGCCCACTATTATTGTAATTTTATTGTTCTATATTAAAGGCTGAGCAAGCATTGAATGCTGCCACTCTGGTCCCCATTTGGAATCTCAAGGTCTTACGAGGAAGGTGGACTTGTTGAGGAGGGAGAAACAGTGAAGGGCTTCTTAGACTGCTGCTTACTATCGTCGGTGGGCTTCCCTTCAAGCAGATTTTGTGGAGGCTCAACGGAGGCAGGACGTCTTAGAGGACTCCAGGACCTCGCGCGAAGCTACCTGACAGGCCGAGGATAGGGTCCGGTATTGGAGTTGTCTCTGGAAATCCAGAAAAAGAAGATGAATAATATGTTGGGGACGTTGTCCACGGCTGGACTAAGCCGACCAAAGGAGCAAAGAAGATTTCGTCTCGTATGAAGGCCTAGAAGAGCCAAAGAACAGAAAGAGTCTAACTGCGCTGGAAGTTGGCTGAGGCTTGTTTTAAGCTTTCTGCGTCGGGCCTGAGCCTTCGTTTGGTGAAGGCTTACATGAATATGCAAGGGTCCCGTCACAATGTGACCCAAACAGGTCTCAACACTAACTTTCTCGACGTTAGATCTCTTATGGCTGGGGTTAGTGCGTAGAATAAGCCTATTCACTTCGAGGAAGAATATCTCACCATGGAGTCCATGGAGGGAGATCTACTTTCTTTTTCTAGCAGGCAGCTATTCCCGCGAGGGAGGACCCTGTGGAGTTGACAAAACCCGAGATTCTTTTGCCCGTATTTCCCGAAATAGATACTCCAAGGCCGGGTGCCGAAGATGCCCGTGTCGGTCTATCCTATCCCAGCATCCCTACTCATTCTTATGGCGCGATTGCACCGTAGCCTATATTTGTTATTCCTCCATTTGTGTAACCCTTTATTAGAACAATTTTAATTCGGGACCTTTGTGATCATGTAAGGACCTTCCCTGTTAGCGTCTAACTTTCAGTTCGGGGCTTGTCTGATTACCACTGTTTTTCTGAGGACAAAGTCTCCTTCTTTCAGTATGGAAGGCCTCACCAGAGCATAATGATATCGAACAATTGTCCTATTATGTTCTTGTTCATTTCAGTCGGCTCTTTCCCTTAAATCGTCCATGATGACCAGATTATCCTGCGTCATGTGCTCATTCTCCTCAAGGCCAAAGGCAAGTGTCCGGAGTCTAGGTTTATCAATCTTCACGAGGATTCTAGTCTCGGTGCCAAAGCACATGTTGAATGGGCTTTCCCACATGTCTCGCCAAGGTGTGGTTCGGTATTACCACAACACCTTGGGGAGCTTTTCGAACCAGGAATCTTCTATATCATGCAGTCTTTTCTGCAGTCCCTAAAGAATTGTCTTATTTGTAACCTCCGCCAATTCGTTACATTCTAGGTAAGCGACATAGGCAAACCAGTGTTCCATCTAATGCTCCAAACAAAAGTCTTAGAATTCTTTAGAATCAAACTACCTTCCATTGTAAGTTATCAAATTTAGATGTACCCTGAACCGGCATATCACGTCGTTCATAATGAATTCCTTGACTTTGCGGGTGGTAATGTTGTTTAATGCCTTAACCACCCACTTGGTGAAATAGTCAATTGCCACTACGATGTGGTCCCTTCCGCCCACGGCTTTAGGAAATGGATCCAAAATATCCATTCCCAGCCGTGTAAAGGGGATGGGCTCCCCAAATATGTGGTATTTCGATCGAGGAACGCCATAAATATTGGCGTGGAGTTGGCATTGTTTGAACATTTTCACCAATTCTAGTGCGTTGTCCATCATCGTTGGCCAAAAGTACTCGTATCACATAATTTTCCATGTCAGGGCATTAATGCTGATGTGGGATCCACACATCCCCTCATGTACCTGGTGCAAGACGTAGTCCCCATCTTCTTTCTAATGGTTCAATCCATACTCCTGCTAAGAATGGATTTGAGTTGATTTTTAAGAGCATGTTGCCTGGATGTTTTTTTTGCCCATAATATTTTCAAATTGATTGAACGTAAATCGAGGCTTCATTGGTGGTACGAGGCTTCATTGGTAGTACTAGTCCTTGGTACAATTTCATATTAGCCACCCGGGCTTCGAAATTACCAGTGACCTGGCCTCAGACTATTTGTGAGTCTTATCGGGATTTTTCCAAAAACTTTGAAGTATGAGATAATGGGATTTTTCCAAACATAAGTTCGAAGGGTGTTTTTCGAATAAAAGGCCTCAAGAGAACTCGGTTCATAATATAGCAAGCGGTGTTTATGGCATCGGCCCAAAAATATTTAGGTAATGAGTTTTCACAAAGCATTAACCTAACCATTTCTTGTACAGTACGATTTTTCCTTTGAACAACACCGTGTTATTGTCGAGTTCTAGCGGCCAAAAAGTTGTGATGAATGCTATTTTCATTACAAAGGTTTTCATAACTGTTGTTATGGAATTCTATTCCATTGTCACTTTTAATGGATATCAATTTTAAATCAGATGAGTTTTGGACTTTCTTAAAGAGATTTGAGAATTCTTCGAAAGAGTCATCTTTTTTTAACAAGAAAGAATACCCAAGTAAATCTTGAAAATTCATCTACTATAACAAATGAATACCTCTTACCACCAAGACTAGTGATCCTCATTGGTCTAAGTGAACAAGTTCAAGATGTTTTGAAGAAGATACAATTTTCTTAGGTTTAAAGGATGTTTTAATTTGTTTTCCAAATTGCCATGAATTACAAAGACGTCTTTTCTCAAACTTCACTTTTGGCAACCCGCGTACAAGTTCTTGCCTTGATAATCTATTAAGGAGATCCATACTAACATGACCAAGCCTACGGTGCCAAAGAAAATCATCATCATTCACATTCAAGCATTTTATGTCGTGGGCAAGCAAATCATCTAGGGATAGAACATAGACATTGCCCACACTATTAGTAGCAAATATAACTTTATTAGTAGTAAAATCAAGAATAGAGCATGCATATTTTCTAAAATAAACAACTTGGCCAATATCATATAGTTGACTAATACTAAGCCATTTTTTTCAATAATTCAATGATAAGTACTTGTCTAATTAGAATAGAGGAACATTTACCGATATTTCCAATACCAAGGATTCTTCCTTTTTTTGTTACCAAATGTGACGAATCCATTATTGATTGGTTCCATGTCTCTAATGAGAGTAGCATATCTCGTCATGTGCCTTGAGCACCCACTATCAATAAACCATTTTGCTGGGATTGCTTTCTTGTCGTGTAGAACCTCTATCAAAGGTAGAATAGTGATTTTTGATACCCACATTTTCTTGGGTGCTTGGGGGGTTAGTTAAAACATGTTTAATGCGCCAAAATGTTTTTTAAACAATATTCTACCTTTTGTTTAACATAGAATTTTGTCACCTTATGACCATGTTGTTGGAATTTACATTTGATATAAGTGCTCAATTAGATTGGGCAGTTAATTGGATTGGGCCGACCAATACCCGATTGGTCAAACCGATCCGGTTGAACTGGATATGGTCTGTTAAACCGAAAAACTGGTCCAAGAACCGGTTTTACAAATTCAAAACCGTACATGTGCTAGGCATGTGAGGTGTGTGTAGTGGTGATAATGGGCAGCAAATTGAGGGGAATTTGGAAGTAGTGGGTGAATTAATTTTCACCCTACTATTCATTTCTTAGAATATCAATGGTTGATAATACAATTCTCCTACTACTATTCTCTAAGGTTTCCGAATTCTAGATTGAAAAATCAGCCGAAAACAATACATCAAGAACATTAAAAAGTTAGAAGAAAAATTAGATTTTTCGTTCTTCCTTTTTCCGGTTTTATACTTAAACCTATACACTAAAATTCCTGAAGATTGTCTTCAACTTTGAAGTTTTCTGACTAGCATTAGAGACACGAAGAACAAGTTAAATTTGATTATGTGTATACCGCTAGAGACAAGAGTCGATAAAGATCGGTTGCTATTGGTGATTCCGTAGCATAATTAAAACATAAATCTTTTTTGTCATCCCGTACAACAAAAAGTAATTATCCTAATAAAAAATCATTGGTTCTTACTCGTGAATGATCTTGTTAGAAACTGATTTCTCTTTTATTTTTCTCTGTGTTTGTTTAGGAATCCGAATTTCTTTCTTTCAGGTGTATTAGAGCCAATCACGAGTACCCAATCGTTCTTCTATGTGTTAATCCTTTTTTGTAGACTTTAATGCATGTCATACGATGTTTTATCTTTTTACAGTCTTTAGGATTATGTTTAAGTGTTAAACTAGTCCTAGAACAAATTGTTTGTTCGTGTTTTTTGCTGTTTTTTTCTTTCTGGGAAAGATTCGGTAGATCGGAATGGGTTCTCGACAGACCGAACATGTTCTGGAAAATGAGATTTTGCTACTGCCTAGAATTTGAATGATCGAAGAGAAATCCCGGTTGACCGAAATCTAGTCTATTTTTTGGGCCAGTCGACCATAAGTGTTCTTGGTCGACCGAGGTGGCCTATTTTTAAACCGTTATGGATACTGCCTTCATCGCGGTCGACCAGAGTATGGTTTTGGTCGACCGGACAGTAGAAGGCAGTGTATATTTGTGTTTTAGTAGCATGATTGCCATGTTATTTGAACATGGTGCATAGTAATAGCCCAAGACCATTGATTTTATTATAATACGACCTGCATGTCCTTCCTTCTCTATTGAAATTCTAATTGTAATTTATCTCTCGAATATAACTCGAGATTTATTTTCTTATTATGTAAAGCATAGTATAGGATTTAGTATGTAAATTACAAGAGAAGAATGGAGTCAATCAGACGGAGGAAATCACATGGAGACGGAAGACAATATATTAGCTTGATTGTTTTTCACCTTAGACAGACTTATGATTTTCCATTGGCTTGGAAAATCCGCATAAGGGGCTTTTACTATTCACGATTTATTTATTGTTTTGATGCATGCGATGCACTGTTTTACAGTTTTATAGCATGAGATGTATGTTTTTAAGGTGTATAAACAGTTTATACAATGTTTTGTGAGATCATTTTAAAATTAAATCCCTCAATTTTATTTATATTAAGTCTATGACTTCCTCGATTTGGCACTCGTCAAAGCCTAGATCGGCTGTAACGTAGAATTGCGAGAAAATATGCACCTGTCTATCCGGATGAGGCGCGAAGGATAAATTAGTGATATCCGTCAGCGCAGATCTTGGGTCATACTTAACCGGATTGCTAATCCCGAGCTTTGTAGCCAAAGCTGCCTCGGGATTGGATATGGAGGCAAATGAGCTGAGATCTGCATTTTTATGTAATGGGAATAATCGGTTAAATAATTATGTAATTAACAAACATTGCTTACCTAAATAGTCATATCTCGAGCTTTGCAACAAAAGCTGCCTCGGGATTGGTGATATATGGATCTTGGCCTACTAGAAAGTTTTCAACTTTCTGAATGAATACTAGAGGGTTATTCATTTGAAGAAAATAGTGGGAGAATCATTAATTAAATACCTAATAATGATGTTAAAATAAGATACTAAAACTTTGCAAAATTATGGTAGATATAATGGCAAATGCAAGTGTTGCAAACTCTCTTTCGTTGCAATCTATCCTTCAGAATGACAAACTTGAGGGAGGAAACTTTCTCGACTGGTACAGGAATTTGAGAATCGTTCTCAAACACGAGAAAATAATGTATGTTCTCGAAGAAACTATTCCTGATCCACAAGCCGCGGGGTCTACGGCTACTGAAATAACTGCTTATCGTAAGCATTAAGATGACACATTAGATGTGTCAAGTTTAATGTTGGTAACCATGACCTCTGATCTTCAAAAGCAACACGAGAAAATGGGTGCATTACACATGATTAATCATCTAAATTAACTATTTCAGGGTCAGGCTCTCCAAGAGATATTTGACGTGTCAAAGTCTCTGTTTTAGTGCAAGATGGCAGAGGGAACACCAGTCAGAACTCACGTTCTGAAAATGATAGGTTATATTGATAACCTATGCATATTGGGTTTCCTCTTGGCTAGGAGCTATCCACTGACTTGATTTTGCAATCGTTTCTTGAATCATACAGTCAGGTTGTATTAAACTACAACATGAATGAGATAGACAAACCACTTTCTGATTGCATAGTGATGTATGTGGTCCACTCAATATCCATGCGAGATGTGGTTATCTATATTGCATTACTTTTACTGACGATTATAGTCGTTTTGGGTATAAGAATGAAGTAGAAAACCAGCTTGGCAAAAGTATTAAGATGCTTCGATCCGATCCAGGTAGGGATTACTTAAGTAAGAATTCTGTGATTATCTAAAAGTATGTGCAATTGTTTCACAACTTTCTCCACCTACTACTCAATAATGGAATGGTGTATTCAAAAGGAGAAATCGAACTCTATTAGATATGGTTTGATCTATGAAGAGTCACGCGAGCCTTCCAAACTCGTTTTGGGGACATGCTTTAGAAGCAGCAGCTTTAACACTAAATATAGTTCCATCTAAATCTGTTGAAAAGACACCATATGAGATATGGACTGGGAAACATCCTAGTATGTCTTTCATGAAGATTTGGGGTTGTGAGGCGTTTGTGAAACGATCAGCTTTGGACAAACTCAATCCTAAGTTCATCAAGTGCACATTTATTGGGTATCCTAAGGAAACTAAAGGATACTACTTCTACATTCCTAACGAGAACAAAGTGTTTGTTGCTCGAAAATAAGTTTTTTTGGAGAAACAGTTTCTTTCTGGGAAAAGTAGTTGGAGCCTAGTGGAGCGTAATGAAGTTCCAAAACTTACTGAAGTTCAACCAAGCACTAGTGATTAGATGGAAAATGAACAAGCTTCACAATCTATTGTGCAGCAGGTTCAAGAAACACTAGAATTTTATAGGTCAAGTAGTGCTCGTAGATCACCAGAAAAATTTGGATTTTTTGTAACAGAACATGGTGATGTTATTTTATTGATCACGATGAGCCTACAACCTACAAACAAGCAATTTCAGATTCTGTGAAATGGCTTGAGGCCATGAGGTCCGAGATGGATTACGTGTACACTAACTAAGTATGGATCTTGGTTGATGCACTTGAGGAGTGACCCCAATAGGGTGCAAGTGGGTTTTTAAATTAAAAACTGATATGGAAGGGAACATTCAAACGTACAAGGGACGACTTGTCACGAAAGGTTTTAAACAAATTCATGGTATTGACTATTAGGAAACCTTTTCCCCTGTTGTTATGTTCAAATCTATTCGGATCTTACTTGCAATAGAAGCGTACTATGATTATGAGATCTGTCAAATGGATGTCAAAACAGCTTTCCTTAATGGAAACCTTGATGAGGATGTGTATATGATACATCCCGAAAGTTTTGTCGATTCAAATAATGCCAATAAACTATGTAAGCTAAAAAAAATCTATTTATGGAATAAATCAAGCTTCTAGAAGCTAGAATCGACGTTCTGACGAAGTAGTACGTGAGTTCGATTTTATCAAGAATGTTGATGAACCTTGTGTTTATAAAAGGTTTAGGGGAACTTCAGTTGTGTTCCTATTTTTGTATGTAGATGGCATACTACTTATGGGGATTCAAACCTTAGAATCTGTAAAGGTCTGGTTGGGGCAATGTTTCTCTATAAAGGACTTTGGTGAAGAAAGCTTCATTTTAGGGGTCAAGATCTATATATATAGATCACGTAGACTCATTGGCCTAAGTCAGAGTACATTTATAGACAAAATTCTAAATCGGTTTAGCATGCAAGCGTCTAAAAAGATTATTTGTCCTATAGCACTTGGTACTGTTCTTTCAAGACAACAGTGTGCTAAGACACTGGATGAGAAAGAACGCATGAGTGAGATTCCATATGCTTCAACAATTGGATCAATCATGTATTCCATGTTATGTACTCGCCCGTATGTCTCGTATACTTTGAGTATAACGAGCATATACCAGTCAACATACGATGAGCGTCACTGAATAGCCGTCAAGAATATCCTAAAGTACTTACGAAGGGCTAATGATACGTTATTATTTTACGGTGGGAAAGATGAGCTCATTGTAAGTGGTTACACTGATGCTAGTTTCCAAACCGATAGAGACGACTTTAGATTGCATTCGAGTTATGTATTTTGCCTCAACAGAGGAGCTGTGAGTTGGTGGAGTTCAAAGCATGCAACTGTTACAGATTCTACAACTGAAGCTGAGTGCATAGCTGCATCAGATGCTACTAAGAAAGCAGCTTGGATTCGAAAGTCATGGTCTCATCAAATCTTCTAACTACCATAGTCATGGTCTTATCATCTAGATCAACATCTTTATCATCACTTGCTTTCTCCTTATGATCATTTTTGTTCTCACTAGCTCAGAGAACAATTTATGTTGGTGCTTTGTCACCATGTTCCAAACTAGTTTGTCATTTTAGTTTCATGTCATGGGTGAGAAAATATCCAATGAGTTCCTCCATTGGATAGGCCTTTAGATCTTTTGTTTCTTCAATGGCTAAGGTTTTTGCCTCCCAAGCCTTTGGAGGAGCATTGAGAATTTTCGTTTGACTTCACCAATGGAATAGTTCTTTCTATAAACCTTTAATCCATTGATAATGTGAGTGATTCTTGTGTTCATGTCACTAATGTTCTCATTTGATTTCATGGAGAACAATTCATAGTCCCTCAAAAGCATGTTGAGTTTGGACTCGTTTACTTGATTAGTTCCCTCATGAGTAACCTGCAGAGTTTTCCACATGTCATGAGATGTATCACTTCCACTTACACGGTTATACTCATATTGATGTTGAACACAACTAATGATATTCATTTCTTGGAAGTTCATGGTCATTTTCTCAGCTTCGAATTTAGAAAACTCATGTTTATCCTTTTCAACTCTAACACAATTTTCTTCTTTCATCGGGACATATGGTCAATCTTCAATGACACTCCACAACTCAAAATTAATGGAACAAACATAGATAAGAAAAGGATTTTTCCAACAATTTTAGTTTGTTCCATCAAAGAAACGAGGTCGGTTTGAAGAGGACCCTCTAGATACGCAAGAGCTGAATTCCAAGTCATAGATCTTTACTTCAAAGTGATTAAACCTAAAAGGAGAAGACAAGTCTCTGATACCAAATGAAAACCTAGGAGGGGTGTGTCCTAGATGCTGCATTTGCGCCCAGATTCATGACCTGTGCCATCACGACAATTGTCGTCTACAACTGTAGGAAGATCCCCCTATTATGGGGGACTACATCATCGACTTGACGATAATTAGTGGACGTCTCCATTCCTTTCAGAGGAAGAGAAACTAGAGGTATGTGTTCCCCGATTTGAGAACGACGCATATGGGAGGTCGCAGGGGTAACTATGGCATCTGAACGCTTGCTATCAATGATACGTGTCATGCTGGTTTCCGTAAGTTGTTTCGAGCACAACCGCGGTGGGCGCCAAATGATGCATCCTGAACAAAGGGAGCCCTTCCTATGTGCTACAATCCCAACCCGAGCTAAAAGACTTTGAGGGAAAGAGAATTAAACCTGCAAAGAAGAACACGATTAAAAGTGGTGGGGATGTTCACAACCACTCTCAGATGGTTAAGTTAGCTTTTGGGGAATAAAGATACGTAGTGAAAATGCTCAATGTCAATAAGGCAAATAATCAGATGATCAAAGCAGTTAAATATATCTGGTATTTATAGGAGGTTCAAATCCCAAAAAATATAGTAATTACCAATTTGATTAGGAACGTATTTGCCACAAGTCTCCTTTTTAGAAGATGTTTAGGGGACAGTCTCACAACGAATTAACCAATTTAGTAATTGACTAAAACTGGATGAGCTTATACCCAAAAGTTAGTTCACTTCGGTATAGACCTACCCGAGTTAGGAGCAACCCGAGACTTCGATATAGATCTTACGCCGAAATTCACCATTCTCCGATTAGCCGCAAAGTATACAGCGTAGGTTTACCTCATTAGTAGAACACTCACTGTTCCCATTCCTTCGAAATAAATAAAAATTATGCCAAGATGGCTAACAACATGTACCTCACGACTCTAGCATAAGTCTCAAATACAAAAAATATGCTTAGTAACACTTCAAAAATCACAAAAGGAAAATGATAATTATTCATATTTTAGAATAATTTAGCACGTCAATATATTTGTATTGTAATTTAATCTAAATATTTTTACTTTTTCTGAAAGATTTAATTGCAAACTTCATTTCTCCTCTAACCAAAGTTAAACATAGATTCCTAAAAAATGAAAAGAACAAATAGCAAATTCTTTAACTTGACTTTTAAGTTATTGGATAATTTTGTCATATACCTGATTATCTTGTGCTTAAAAAATATTAATATCATTACAAGATAAGGAGAGATACAATTTTGTGATGATATTTAAAATTCTTAGCCATAAGATGTATATGAATCAGCACATGTCCTAATTTTCTGAAGTTATAACTCAAGCACACATCTTCTCATTTCAACTCTCTCAATTATTGTAGCACAAACTTAAAATATTAAAAGAGAGATGATGTATGACACAAGAAGAGTGTATAAAATTTGTATTAATTTTGAATAAAATTTTCAAAACAAAAATAGAGTCCTATTAACATATGTTTGTAAGAATTACTTTTGTAGTATTTTACACTTTTAAAGATTTACCTCTTGAATTAATCTATCTAAACATATCAGTTTTATTTTTACACTTTTGTAACTTCGAATTCGCTTATGGGTGTCACGTACTCTACTTTGTAATATTTACTGTTGGCCTCATGCCTGAACAAAGAATGAGAGTAGCGGTAAATTTCGTGAGAGTCAACGTAAGACTTAGTCATATCCCAAATATAAAATAAAGGGTGCGATCACACTCGTTCTAATGCACCAGATCCTACCCGAATTCTGAAGTTAAGCTTGCTTGAGGAAGAGTGTTACTGAAATGTGAGACCTTTTAGAAAGTGATTGTGGTGTACCTCTCTTAGTCATATAGCCGAACACAATAATTTAGTATTAAGGCTTTGAAAGATAAAAAAGAAGAAGAAATATATCAATTTGAGTTGCCTAACCCTACCCATATTAATAAACAATTGGTAACATGAATGTTTATTCTAACTGTCCTTGTCCAGAAATTCCTTATTCATAAAAAAAATTAAAAAAAAAAAAATTGTCCACAAATTCCTTCTCTTAATATAAGATTTTGTTGACAACTACTTATCCCCCAGGGTGGTCTGTTGACTCAGTAGTAGATGCAAGCCATAGGGATGGACACACACCAAAAAAACAAAAATTTCCAGGAAACATACCCCAAGTCCTGTTTGACTTCATTAAAACCTCTTTTTTTATAGGAGCAAAATTGATACAAAACATGAGAAGCACTAAAAACCAAATGATCATGTCCTCAAACACCAAAGGGTTCATGCCTTGCACGTAATATTTATTTTCAACGCATAACATAACATATTACCCCTATATAAAGCAGCCCATTATGTCCTCCATATAACAACAATATTCTCAACAACAACAAAAAACACAAAAACAATTAATATGGCCTCTCTCAATCCCTATGGAAAACTCAATGAAGCTGATCAAGAGAGACTAATGGCTTGTCGAAAGACGAGGAAAAGAATTACCATTATCGCTCTCTCGTCCATTGTTCTTGTCGCCGTTGTTGTTGCTGCTGTTGTTGGAGCTACTCATGTTAGCAAAAATGGCAAAACAGAAAGTCAAAATCAATCGATTTCAAGTCAAATAAAGTCTGTTTGTAGCATCACTTTGTATCCCGACTCGTGTTACGGTAGCCTTACTCCTTATGTTAAATCTGGTAATCTTCTAAAACCTCAAGATATCTTCAAATTATCAGCTCAAGTAGCCTTAAACGAGCTCTCTAAAGCCTCTCAAGATTTTGACGAAAATGGTGGTTTCAAGAAGCTTAATATCACTGATGAAATGACCATTAAATCCCTTGAAAGCTGCCAGGAGTTAGTTTCTCTTGCATTGGATCATCTCAACAGTTCATTATCTCTTCTCAACGAAAAATCATTACCAGAGGTATTCGACGATTTTAGAACATGGTTAAGTTCAGCTGGAACTTATCAGGAAACATGCATTGATGGATTTGAGAATGCAAATTCAGAATTGAGCAAACTTGTTCATCAAAGCTTGAAAAACTCTACTGAGTTCACTAGCAATAGTCTTGCCATAGTTACAGAGCTGGAATCGTCAATTAATAGATTGGGAGGGATCGGGCGGCGTTTGATGAGTCAAGAAGAAGAAGGGCCAAGATGGTTATCTTCCATGGATAGGAAGCTTTTACAGAGTAAAAGTAGTCAAAAAATGATAAAGGCTGATGTTGTAGTGGCAAAAGATGGATCGGGAAAATATAAGACAATTAAGGCAGCACTTAAGGCTGTTCCTGAAAAGAGTGATAAGAGGTTTGTGATTTATGTGAAGAAAGGGGTATATTTGGAAAATGTTAGGATTGAGAAGAAAATGTGGAACGTTATGATGATTGGTGATGGAAAGGATGCTACTATTGTTTCTGGTAATCTCAATGTTGTGGATAGAACTCCAACCTTCCAAAGTGCAACCTTTGGTAAGTTCCTACATAATTAATTTGCATTTCTAATTATTTATTTATTTTTGTAATACATAAGTGATGAAGATGTAATTCCAGTTCAGGACTTTTGCTTAATAAAGAATACTTTTAATTAATTGAAATAATTAACCAAAATATTATTTTATCTACTCTTATATATTGTTATAAATATTACCTAAAAAATGAGATAACAAAAAAGTTTACTGTATTGAACATTAATTAATATTAGTTTTTATTTTCTTTCTCATATATATAGCTGTGTTTGGGAAGGGATTTGTTGGTCGTGATATGGGTTTCGTGAATACTGCTGGCCCAGCCAAGCATCAGGCAGTTGCCCTAATGTCAACAGCTGACGAGTCTGTCTTCTACCGTTGCAAAATGGACGCTTTCCAGGTATCGGATGTACTAAAAAATTTAATATACCTTTTTCTTTTTCTTGTGAGGATGGGGATGATTTAATTTTAAAAAAAAAACTGAACTTTGGAGTTTGACAATTGAGTATTAGTTCTCTCAAAATTGACAATTGAGCAACTAGTTATTACTTAGGTGATTGAAAATTGACATAATAAAAAGACAGAGACTGCATGTTAGGAGCGAAATTTTGAATATTACACTAGTTTAAAAAGGTCGATTTCCAACCCTTTTATTCTGTCAATTTTTGGTCTTCTATCCAATTTTCAACTTTGAAAATATATAACCTTTGAGTTTATCTTTTGGACTTACCAATTTGTTTTTCCCTTTATAAATACTAACTTTTTCATATATCATTAAAAACTTAATTTTGTCCTAAAAAATGATGTAAAACTTATATATTCTTATAAATGTTACATTTTAACTTAATTTTTTTTATTCCATCCATATGCAGGATACACTCTATTCTCACTCAAATCGCCAATTTTATAAAGATTGTAATATTTACGGAACTGTGGATTTCATCTTTGGAAACTCAGCAGTTGTCTTCCAAAACTGCAACATTCTTCCCAAAAAACCAATGCCTGGGCAGCAAATCACCATAACAGCACAAGGAAAAATTGATCCAAATCAAAACACTGGAATTTCCTTTCAGAATTGCACCATTTGGCCCTCTGCAAATCTCACTGGAGTCAATACATTCTTAGGAAGGCCATGGAAAAATTATTCAACTACTGTTTTTATGAAAAGTTTCATGGGAAGCTTCATTGATCCCAAAGGATGGTTGCCCTGGGTAGGGACCACTGCACCAGATACTATATTTTATGCTGAATACCAGAACTTTGGTGCTGGTGCTGTGACAAAAAATAGGGTCAAATGGAAGGGCTTGAAGCTTAATTTAAATGCTAAACAAGTTGGTAAATTTACTGTTAAGTCCTTCCTTAAGGGAGATAAGTGGATTACTGCAGCTGGTGCAAGCTTCAAATCAGGTCTTTGAGATGGTGTTAGAGGATCAGGGTCATTGGTGATCAAGTCATTTGATTTTTGCCTTTGATATGGCCCATTTTGGGTTTCTTCTTTTTCCTTTTTGTTTGATCTGTTTTGTGTTTTTTTTTCATTCATTGACACTTTATTCATATATACATTTAATTGATTGATGATATTCCATGTCAAGTGATGCGTACGGAACAAACGGGTTCGTATCTCGGAGTTTCTTCCACTAAACCAGCAAACAAATCTAACAAGAAAGAGAGTAAACCTCTAAACCAGCAAACGAATCTAACAACTATGAGAAAAGAAACGGTCAAAGGGTGGTTGGGATAATCTCAACCACTCTGTGATGCTAAAGTTAACTTTTTTAGAGAGAAATAGACACAGATAAAGAACTCATTACATGATAAGCAAGTAACTCGTAATAATGAAAGCATTAATTGATGTCTGGTATTTATGGTAGAGAAATGCCATGAATATAGTAGTTATCTATTAGAATTGCGATTACCGTATAAGTGTTGTAGTCGGATATAGAATAAAGAATCTCAAAACCGAAAGAAATCAAATATCATCATATTAACCAAGCATGTCTTATTTAGTATACGTCAAATATTAGCGCGGATCCACTGGATCGAGTTCAACCCGGGTCCAATAACAAGTCTTGGGCCGGAATCCACCATCAAGCAAATGCGGTAATTGAAAACATGACTTTTGAAGCCCCAACAATTCTGACATTTTATGTTGAAAAAGAAAAAATACACGAGTACAAACATTACTCAAACATTGATGAGTAACTGAAGCTCGCAAATTTTGAAAATCAGTATTCTTTTGGCTCTCTCTCTAATATTGTTTTATTCTTTCATAACTAGTTTCCTTTTTTTCATCAATGAAACTTTTACATAGATTCATTTTACTGAATACAACATTCATTTTCTTTTCTTTTTTTACCTTTCTCATATTTTCCCTAAAGGCTCAAGTGTTGGGAAATGAATAAATTCTATTAAGATTCTAAAATCAAATCTTCTATATAATAAAATTTGTAAAGGAAAACAATTTAAATTCAATTGTGTACTTGATAAAATAAAAATGTACATGGATTTATACGGCGAAGAGTGAAACAACTTGGTCCCCGAGTCCAGCTCGGTTCCTATGCGAATGCGATTTTTTTCCGCACATGCGAACAATCTCAGCCTTTCTGATGAGATTTTAAACTGCTCGGATCCGGAGAGAAAAAAATTGCGGCTGGACTCAAAAAATAAAAAATAAAAAAATTTCTCTCTCTAGATCTGGACCGTTAAAAAATCTCATCCGATCGGCTAGATCGTGTCCGCAGATACGTGAACAAAAAGCTGTTCCCGCATAGGAGCCGGGAAGCCCCCGAGTCAGGTCAGCCGGCAAGCTAGTATGGAGGTTCACCAAAACGGGGACCGTAGACAAACCTCGTCCAAGCGTATGGGCAGTAAAAAGTTAAGGTGTTTATGAGAGTTTTTCTCATCATTTGCAGATTAATTATTAACTTCTTAGTCAATCCATTTCGATCAATTTGCATACATGGACAGCTTTACAAGTGGGGACATAGACTCACTTAGTCCCACATTCACTATCATCACGCTTTTGATTAAAATAATAAAAAATATTCCCCACTTTAGTGCATTGTTTGAGGCGTTTTTATTGTTTTTTAATCAAAAGAGGGGATGTGGGTGATTGTGGACCAAGTGGTCTATGTCCCCACTTGTAGGCCAGGTCTATATCAGAATTTTTCATCCATTTCACGGTAGAGTTTAAAAATTGAATAGTAGCTACTGGTACAAAAATAGTAACTCCCCTCGTTTCATAATAGAGAAATCCTCTAATTTTAACGTCAATTATTTTTCGTTTTTCGATTTTTAGCAAAAATAATTTATTAGACTATTTTTATCATCAATTATTTACGGGCCATTAAATATGACAAATTAGAGATTCATACGAACTTTCAGGCCAACAAAATCACGTGCCTCTGCATTAAGGAAAAAATATCAAATTTTGTCATATTCTTCAACCATCATCATCATTGATGAGGATCCATCCATAAAGCTAATAAACTCATATCTAAAGCTAACGAAGATTATTCATCCAAATTAACAAGTTTTTAACTCATTCATTCCAAGTCCAAGTTCCCGAAAAAAGCCTATGAGCCAAGTTCTTAAAACATTTAATCTAAAGGTTCTTGGGAAAAAGAAACCTTAAAAGAATGCAAGACACAAAGATCAAATCCATTTAATCTCGTTTTAAGGCAAAGTACACAATTGGAAGGAAAATGGCTAAATGGGATTTTAGGAACTTTGTACATTAAAGTCTAGAACTTTAATTAGATTTGCAGCTTTTATATTTATTATTATTTAGTCTTTTAGGTATCAGAGATGTAGGTTGATCTCTTTCTTGATGTACCTTTACTGCTTTCATGAAAATTTTCTTGGGATTAAAAAAAATCGAAAAGAAAAAAAATAATTCAAGGCCGAGAGTGTTTTATGTAGTGAATATAAGACAAAAGAAAACTTCTTAATCCCTAGTGTTTCGAGCCTCGTTTCAAGAATTGGCACAAGTTCACCCTCTTTGTTTCTTTGAGCCGTGAAATACAATCCAAAATTAAGAATCGATAGCGTTCGAGCCTCTATTCTTGATAGTATTCGGCCAAGAAAAAGGGTTACCAAAAGTAAAAGAATGAAAGAAAAGATTCAAGAAAAAGAATCAAGAAGCATAAAGATTGAGATTTTCCTTTTCCTAAACACAAAAGGATACCTAAAAGTATCTTCTTTTTCTTGTTAGGTCTAGGATTTTCAAGATTACTCTATATTTTCTTTCTTTAAACAATTTGTTTAGGTCTAGGATTTCTTTTCCTCTATTTTTCAGCTTTGTCTCAACTCTACAAATTAGGAATCTTTAATTCATCCAGAGTTGAAGTTCTTTTACAAGTATTATTGGAATATTAAGTGAATTGTTTTTTTTTCTATGTAACAAATTTGAGTGTTTAGTAATCATGTCTCAACAGGGAGTCTATACATCAAGACAAGATGAAAACTTTATGGATGATACGCTCTCAAGGGAACAATTCCAAAAGATCATGGATCGATTGGATGAATTAGGCAACAAAATGACTCTTGTTGATCAAACAGTGGTAAGACCGAAATTCCCCCAAAGGCAGCCTTATGTTCCAAGAAGGGGACAACAAATTGATGGAGAAGAGGGAAACTTTGATTATGATGATAAAAGGTATGGTTCTCAACATGCAACAAACTCAAGAATAGCACATCAAAGACACGAAGATGATCATTGGCAAGAGAATCCGAGAGAAAGGGAACAATTTCAAAGGTTTGATGATAATTGTCCTTTTGAACCTATGAGGCCAAGAATGTGAGGGAATTTTCAGAGATTTGACAATCCTATTGGTACAATTAAGATCCCATCTTTTGAAAGTATGAATGATCCTAAATCTTTTTTGAATGGATACATAAATTTGATCATATATTTGCTATTCATAATTATTCGGAGGGTAAAAAGGTAAAAATGGCAGTCATGGGATTCTATAATTATGCATCAAAGTTGTGGGAACAAGAGAGTATACTTAGGAGAAGAGCTGGTCAACGACCTATTGATAGTTGGAATGATATGAAAGCTGAGATGAAACGTAGATTTGTTTCCCAACATTACATTAGGGAACATGCCAATCGTTTACAAATGCTTAAAAAAATGTACTAAATCAATAGATGAATATTATAAAGAGATGAAATTAGCCATGATTCGGGTTGATATTCAAGAAGATATAGAAGATACTTTGAATCGATTCTTGGCGGGTTTAAATGAGGAAATAAGGTCAAAGATGGAAAGAGTTCATCACATTGCGCTTCATGATATGGTGTATTATGCGGGACAAATTGAAAGACAAATCCAAGAGAAAAAAATAGGGGCAAATTCGGCCAAGTTCCAATGTTGAAAAAGACCAAATCAACTCCCTTCTAATTCACATTATTTGCTGAGCAAGCTAGAGGAAAAAGAACCAATAGAAGCTGCCAAAATAGCCACGGCTCAAATAAAGGTTGTCCAAACAGCCGCCATCTTTTCTTCAACTTGGAAGACAAATTGTTCATTTTGAATTCCAACGGAATGCTTTAAGTGTCACGAACAAGGCCATCTTGATATAGACTGCCCAAATAAAAGTATGATGATAATACAAGATGATGACAATTGGGTTGGTCAAGAAGAAAAGAAAGAAGCCGAGGGCAATCTAGCCAAAGAAAGATTAATGAGTGATAAGTTGAAAATCAAGAGTGATCATACACTTACATTACAAGGATTAGAAGATTCGAGGATATATCTCTTTAAAGAAGGGGAGAATGATGAGGATCCATGAAGCTAAAAGACTCATATATAAAGCTAACTAAGGTCATTCATCCAAATAACCAAGTTCTTAACTCATTCATTCCAAGTCCAAGCTCCCGAAGAAAGCCAATGAGCCAAGTTCTTAAAACATTTAATCTAAAGATTCATGGGACAAAGAAACCTTCAAAGAATGAAAGACACAAAGATCAAATCCATTTAATCTCGCTTTTGCGAGCAAAGTACACAATTAGAAGGAAAATGGCTAAATGGCATTTTAAGAACTTTGTACATTAAAGTCTATTCTAGACTTTAATTAGATTTTCAGATTTTATATTTATTATTATTTAGTATTTTAGGCCGCATAAAGTTTGTGGTGCTAGAATAAAGGACATGTTGTCTATGTGTTTAGTTAGTGTTTCTTTTATAGCAAGTTTGTTATGCTAGATATTGAAGAGCCCTGATTAGAATAGGACTCTTCCTTTGTGGGTTCTTTTGAGCCGAAATTCCTACTCTATTTAAGAGGGAATTCGGCCAACTTATTATTTACGTTAGATATATGATATTTGGTAAGGTTATTCCTTATATACTTGTGAATTGAACTTCTATTTATATTTTCATTCATTCTTGAGTTACTCTATCAACAAGCTAGTCGCACTTGTTGTGGTGCTGCTTGTTGTGGTGTTTCAGCCCCCATTGATAATTAACCTTCTTAGAGTTGCGTTGATTATATTCTCCTTTGAAACTAATTCAAGAGAAAGATCCGTTCAACCCTTTTGTTGTTGAATCTTGATACAAGTTTTCAAGGTTCCTCATCAATCATCTTCATCAATAAAACCCTAAGATTTTTCCCATTTTAATGACCAAAATCATACCAATGCTCAATTATTAATCCATCATCATCTTCTTCTTCCCTCATCTTTTTTTTCTTAGTTTTCTTGTCATGTCCATTGTTGGTCTCACTCTGTAACTTTTACCATGATTTTTGGGGTAAAGTTGTTTACTTTCTTAATAATAGTGGCTGCTTTGAAGCATGGAAATTTGATTTTGCGGGTAAAATTGAACCAACTTTTCTTGACAACAATGATTGTTTAATTGCAACTAAAGAATGGTTCTTGATGACGCTTCAGAAATTGAATTTGTAATTTATTCAGGATTTCCTGTGTTCTTTACAAGGTTTCTTTGAAACAGATGAATTATTCAATCTTGGAAAGGCATCATCTTTCTTCATTCTTGATTCTTCAATTTCCCCCTTTTTGAACAAGGGTTTCTCAGAAACTCCAAGAAGACTACTTATGGCCATCACCTTCTTCTCTACTGTACCTCCTGAAACCCTCATAGACGCCATAACCGTGGGTTTCAACGGTAATTTACCAGTAATCCCTCATGTTCTAAACTTTGATTGGAACAAAAGATTTCCTGGTAATCATTTTTGTAACCCTGTTTATCTGAATTTCTCTTAAAGGATCCATATTTTTCACTAAATTAAAGCTCTAAGTAAAACTGTAAGCCCTAAAAACTGTAAGCCCTAAGGGCGAACAAACTCAGTTTTTGATAATGGACAAAATTTGATGTTGTGTCTAATGGTTTCAATCTTTGTGATAGAATAATGGTTATCATAATGGAAGCTCTAAGTACTTCAATCAAGCCATGATCAAGATTCAAAGTTACACTTAAAGGCATATCTCATCGAGATTGAAGATTGAAGACTTAGGTTTGGTTAGATTAGCTTTGCCATTATAAGTCTTTATCTTATAAGCTCTAACCATTGCTCTTATGAACATAAACATACAACACTCTAGTCTTGCATGCTCATAAACACGTTTTCAAAAGGCTAAGTTTCAAAAGGATTCTTATTTCCAAAAGCCTTTGTTTTCAAGGTCTAAGTCCTTTAAAATGGTTTTCCAAATGTTCTTAGTTGTTGAGTTTTGGAATCTGTCAAGCCTCGGTCATCCGAACCATCATCCGAGGTTTGCTTAGGTCGACCGAGGTCATGGACGGTCGACCGACCATATGCTTTGGTCATCCGAGGTGTTTTGTTCGGTCAACCGAACTCTGTAAAAACTAGCCGTTATTTGACCGTTGCAGAGTCGTTTTTCAGCATATTTTCATATGTTTAAATACTCCAATGCTAGAGAATGACAAATGACTTGCACATACAATATTCATTGATTTCTTATCAAGTCTAAACACTCACAAAGTAAAATGCACTTCATTGCCATGATCTAAATCATTCAAAGGTGAATTTCAAAAGCAAGACAAAGAGTGTGCTTCATATGTTCTAAGAGCTTATCATTCTTGTACTTCAAAGGTATATATCTTTCACTTAGAAGAGTGAACAACCTTTTCTTTAAACATTCTTGTTCCCTTTCTAAGTGATTGGGTTATTCTTGTAAAAGTCCCACTTTGTGTGGGCAAATTGTTAAGTCCTACTTTGTGTGGGCAATTGACTCTTAGTGAGTTTTGTATTGTGGTTGCGTTGTAAAACTCTTAGTGAGTTAGCCACAAGTGTAAAATCCTTCTTAGTGAAGTTGTTGAAATCCTTGGGTGCGGCTCAAGGTAGTGGACGTAGATTCTAAGTGAATCGAACCACTCTAAATCCTTTGTCTTGTGATTTCCTTTCATATTGCTTTTAATCATCTTGTTCAAACCAACACTAGCATTGAATAGATTCGAAAAAGTTCGCAAGATCGATTAAAACCCAATTCACCCCCCCTCCCCCCTCTTGTGTTTTACAATTGGTATCAGAGCCTTGTCTTCACATTTAGCTTAATAGCTTGAAGTAAAGATTATGGCCGAAAATTCCGCCTTAGCATTCTTAGAGGGTTCTTCCACCAATAGACCGCCACTCTTTGATGGAAACAATTATAATGCTTGGAAAAACCGATTCAAGATATATGTGTGCTCCATAGATTATTCTTTATGGCATATATTTGAAGAAGGTCCATATGTTCCCACAAAGATTGTTGATGGTATTCAAGTGCCAAAGCCGGACAATGAGTTATATGAAGTTGAGTCCAAGGAAATGACTCGAAATTATAAGGCAATGAACATTCTTAGTTGTGCCTTGGATCAAGATGAATACAACCGTGTCCGTGGAAGCAAATCCGCCCATTCTATGTGGAAAGTGCTTGAGGATATAGAAGGGAGTGAAAATGAAGAAGAAGAGGAAAATGCAAATGCTTGCTTCATGGCATTTGGTAATGAGGTACATCTTTCTCCCTCCACTTCTAATTCTCATGATGATGATAATGAGGATGATCCTAATGAGCTTTTAATTGATATGTATGATCAATTGAAAATATGTGCAAAGCAAAACAAAGATATGAAGCTTAAAATTGAATCTTTGCTTGATGAAAGATCTAAGTTGGTTGATGAAAATAAGAAGTTGTGTGATGATGTTAATTGCTTGAAATGTGAAAATGAAAGTCTTATTACTACTTGCAATACATCTTCATTACAATACATAGAAGCTTGTGATAAATTGTCATCTCTTGAAAACAAGCTTGTTGAGTTTGATCACATGAAGAACAAAATTAATGACCTTACCCTTCTTGTTGACAACTTTACTAAGGGTAAAAAAAATCTTGATTAAATTCTTGGTATGCAACGTGCTTCTCATGATAAACATGGCCTTGGTTATATTGCTAATCATGTTGATATTGCTAGCTCTTCTCTTATACATAAGAACCGTGTTGTAAATGCTAGAATGTCACATAGGTCAAATAGATATCTTGAGCATGCTCATAAATCTTCTAAGCCACATATTGTGGAAAACATGGTCACGCTTGTGTTAGATGCCATGTGAAGAAAAAGATTGAAAGGGGAGTAAAAACAATTTGGAGAGTTAAGCTCACTTCAACTAACCCCCATGGACCCAAACAAAAGTGGGTACCAAAAGTTACTCTTCCCTTGATCTTATAGGTTCTTATAAGATAGATGGATGCTCCGGCTCTATGATGTTTCAATGTGTATGATTTTGTCACATAACTGGAGAAGAAGAGTATTCCACAAAGCTTCAATGATATAGATTCGAAGAGAAGTGCCATTAGGGTGATTAAAGGAGATGTGCCAAAAGAAGAAATTCAAAAGCACTCCTTAACACTTGGATTCTCAAAGCTCAAATGTTAATCAATTGGAGAACCAAGTTGCCTAAATACAAAGAGCAAAGCATCAAGTGATGACAAGAGCCTTAGTGTAAATCCAATATCTTCATCACTTGGTAAGAAAGCAAAGGTATCAAAATCACTTTCTCTTAACACTTTAATTATTGTGTTTAAGTGTTTTTGGTATAAATTTTTATATATGCTTGCTCTTATATATGTTGCATCTCACATTCTTGAATTTTATATTTATATAGATAACCTTTAGCATGTTCTTTATTGACCATGTTTATTTAGCTAAGGTATCTATGAGATGTAGCATATGCAACTTGATTGATTCTTGTTTTGTCATGTCATATTCATTTAAGAATCCACCTAGTTGGTGTGTTTATATTCAAGTCTATAGCATTAATCTTTTGTGGTTGATCGTCTAGATGCTTGACTTAGGATGTAAACTCATATATGTGATATATGCTAAATTGTTCATATTTTACATCATCACATCACTTGTTGGCTTGTTTTTCATCTTTTATCTCTTATAGCCAACTTGTGTAAGTTATTTTGGAAGTTATATGTGTTATAAATGTTTATTTTTTTTACAATTGGTTATTTCTTACATTTAGTATCACATATACTCTCCCTTAATAACTATGAGATCATAATCTTTTCTTTCATAACTTTTGTGGTCTCATTTGGGTTTTTGGTTAGTCATTCTTCAAGAGTTGTTATACTCATTTAGCTAACCATTAACTTATTAGAGGAATGTTCTCGAAGTGTCATCTTACACTTCCTCTAATTCTTTTGGTTGTGATACATGGGCTTAACTTATGAATTCATGGTATCACTTCCACTAGTACTTTGTTAGCTATAGTTTCAAACATGTTTTACAATTGGTCAATTGGTATCAAACTTGGTTTTATCTCAAATAGCTAACATCGTAAGCTTGATAAACGGGGAGATTGTGCTTAAAGGTTATATTCCTTATCTCCTTTGTTTTTAGCTTAGGTTGATATTCTTTTTGAGCCATATATAACCATCTTTTTATTTATGTGTCATTATGGACTCTTTGTATTTAGAAATCAACCAAGCTTATTCAAAATAATCATTCTTCAAATGATTTTTGGTCTTTAGGATTGATCATTTGGTTCTTATTTTATCAATCTATTAGACCATCAAGATTCTCCATGGTATTTAAGTTCTTTTGTATATGGGAGAATTCTTAAATTTCATCAAGCTTCTCCACAATTTTAATCTTATTCATCTTTACTTTTCGTTAAAAGGCTTTTCAAATATTCTTCAATGAAGAGGAGGAGTAAATGCTTTTCTTATTGGCGCTCTGATATCCCTTTTTGATTTTGACAAAAAGGGGGAGAGTTTTTAGTGTTGCAAATGTGCCAAGAGAAGTAATTTACAAAAGGAGAAAGCTTAGAACTTGCAAAATGGGAGAGATAAGGGTTTCTTTAACATAGGGGGAGTAGAATATTTTTTTTCAAAACATCTACTTGCCTGGATCTTCAATATCCTTATCTCATGCATTCATATTTATTTGCTTTAAAGCTTTATTTGTTTTTTGCATATTATTCCCATTTGCATCAATGTTTTGTCATCGTCAAAAAGGGGGAGATTGTTAGCCCGAAGGGCAAAATATGTTGTTTTGATGATAACAAACCATTGATAGTTCTAATGTTTGTGTGAGCATGTTCTTTATAATAGGATCCTTAGCACTCACATCAACATTGATGAAAATGGTAAGTTAGCTTCTTGTGTAAACTAAGGTATGTATATTACACACAAGAAAGCTACATATGATGGAAGGAAGGAGGAAATGAGGTTGGTAGGGAAATAGGGCTCTTCTAAGAGTCCCAAATGCATATGGCAAAAAGAAGTTTTCATGCTAGTGCTTTTGTCTTCTTGGTTTTATCTTTAAGCACTAGTCATTGTTCTTATTTGATCTTTGTCTTTTTGCCATGCTTCCTTGTTCTTAAATTGTCCTTATTCTATCTTATTGCATCAAAGTTTGTCATAATAAAAAAGGGGGAGATTGTAAGCCCTAAGGGCGAACAAACTCAGTTTTTGATAATGGGCAAACATTTGATGTTGTGTCTAATGGTTTCAATCTTTGTGATAGAATAATGGTTATCATAATGGAAGCTCTAAGTACTTCAATCAGGCCATGATCAAGATTCAAAGTTATACTTAAAAGGCATATCTCATCGAGATTGAAGATTGAAGACTTAGGTTTGGTTAGATTAGCTTTGCCATTATAAGTCTTTATCTTATAAGCTCTGACCATTGCTCTTATGAACATAAACATACAACACTCTAGTCTTGCATGCTCATAAACACGTTTTCAAAAGGCTAAGTTTCAAAAGGATTCTTATTTCCAAAAGCCTTTGTTTTCAAGGTCTAAGTCCTTTAAAATGGTTTTCCAAATGTTCTTAGTTGTTACCTTTTTGGGAAAAACTTTTAGACTTCAAAAGATTTCAAAACAAGTGAAAAATCAACATCTCTCAAAGCTCAGGAGGTCGGTCGACCGAGATTAGCTAGGATCAACCGAAGAGAAACTGAGAGTTGAGTTTTGGAATCTGTCAAGCCTCGGTCATCCGAACCATCATCCGAGGTTTTCTTAGGTCGACCGAGGTCATGGACGGTCGACCGACCATATGCTTCGGTCATCCGAGGTGTTTTGTTCGGTCAACCGAACTCTGTAAAAACTAGCCGTTATTTGACCGTTGCAGAGTCGTTTTTCAGCATATTTTCATATGTTTAAATACTCCAATGCTAGAGAATGACAAATGACTTGCACATACAATATTCATTGATTTCTTATCAAGTCTAAACACTCACAAAGTAAAATGCACTTCATTGCCATGATCTAAATCATTCAAAGGTGAATTTCAAAAGCAAGACTAAGAGTGTGCTTCATATGTTCTAAGAGCTTATCATTCTTGTACTTCAAAGGTTTATATCTTTCACTTAGAAGAGTGAACAACCTTTTCTTTAAACATTCTTATTCCCTTTCTAAGTGATTGGGTTATTCTTGTAAAAGTCCCACTTTGTGTGGGCAAATTGTTAAGTCCTACTTTGTGTGGGCAATTGACTCTTAGTGAGTTTTGTATTGTGGTTGCGTTGTAAAACTCTTAGTGAGTTAGCCACAAGTGTAAAATCCTTCTTAGTGAAGTTGTTGAAATCCTTGGGTGCGGCTCAAGGTAGTGGACGTAGATTCTAAGTAAATCGAACCACTCTAAATCCTTTGTCTTGTGATTGGCTTTCATATTGCTTTTAATCATCTTGCTCAAACCAACACTAGCATTGAATAGATTCGAAAAAGTTCGCAAGATCGATTAAAACCCAATTCACCCCCCCCCTCTTGTGTTTTACAAAAACGATGAGGGAAGAATGGATTAATAATTGAACATTGGTTTGATTTTGGGAATGAAAATGGGGAACATCCTAAAATTTTATTGAAGAAGATGAAGATGATGATGGTGGTTGAAGAGTATGGAAGAATTTGACATTTTTGCCCTTAATGTCGGAGTCATGTGCACTTTTTTGGCCTGAAAGTTCGTCGGAATCACTAATTGATCATATTTAGTAGCCCGTAAATAGTTAATGCTAAAAATATCCTAATAAATTATTTTTTCTAGAATTCTGAAAATGGGAAATAGTTGATGATATAAATAGCGGATTTCTCTTTCATAATATGAATCTTTTTAGCCTCTATATCTCTTACAAAATATATGTTATTTTTCAACTTTGAAAATTTTATTTATAAAATTACCTTTACTCATATTATGGAATGGAGAGAAACAGAAATAAATTGGTGATTGAGAATTAATGGTGATGATTTAAATTGTTTAAGGATATTATAGCAAATATGCATATTGTCTCCTCATTCCTTTAATTTATGATAAACTACACATGTACGAGGATTTCTATTATGAAATAGATGGAGTGATTCTTAAGATAGCTATTTTCTATAAGAGGTCGCTATGAATACAATACAACCTCTATAAGCTAATACTCGATAAATTAATTACTTCTCTAAAATAATATTTTTTCGCAAAAATTAGTTATTTCTAAAGATAGAGAAAATCGCTATATGTATACACCAATTTTTTTTTTCTTTTCTCTAAATAGAATTAACATTAATTTAGAGCGGTTGTAACCTAACTATTTTACGGATATGCTCCCGTTTGTCAAATTAAGGAATCCGACCAAAAAAGTGCCAAAATGATCACGTGCCTCGCACATGTGACAGATTTTAAGGGCAAAATTGTCCGACCAATCTTACCTATTTATATCCGCCGCACAGTAGAGGCGCCACCACCTCCACTACAACCTCCACCGACAACACCGCCATTTTCTTTCCTCATAATTCCACCACCACTCAAACCCATATGATGAAAAGATCCAGAACCATACATCTGACCACTAGGATGATAAATAACATCACCACCGCCGATCCCACCATTGATCCCACTACTTCCACCACAAGATTAACCCATACACTTCCACCACCGCCAGCTGCACTGCCACCACCAGCACCACCGCCGCTTCCATCATTCTCCCATCCTGTTGGTCTCCCTATCCCCCATCTAATTCTCTGTACTTAGCCAAATAAATCTCCAAAGGCTCCACATACTCTTCAAATCCAAGAGTACTCATAGCACAACAAATCCTCTCCGTTAATTGTCTTTCTCTTCTCTCTAGCACTTATCGAAAGCCTCGCCGGTGATGAAACTGATAAACTCGGAAACACATTCTTGTATTGTCTCTTTTGCATCTTTGGATATCTTTTCATTCGCTGGCAACGCCTTTTTCATAATTCTGCTCACATTTGCTATAGGTAAGAATTTGTCTTGCTCCCTTGATGAAAGGTTTTCGCCGTTGTGGCCTCCTGATTCATTACTAGGAGAAGAGGGAGATAGTTGGGTTTTTTTTTTTTTTTTGTTTTGGAGGGAACAAGATTTCAGACAATTTTGCCCTTAAAATGGGTCACATGTGCATGGCACATGACTATTTTGCCTTTTTTTTTTTACTGGATTTCTTAATTTGACAATCGGAGCATATCCACAAAATAGTTATGTTACTACTGCTCTAAATTAAAGTTAATGCTATTTAGAGAAAAACAAAAAAAGTTGGTGTACACGGATAGCGGATTTCTCTCTATAAATAATAAGATAATAATTATTTTTAGAGAGATCCTTTTATATATATATATATATATATATATATATATATATATATATATATATATATATATATATATATATATATATATATTTTTTTTTTTTTGGGTCAGCAACCTTAAGATAATTATTAATTTTAGAGAGATCCTTATATGAATTACGTAGTCTCATCAATATCATAAATTAATAATTTTCTAAAATTACATACATAACTATGATAATGTAGCAAAATATGAATAACTTGTTGTTTGTTTTTCTTCAAATTTAAACCAACTCCTATTTTATAAGAAAAATTGAACTTCCAAAAATAATTAGAAAATTGACTTTAAATCCTAATTAAACAAGGATATGATTTCTAAATTATTTAGATGTAATATATTTGCATGCCTTTATCGGCATAAGTGCACACCCTCATTCCCCTCATTTCGAATTTGTCTTTCTCTCTTTACGAGTATCTCTCTATATGATTCGCTTCAAATTATACAAAATTTAATATTTCGTCAATATAAATGCAAAATAATACAAAAATGAAAAATACACACACTTGCCCAGTTGCACGCATCTCCAACTTGTACAAGCTTCCCCTATCCACCGCCCCTACCATTAGTTAGATTGGGTAAGTGTGTGTGCCGAGTTTTAAAATGAGAAGAGGGTAATTTTGGAAAAATTAAAATTAGATAGGAGATTAGATAAAAATTGGGGGAATTGAAAATGAAATAAGATATTAGATGGAAAATCGAAGTCGGAGATGGTGGTTCGTGTTGGAAGTGGTGGTCGGATATGGAGTTAGTGCCAGTGATTATAGAATATTTGTTATGAATAAAGGTGGTAGGAGACTAGGGAGCCACGCCGGTGGCGGCGGAGTTGCATTAGGAAGGAATACCGAAGCATAGTGCCTCAGGCGATAAATTATTGGGAAAATAGGTGGTGTCGACGATTGGATGTGTTAGAAAAGGATGAGATGAACCATATCGGGTCGGGTTCTACCCCATCACCATTTCATCTTGTTGGTTTGGGGGAATGATATAGAGTGATCAATTTACCTCTGACTGTTCCCCATGTGAGAAACCTCTGTAGGATGTGGAGGACTGTTATTTTGAGAACCAATAATTGCTATAAGGTATTTGCAGTGAAAAAATAAAGTGGTTATTTTTAAAACCCGTAAATTGTTAAAGATTATTTTGAGTGGAAAACAAATAAGATGGTTATTTTGATATATATATATATATATATATATATATATATATATATATATATATATATATATTGCGTTCGATCGATCGAGCTGCCTTAATGTTTTCCTTGTAAAATATTGACCATTTCTCCGATCGGTTGAGCCATATTTGCGGTCGACCGAAATGCCCTGTTTCCTGCACATTCTCAACAAACACATCAACTTTGCAATTTTGTGATTCCTAGGCATCGCCTTCGGTAATCAAATATTTCAAAACACAATGCTTTAGTAAAAATATCAGCAAGTTGATCATCGGTGCTAACAAAACCAATGCACACATCTCCTTTTGGAACATGGTCTCTTATGAAATGGTGCTTAATTTCTATGTGTTTTGTCCTAGAGTGTTGAATGGGATTCTTAGTCAAATTAACAGCACTAGTGTTGTTACATAAAATAGGCACATTGTTGAAAACAAGACTAAATTCAAGTAAAGTGTGCTTAATCCATATCACTTGTGCACAACAACTACCGGAGGCGATATATTCGGCCTCGACGGTAGACAAAGAAACACATGCTATGCCAAGAAACAAGAGCATGTCCAAGGAATTGGCAATGATCACTAGTACTTTTACGCTTGACTCTACATCCGGCATAGTATGCATCGGTTTATCCGATAAGGTCACAAGTTTCGGTTTTGGGATACCATAATCCATAATCAAATTAAGGATCCTATAAGATATCTAAGTATGTGTTTAACAGATACTAAATGTGATTCCTTAGGACATAATATTCGGTCTACTAGCAGTTAAATAGACTAAGCTACCAACCATACCTCTATACTTACACTCATCCACTTTATTACCCTTTTTCATCTTTATCTAGTTTGAGTGTTGAGCTCATTGGAGTTTTGCTCTCTTTTGCATCACACAATCCAAATCTTTTGAGCAACTCCATTGTGTACTTTGCTTGATTGATGAATATGCCTTCATTTGTTTGTTTGATTTGGAGTCCAAGAAAGAAATTGAGCTCACCCATCATGCTCATCTCAAATTCATCATTCATAAGTTTGGCAAATTCTTCACACAAAGAAATATTAGTAGCACGAAATATGATATCATCAACATAAATTTGCACAAACAAGATGTCATTAAATTCATTTATCTTAATAAAGAGTGTGGTGTCTACTTTTCCTCTTAGAAGACCATTTGGAAGAAAAAAATTGCTAAGTCTTTCATACCAAGCCCTAGGAGCTTGTTTAAGTCCATACAAAGCTTTTGATAGTTTATAAACATAGTTTGGAAATTTATCATGAATAAAACCGGGAGGTTGTTCAACATAAACTTCCTCCTCAATATAACCATTTAAAAAAGCACTTTTTACATCCATTTGAAATAGTTTAAAGCCTTTAAAACAAGCAAAAGCCAAAAGCATTCTAATTGATTCAAGTCTAGCAACCGGTGCAAAGGCTTATTTTCAAAGCCTATGCCCTCCTCTTGATTGTATCCTTAGGCAACTAATCTAGCTTTGTTCCTTATGATTTCTCCAAGTTCATCTAGCTTGTTTCTAAAAATTCATTTTGTACCAATGATGAGTTGGTCTAAGGGTCTAGGAACTAAGGTCCATGCTTAATTTCTTTTAAATTGATTCAATTCTTCTTGAATGACAATTATCCAAAAGTAATTTTCTAAAGCATCATTTAAGAAAGTAGGTTCAATTTGAGATATAAGAGAAAAGGTATCACTAAAATACCGTCTAGTTCTTACTCCTTCGAAGATGTCACCTATGATATGGTCGTGAGAGTATCTATGGGTATGCTTCCATTCCTTTGGCAATTAATTTGTCGAGGGATAATTGGTTTGCTCCTCTTGATTCCATCATTGGTGCTTGATGATGTTCAAACATGTTTTCTATTTAAGTACCTACATCATCTGTTAGTAGTGCCCTAGGACCATTAGCATATGTTGTACGTTTTATATCTTTTTGAGCATTTCATATGAATAGTAAATTTTGCTTATGAACATCAAATGCGTGATTTGATAGTAAAACTCATGTGCTTATGTAATTACTATTCTAGTTGTCCCTAGTTTTATGTAATCTATTTTACAATGAAATAAAACTAGTATGATGTTTGATTGATGATTACGTTTTACTAACCATGTGTAATGAATACAAATCATATCATAGATGCAATATATAGGGATACATTGTATTGGACGTGATCCGTTAGAGAAGTAATACTTCATGGTCCTTAGTCATAAGTATTACTTCCTCAATACTATTTTAGAATCCTTAGACCTTATGTCTCCATTTGATTCTAGCATGAATGGAGCCACGTTTTGACTCAGTCGTACGTTGCTTTTAATCGAGTAATCAATACGATCGATGATCGGATGTAGCGTCCCTATCATGGCTTGAATGTGAGAGGCATTGTAAGGAATTTGTCCTCTCTATTATTAGAGAGAGATATCCATGGGCCCCTCGATAGGGAAAAAGCTGTCTAAATGCATGGTGCGTGCTCAAATGTATTTGATAAAGTGGTTATCGATACTATTTGTTGGAACAGTCTACCTAGAGATCGAGCATAAATATAATTAAGCTTAATAAGGGTGACGACTACCATGCCTTATGCTTAATTAGGATATCGCGAGACAAAGGGATTAAATAGTGGATTGATATTAGGTTCCGTTGTATATTCATTCACTTTGGGTAGTCACAATATCCTGCTAAGGACCGCTTGTGATTTATGAACTCACACTACTACTAAGTGTGTTTTCATTGCCATTGTGATATGAACCTACAGGGTCACACGCATAGACGAGCTAACGAGCTTCATGTCCAGATTCAATGAATCTAGAATGTGTCTAGGTTCATTGTATCTGTCATCCACTTTTCTGAGAATAATAAAGTGTTATTATTCGAATTAGAGATAAGGGGCATTTTCGGTATAGCTGGGATTACGTGGGAGTTATTATCCGATAAAGACTCCCACTACCGGCAGAAGTCTAGAGGACGTGGGAGTTGAGGACTCCCATTTCCGAGAGAAGTTGAGGACATGAGAGTTAGTTCTGGGAACAAACTCTCACACCCTATATAATGATCTCTTAGCCAAAACCCTAGAGTGCTAATACTTTTCAGCCGAAATACCTTGATATCCAGAAAATAGTTTTCAGCCTCTCCCTTTTCTCTCTAATTCCCGAATCTCAAAAAAACGAAGAGCTAGCAATCGCTGCCCGTTTCGTCGCGTGGATACCGGTAGAGGGACTTTCCGCAAAGGGAGATCAATCGGTGGCAGCATCCGATCCAAGAAACAACTTCTTCCATTCAAGAATCCGATTCTTGAACCCAAAACGTAAGTTTTTCTTGCTGTTTTCAATTTGTTTTGTATGAGCGGATCCTTCAGGGGAGGACTCATGGGTGTTTGGAACAAGTTTCCGCCCATGGATCCCTTCATCATCATCATCTTTGCTAGCAATATATATGTTAGACGCATCAAAGGAAACATGCACCGACTCCTCATTACAAAAGGGTTGTTTTGTTTTAAATTATATAAGACTTTTTGTTGGATTAATAGCCAAGGAATATGTCTTCATCCGGTTTCTTATCAAACTTTCCAAGGCTATCTTGGATGTTGAGCACAAAACCCTAGCAACCAAAAAACTTAAAGTAAAAAATAGGAGTTTTTTTTCCAAAAATGAGTTCAAAGGGAGTTTTCTTTAAAAATGGTCTTATAGAACTTGGTTCATAATATAGTAAGCGGTGTTAATGGCTTCGGCCAAAAAATACATAGGTAAAGAATTTTCAAAAAGCATAGACCTAGCCATTTCTTGCAAAGTGCGATTTTTCCTCTCAACTACACCATTTTGTTGAGGAGTTCTAGGAGTCAAAAATTGTGATTTATGTCATGTTCATTATAAAAGGTTTCAAAATTTTGGTTGTTGAATTCTCTTCCGTTATCACTTCTAACAGAAATCAATTTTATATCAAGTGAGTTTTAAATTTTCTTAAAGAGATTTGAGAATTCAATGAAAGAATCATCCTTTTGAGAAATAAAGATTACTCAAGTAAATGTAGAGAAGTCATCAACTGTAACAAATGCATACCTCTTACCACCAAGACTAGTGGTCCTCATTGGTATAAAAAGATCAAGATGAACAAGCTCTAGAGGTTTTGAAGATGATACCATTTTCTTGGACTTAAAAGAAGTTTTGGTTTGTTTTCCAAATTGACATGAATCACATAAGAGTTTATTTTCAAACTTTACTTTTTCAATCCACGTACAAGTTCTTGGCTCGATAAACGGTTAAGTAAATCCATGCTAACATGTCCTAATATACGGTGCAAAAGGAAAGCATCGTCATCATGTACATTCAAGCATTGAATATCATATGCAAGCAATTCATCAAGAGAAAGCATGTAGACGTTTCCAACTCTATTAGCAACAAATATGATTTCATTAGAGTTTTCATCAAGAATAGAGCATGCATCTTCCTTAAAAGAAACAACAAATCCATTATCACATAGTTGCCTAATACTAAGTAAGTTATAAAAGCTCAATTAAAAGTAATTGTCTAATGAGGGTTGAGGAACCTTTACCAACATTGCCAATACCAATGATTTTTCCTTTTTGCTTGTCAGCAAAAGTGACGAATCCTTCATTGATTGGCTTGACATCCCTCATTAGAGTAGGATCATTGATTGGCTTGACATCCTTCATGAGAGTACAATCTCCGGTCTTGTGTCTTGAACATCCACTATCAAGAAACTATTTTTTCCGGAAGTGCTTTCCTTGCTTGTTTTACCTAAAATGAGGTAAAATAGTTTGAACATTGCTAATACGCCAAATCGATTTTGCACCATGCTCAATTTTATGTTTAACAAAACATCTAGTCACCTTATGCCCATGTCTCCCACAATATGTGCATCTAATATGAGGTTTTGTGTAGGAGGGAGTTCTAGATACATTTATCTTAGGTCTAGCAACATAAGTGTTGATCTCATACCCAATACCTCTTCTAGCAAAAAGATGTGATGCAAATGGCATGGTTGAGTTAGATGTGCTTGCAATATGAGATGAAGTGCTACCTTTATGTACATAGCCTAATCCATTCTTGTCATTAGAAATACGTTGAGAACCAAGAAGTTGTTCCAAGTTATTTTTACTATAATTAACTTGTCAATAAGAGTGGTGAGATCAACAACCTTTTTCTTTAAGAAATCATAGTAAAAACGTTTTTCTTCTAAAGTCATCATTTTGATAAAAACTTCCTTGTGTTGTAAAGTTGATGACCTCATAGTAGTTATAAGAATGTCCTTTTCTATTTTATCAATATCCAAAGACTCATTAAGTCTTTTGTTTTCACAAACCAAAGTGGAGTTTTCATTAATCAAAAATTCAATTTTGGTTTTCATTTCTTTGTTTTGTTTTGAAATTCTTTTCAATTCAACATACATATCACAAAGCAAATCATGAGGATCTTCCCCTTCACATGTATCATTGTAACTATATAAATAAGAAGAGGTAGATTGTACCTCATCTTCCAATGCTAAAACGAAAATGTTTCCATTTTGAGTACTAGGATGATCTTCTTCATCTTCACTATCTTCTTCATCCCATGTGCCAATCATTCCTTTGGGATTTCTTGAATTGAAGAATTTTTTCTTCTTTTCATCTTTGTTGTCCTTGTTTTTGTTCTTAGGACAATCCCGAATAAAGTGCTCATTGCTTCCACACTCAAAGCATCTCATGTCATTGAGATTTTGGGAAGATTGTCCATTCTTTGCTTGGAAGGGCTTCTTGACCTTTCCATCATAGAATGCTCTCTTCATTATTCTTGCCATCATAGACATGATCTCATCATCAATCTCATTTACTTCATGGGAGCTTTTGTGTTCACTAGCATTTAATGAAATTCCTTTTGGAGCTTTTTCATGTTCAATGCTAGTTTTCCATTTTAATTTCATCTCATGAGTAGGAAGGGAGCCAATGAGCTCCTCGGTAGGATATACCTTTAAATCTTTGGCTCTTCAATAGCCAAAACCTTTGCTTCCCATGCCTTTGGGAGAGCATTGAGAATTTTCATGTTATTTTCTCCACATGAGTACTTCTTTCCATAGGCCTTGAGCCCATTGATAATATATGTGATACGTGTGTTCATGTCACTAATGTTCTCATTTGATTTCATTGAGAACAACTCATAATCTCTCACAAGCTTGTTGAGCTTTGATTCTTTCACTTGATTGGTACCTTCATGGGTAACTTCAAGTGTCTTTCACATATGATGAGCGGTATCACTACCACTCACGTATTCATTTTGGTGGAAAGCACAACTCAATATGTTCATAGTTTGAAATTTCATTGTCATTTTCTTAACCTCAAAGTCTTGAACCCATGTTTTTCTTTTCAACTCTTGAGCCATTTTCTTCCTTCATAGGAATGTAAGGTTCATCTTCTATCACACTCCATAGCTCAAAATTTATGGAACAAAGATAAATGAAAAAACGGGTTTTCCAACAATTGTAGTTAGTTCCGTCAAAGAAAGGAGGACGATTTGTAGAAGACCCCTCAAGGTATGCTAAAGGGAATGTCCTACCATTTGATCTTTACTTCAAGGACGTTAATCCAAAAACAGAAAACATGTCTCTGATACCAATTGAAAAACACTACAGGGGTGAATATGGTTTTTGTAAACTTTAAAAACTTTCTTCTAATTGAAGATGAAATGTGTAAACAAAAAAAAATAATGAAAGCTTGTAAAGAAGAATAACAAAAGACAAGCGATTTAGTGTGGTTCGATTTACAAAGAATCTACGTCCACTACTTTTAGACACACCCAAGGATTTCAACACTTCACTAAGAAAGTCCCTTCACAACAAACTGCAAGGTGGGATCAACCTTTTACAACAAGTAGACAACTCACAAAGAGTTTTACTTGAACCACTCAACTAGCCCACAAAGATTCTAACTCACAATAAGTTCTTACAAATCTAACAAAGACATGAAATTCACAAAGAGTGTTTCCGAACTCACAAACAACTAATCTCACAAATGAGAGGGGAAAGGGGAGTAACCAAATATCACCTTGAAGTGATGAATTTCTTACAAGTGTAAAGCCCAATCAATACTATAGCTCAAATGATTTTGATCAAACTTGTTTAGCAAATGAAATTGATTGCAAAGAGTAATAAATGATGCTTTAAATAAGAGTAAATTGAATGCACTTAATGGAATAGTAGTTTGAAAATTTTCAACCTAGAGGTTTAAATGGGGAGAAACTGTCAGAATTTGACACTTCGGGTGCTTCCGAGCTATTTTATGAAAAGGATTTGTCTTGATCTCGGTCGACCGAAGCATCATCTCGGTCGATTGCACTAAATTGAGGTCGACCTAAAAAAAAATAGACGTTAAGTGATTGAAACCATTTGAAAAGACTGAGTGATGTGACACACCTCAGTCAACTTAACTAGAGGGTAGGTCGACCGACCTTCAACCGGTCTTCCAAAGTAATACTTCGACCGGCCGAGGTGAAGGTTAAAAGTGTTTTCCCACTAAGTCTCAAATCAAATGCTATCTAATGTATAAACTTTGTATGGTTCTTGAAACACTTTAAAAAAACATTTTCAAAAACATTTTAACATGATTGATCCAAGTATCAAAAACAAGTTCTAAAATTACAAGTCATTTTAACATGAAAGCATTTTTAGTGTATGCATGGCAAATATAAGTATTATCATTTGAGCTTTTCCTAATGGAGATTATAGTTCCTTAGCTCAGAAGAGGTGATCTAGTCTTAATCCTTTAGTTATCGTTTTAGATTACTCTTTGGTTTAGCTCTTTTTACCTCAAAAGACTTTTGGTGATTATAGGCTGAGTCCTTGTCAAAGGCTTGTATTGCATGGCGTGATATGAAAACCACAGGTATAAAATTTCATTTGAGGCTACGGCCTCTACTTGTTATTTCTATGTGAGTTAAGTTTAATGCAATCCATTTTCTGCAGGTGTTCCCTTCTTTTTGGTATCTATTGCCTCAAATCCAAATGTTACTATCAGACTGGGAAGCTTGCCAACGTGGCGGTCATAAGGTCAGTGCATCACTTAATAATGTTTGATTCTGACTCTTTACAACAACAACAACAACAACAATAGCATAACCCATTAAGTCCCCAATAATTGGGGGTATGGGCGGGGATGGACGGGATACAGACCTAACCTTTGTCAAACAAAGTGGCTGATCCCTGAATCACCATCAAAGCAGTGTATTGGAGACTAACCTAACCTTTGGCAACAAGTGCACAAAGTGGTTGCTCATATAATACACATGTAACAATGGTCCCCTATGCCGTCGCGTTTGCTGCATGAATCATGCCCTCAAATCAAAGCCAAAAGGCATCAGAGAAGGCAGACCCAAGAACCATTTTGATTTATATGCACATCACCATGCTTCTTTCATTCAGCATCCAGAGCATTAGTGGTGCACATCATTCTGACTCTTTACAATGATTGAAAAAAGAAAGAAGTTTGATGAGTTAGAATTTCAGTTGCCATCCTACAACCACGGCAGTTTCTAACTATATCAAGAATTGGAAGTATTTCAGTGAGTATAGAAAATAGATGGTTTCAGTTTCTAACTTGCATTTGGTTTTTATGATTCTTGTAATCTTCCAAGTAATCCTGGCTGGCCTCTTTGCAACTATCTTGCATATATCTGTACAATATGGGGACTTGAGAAAATTCAGTTCTCTTGCTACCCTGAGATTTGGGATTTTCTCTTATTGGTGAAGCCCTTTGTGTCTGTTGGTTCACTCTTCTGATTTTACTATATATTTTTTTTCTCATTAAAAGTAATATTTTTTATTGCTTTAGCATTCTTGTGACCACAAATGAATTTTTTTTAGGATGGAAAAGTCATGAGATTGTGCCAAATTCTGGGGGATGGGAACAAACCAACGGAAAGGCTATTCCAAGGTGTGTCAGACTTGCTAGAACAATGGATACTACAAGGTAATGTCATGAAAGCGAAATGATGTATTTTGAGTAGTGCATGCACATCCCGACATCTGACAACTTTCCTTTTGCAGATTTGAACTTAAAGATGATGAGAAGGCGTGCGGTGCCATCGTTGGATCTCAATGTCTCATTCTAGGTGCCGGCACACTTGGACGCCAAGTTGCTCAAATGCTTATTGTGTTCATAATTTCAGGTTAAACAGTTTACTATGGTTTGAAGAACTTGATTGTAAAGCCTTCCAAAAATATGGGTACCTTAAGAGTGGAAATTGAGGCGAGCTGCCAGCCAAATGCGCTATGAAGTCAAAGTTTGATTCTTTCTTATCACCAAATTTAGGAGTTGAGTATTTGATCAATAGGTTGCTTTTAAAATGACCGCTAATTTATTTATTTTTTAAGTAAAGAGAAGTTTCAAATAACGTCCAGCTAAATAGCAAGAAGAATGTGATCATGTACATCTTTTATGCACACATGATAACAATTCAAATTACGGCTCATCTTAACTAACAAATGTGTTGGAGTGCATGTAAAATGTCCAAACAAGAGAATACATATTTTCGTGATTTAGCTAACTGGTCAAATTCGGTCTAGAAGAGGATAGACGCTTTACAACCAACGTGCAATCTGGTTACAGGAGGAAACCGAAATTTCCAAACTTTACTTGCTCTGAAAGAACACGTGAAAGTCAGTATCCATAGGAAATCCACACATCAAACAATAAGCTTTGATGATAGAGAATTTTCGACAAAATTAGCACGGGTCTGGGTAGGTAGTGCTCAGTTACAGGCTCTCCAAATCAAGGTTACGAGAAGTGTCAGACGAAGTAGAAGCAATTAAAGAGTCCACCCCTCGCCGCATAAATAACTTGCCTACATGATAAGCCGATAAGATTGTAAAAACACCCTCCATATTGCGAAACCATATAAGATTCTAAGGATTAGGAATTCGCGTAAGGTAGAGATAGTTTCAACAACATAAGACACGGACTACAAATAAAGAGTTGCAAAATCCATCGGATAGGGTTGTTGAAGCATAATGTCCTTACTCGCAGATCTTGTGGAAACAACGATTTGAACTCAGAGTGTCACACCCTGTAACCAGATTGATAAATTAGACACCAAAGCCACATAACAGAGTTACTATAAAAGAGAAATTCATTTATTAACCATAATAATCAAGTGTACTAGTGAAAATAGTACAAAAAGGGAAATTACTATCTTATTACAACTGAGATAAGTTCAACTATTCAAAGGAAGTAACTATAAAGCAGTAAATGTGTTCCACGCTAAGTCGGTTATTCTGCACTCATCATAAGCCCGAACCCAAGTCTCATCTTCATAATACGATTCTTCCTCGTACCCACATTCATAAATTAGTGAATGGACCGAGCTTCGGTACTCAGTATGATCCACATAATCCCTGTACAAATATAACATATAAAGCAAACAAGACATGAAATAGTTTTTCCCATTTCTGACACATCCTCAAGGAAATGACAAACTTAGACAGTATGCACAATGCCAAAGAACATAAAATATGCATCAGACCGGTATACAGTATGCACAAGTTACAGTACATGAAGTGCATAACAGAAAGAAGTTGAAAACAGTTCAACTCAGGTCGCGGACGAAAGCCACGGACGAACCAATCGTCCGCATATGAAGGACCAAAAGCCCGAACGGTCGAATCGTCCGCATTTGACCGATTAACGACCGACTGATGTGGTCGTGTATTTTTCGTCGCTAAGCAAATTAACGACTGAATATCGACGGAATGTATAGCGATCGCTAATTGGGTCGCCATATACCGACGGATTACCGACTGACCATTCAACATTGTTGACTTTTGACTTTGACTTATTAACAACCGAATACCGACGGACACTCCAGCTACCGAATATTTCGTAGCTATATACCGACCGAATACCAACCCAACGGTCAACATTGTTGACTTTGACTTTGACTGTATAACGACCAAATACTGACGGCTTATTTAGCTACTGAATATTCGGTCGCAATATAGCGACGGAATACCGACCGACCCGTCAACAATGTTGACTTTGAGTTTGACTTGTTAACGACCGATTAGTGACGAGCATTTTAGAGACCGATTTTTGGGTCGCCATATAGCGACGGAATGGTCAACATTGTTGACGTTTGACTTGGACTTGTTAGCGACCGATTAGCGACGACTAATATAGCACCCAATACTTAGGTCGTTATTCCGTCGCTAAATTGTTTTTCATTTAAAAAATAAATTTGAAATTTAATTAAATCCCTATTATAAAAAACAGCAATACGAACAAGAAACTGTATTAATAAGATCCCAAGTAGCAAAAATAATCAATAAAACCCAAAAATAACATTACATATATGGAATTCTAAGAAGCGAGAAAGAGATTAATCATTCTAAATCATCCTCCGACATAAATTCATCTTCTTCTTCTGAATTGTCATCACCTGACATAATTTCATCATCATCTTCATTAACACGGCCCGTACCAGCCACCAGTACAACTTCTATTTCCTCTGACTGGTGTGCAAGTTGACCAACTTCAGTAATAGTTGGATCAATGTGACTGGTCTCCTTCTCGCGTACTTCCTCCTGATACAGTACCGGAACACCAGGAACGTCAACTAGACGTGGTTTGGAACGACAAACAGCTAACCAATCAGCCCTAGATGTTGTCTTACTACCTGGATAAGGTTTGTAGTAGACTTTTTGACATTGGGAAGCAAATACAAATGGATCGTAACCCTGGTACATTCTTTTCCTATGGATTTCTACAAGTTTATATTGAGGATGCACCCTCAAACTTCTATTTGGAGTTGAATCAAACCAGTCGCATTTGAAAAGTATTATTTTTTGGACAGGTACTCCAGCAAGTTCAACCTCAATGACTTGCTTCAACTCTCCGTAGTAATCGCCTTTAACCCATACCCCCGCTATTTGTCGTTCCTTTTCCATCGCTGTGGGATTTTGTGTGAAATCTATAACCATTAACAAAGTAACTGGTGTATGACATCACTCTCCTTGACGGGCCCCATGACATATTTTTCAACAACCTTTCAGAATGTTCCGGAAGCTATGCATCTGTTGAGAACAACAAAAGTTAATTAGTTTAGGCATTCTTAAGACAAGTACATTTCTAAATAATAACAACTTACATGAGTTATCAAACCATTTGGAAAAATTATTATAAACCCGGCTTTGAAGTTCTTCCTCCGTTATCTGCGGAGTTTGGTCATGTACTTCACTGACAAATTTCCTGAGTTACAAATTAAATGACAATATTATTATTTGGCTACTTTTAATTATACCACAAAAATGAAGCAATGGATGAGTTTACTTACTGAAGGTATGGTTCGACCTCTTCACAATTCATAAGGATATAATTCATAATTGTTTTATAATCTTTATCAGATAATAAAATCTTTTCTTTTTTCCCAAATGATCTTCCAAGTAAGTTGCAAATTGATAGTATGTTCCACTTGTCTCGACTTCCCATCATTTCGCCCAATGGTTGTAACTTTTGTTTTCACGTGGGGTTCGAAATAATAGCAAAAGAATGTAGCAGCTTCTTCGACCAAGTATGCATTGCAAATTGACCCCTCAACTCTGACCTTATTTTTTATCTTATTTTTTAGATGGTGCAGGTATCTAATTAAAGCATAAGTAGTTAATCACATTGTAAATACGTACATGAAAAATAAAAACGAAGTTGAGATCATAAAGACATTGGTTGTTACCTCTCGAATGGGTACATCCACCTAAATTGTACCGGGCCACCAACATTGGCTTCATACGGAAGGTGAATCGGCAAGTGTTCCATCACATCAAAAAATTCCGGAGTAAATATTCTCTCTAACTTGCACAATAAAATAGCGATAGTGTCCTCCAAATAAATACACCAATAATTACACCAATAATTATTATGAAATATTCTCTAAGGTGAATCGGCATTTGATAAATACACCAATAATTATGAGCAACAAGAGAAATAATCATACGAACTGTATCAAGTCTAGCAACATGTGCAAATACCTCAAAATAATCAATACCATCTTGTTTCTTGTAGCCTTTAGCTACCAATCTTTCTTTAAGACCATCAACCACACCACAGGATTTATATTTGGCCTTATAAACTCATTTAACACCAAACTTTTTTTACTAGGTAGAAGTGAAGTCAACTCTCAAGTGTCATTCTTATCAATGGCTTGAGTCTCATCATCCATTGCATGAATCCAATGATCATCTTTAGCTGCATCTTCAAATGTGAGTGGGTCACAATATACAAATAAAGCAAAGTTCACAATATATTCATTAGATAAATCAGAACCAGTAACGCAATCCTTCAAACGAGCATGCATATTAGTTTCCCGATGAGGGTGATTCGAATACGGTGCATAAATGGATTGGTTGCTCAATCTGCTCTCTATCACGCTAAACAGATCTATCATGCGTAATTGGTGACCTCTCTGAAGGTGATTGTACTGGAATATATGAAGATGAAACTGACACAACATGCTTCTTAACAGACCAATCCCTTGCAGATTTCTCATCAAAAGTAACATCTATGCTGAGAATTACCTTTTGAGTATCAGGATTATACATTTTGTATTCTATAGTCTCATAACTATAATAAAGGAAAATACATTTTTTTGCCTTACCATCCAATCTCTTTCTTATTGGATTCGGAACATGAGTATAAGAAACACAACCAAAAAATTTCAAATGGCTAATATTTGGATTTTTACCAACCCACAACTCTTGTGGAGTCTTTCCATCATTGCTCCTTGTACAACACATGTTGAAAACATAAACCAGTACAAGCAACAGTCTCTGCCCAAAATTCTTTAGGCATATTTTTAGCATTCATCATGGATCTCATCATATCCATCACAGTTGTGTTTTTTCTCTCTACTACTCCATTCTGTTGAGGAGTATATATGACATTCATGTGATGTGTAATTCAACGCTTTTTCAGAAAAACATCACAAACAAGAAATTTTGTTTCTCTTTCAGTTCTCAAAGTTTTAATCACATAACCACTTTGTATTTCAACATAAACTTTGAAAATTTTAAACACATCACAAGCTTCGGATTTATTTCGCAGAAAATAAACTCAAGTCTTCCTACTGAAATCATAAATAAAAGTAATAAAATATTTTTTTACCACCCAGAGAAGGAACTTCCATATAACACAAATCAGAATGAATTAACTACAATGGTAAATATGCTCTCCATGATCTATCCTTAGAAAAATAATCTCTATGCTTTTTCCCAACAATGCACGCCTCAAATTTTTTATCATCAAAATTAGGAGAAGGTAGCCCCACAACTAAATTTTTCTTGGCAAGCAGATTCAAGCTAGCAAAATTCAAATGTCCAAACCACATATGCCACAATCAATGATGATCAAATACAGCGGTACTAAACAAGGTAAACCACCATAGCTGATATTTAGAGGATATAAAAGGTTATTAGTCATGTTTATCTTTGGAATTAGCCTTTTAGCAACATTAGTGACAGTGCAGATTTTGCCACAAAATTTGATATTGTACTCTTTCGTATCTAGATGTCCAACACTCAACAAACTATGGTCAAGACTGGGAACATACAGACCATCAGAAATAAAGCTAGAAGAACCATCCTTCAAAATGACAACATTTTTCCCTTTTCTGCAACTGTTACACGTTCCTTATTTCAAAATTTTACAATACTCTGAACAGATGTATCCAAGTTTGTAAACATATCTTTATTTCCACACATATGATTACTACAGTCAGAATCCAAAAACCGAACACTATTTTCAATTTCACCATTAACAGAAGAAGCAAATAATACAGCCTCAAAACCATCAATATTTGTTTCAGCAAATTTTGCTTGTGTCTATCCCAACTGATCTTTTTTTAAAAAAAAAAAAAAAAATCTTTTCTATATATGACCATATTGTTTGCAAAATTAACACTGAATTTTAGATTTATCCATCATCTGATAAGAATTATTATTCTACTGGTAATGTTGTTAATAATTAAAATTACCTCTACCACGATCTCTGAAATTTATTCTGCCTCTGTTGTTGCCTCTGAAATTTCCAAATCCTCTACCGCGAAAATTCTGACCGTCTTGCTGACTTGATTCAAGTTTATTTGAAAATTCAACTCTTTCCTTTTTTACATACACATGAGCTTGCAACGCTTTTTCCTCAAGTACGCTTTGAACACTCTGTTGATCCAAAGACAATTCATAGGAAAATAATTCTCCTTCCAATTCATCAAATGTCAATTTTTCTAAGTCCTTTGTATCTTCCAAAATAATCTTTTTGCTATGAAATTTGGAACTAATGGACCGCAAAAGTTTCTCAACAACTTGATATTTTTTCATTGTCTCACCATTTGATCTCATATCATTAGCCAAAATCTGAATTTTGCCAATGTAATCCTTAATTGACTTCATTGATTTCATGATGTCCAATTCGTACTCCTTCCTCAAAGCTTGTAATCTGACCCGCTTCACGTCTTAATTCCCTTTATTGGAATTTACCAAAATGATCCATATCTCTTTTGTCGTATTAGCATGGATAAATTTTCTTGTCACATCTAATGACACGCGATTGCACAAATAATGTCTTGCAATCGCATCTAACTGTTGTTTCTTCTCTTGAGCATTTTATAATGGAGTATTCGAAGTAGGTTCTTGATATTTTTCCACAATAATTTCCACACTATAATAACTTGAGGAAAAAAATTGCATATGTTTTCTCCACATATCAAAATATTTCTTTCCATCAAATACAAAAAACATCACGAGCACGCAAAACTCTAGGATTCATCACACAACACAAGCTCTGATATCAATTTGAAGACTTTTAAAATTATCCCAAAATAATATATCAAGGAGATTAATTAAACAGAATACAAAATATAAGGTAAAAGGAATATATTTATATAAGCCAATCGGCTCAAGCAGCAAAGTCATAAGACAAACAAACTCCTCGAATTCCTTTATAAAAGCTTTCTACAATCACGCTTCATGTGCCCTGGTTTACGACAGTAATGACATATAAGATCCTCTTAAGGAAATGATCGAGCAGGCATATCATTTCCTTGTTTAGTGTTACCAAACTGTGATTTACCAGCCTCGTTATTGTTAGAGGAATAACCGGGTCACACATAAATGCGCAGCTGAATAAAACTTGACCCGCCTCTACCAGGATCTTCCACGAGTAAGAACCTACGACTATGGGATAGTGTTTTACCTTATATTGATGCTAGAATGGCTGAAACGCTTTCAGCGGTATGTTGTCACGAACGAACACCACAATGCGAGCTCCGTCTCTCCGAGTATCCACTCGATCTTCCGGGGATGGTCTTCTATCGCTGGTGCTAGCCAACGCCTTGTAGAAGCTTTGAAGACACTCTTCAATGGAGTATGTATTTTGGGACCTTATCGAAGAATAAGATACAGGGATTTCTAACTTCTTTCCTATTAGCAAAAAGCTAGAAAACAAGTCTAGAAATCTATCTTTTCTTTTCTCTCTAAAAACTCACTTTTCTCTCTTCTCTCTAAGCTTCAAAAGCTGGAGAAAAACTGATTAATATCAATGGGAAAAATCAGTATTTTTCCCTTAGTCTATCAAGAGAGAGTGGGGAGAGATAAAGGGGAAAGTGGGAGATCATGGAGGAAAACATTCCTCCACTTTCTCCACTCCTTTAACCTCTAGATAAGAGACATATGAGCTGAAAATATGTGTCCAATTTTCCAGCCATAAGGTCGGTCCAAAACGGGTCGGTCGGCTCAATCATATTGGTCGGCCCAACCCGATTAAGGGCCCAATCCAATCCCGGCCCGGCCCAATCGAATTGGCGCACCTTAGATTAAATGTACTCCAACAGTTATTGTATCTACCAACCAAAGCACTGGTGAGTAGAGTATGTGGAGTACTTTCGGTTCGAAGTACCCAGCTAAACACATCTTATAATGAAGGAATTTTTTAGGCAGAGAGGATTTGTGATTTAGCATTTTCAAATTCGGAAGGAAGACCTGCAAGGAAACTAATAACTGCCATTTTCTTTCATTGTTCTTGTTGAACATTCACATCAGCACTAAAAGGCAATAGACCATTCAACTCCTCATATGTTCTCTTGAAATCCATAAAATAAGTCATGATAGACTTATCATGTTTCTCAGCTCGATAAAAACTCTTACAAACCTCATAGATCCGAGTTACATTACCTTTTCCTGAATAAAGAAACTCCAAATAATCTATTAGTTCTTTAACAAACTCAAAATGATTGATAAAACCAAGTACCTCATCGTCGATAGAGTTCCGTATTTGTAGAAATAGTCGAGCATCATCCCTCATCCATTCCTGCGAATCTTTTGTAGGTGGATCTTCAGTTAAGTGAGTATCCTTCCCAATACTCCTCAAATACAAACCGACAGTTTTACTCCAATAAAAAAAATTGGATTCCCCCACCAATTTATGATCAGTAATTTTCGATAGTATCGGAATCATATCTACGGTAGGTTTTTCATCACCCATACTGTCACCCTCAAAATTATCTTAATGAAGAAAACAAAGATAACAGTAACAAGCTGCCACAAGCAGCAACCAAAATTTGAGAGGAAGAAAAAGAAAAAATAAACAATTTTAGATTGCCCCAAACGAGTATCTCACTCAAACCCTAATTCACTATTGCTTTGATACAATGTAACAAAGTAATTAGGAATTGTGAATATTCAAGTTGTATTTCAAATAGAACAAGTGTTACATATATATGCACTCCTAGGAAAACCGAATAGGAAAGTAAATAAAGAAAACAATCAATAAGGATCAATCAATTCCTAGAATCAATCTAATCCCTATAATTGTGCATATACACTATTCAACATTTGCTAAATGTGCTAATAGGTTGTAACAGTGAACGACTCTTGGAAGCTTTGGTAGTCATTCGAGAATTGCAATTTGCAAGGGAACTAAGATGATTCGATTGTATTCTTTAAACTGTTTGCCTGTCTTTGGCCAAACATATACAGTCTCAAGATGAAGATCTTGCAATTGAGGGTGTGTTCGTTCATCAGATTAGCGAACTGCTGGCTCTGCTGGGCTGGCAGGGGAATCCAACATGTAGGTATAGGTTGTAACAAAGCTGCTCATGCTTTAGCTAAGCTTGGGTGTTCTCTACCTTCAGATGAAACTTGGCTTGAAGATGTTCCTGACCAACTTCAAACTCTTGTACTTTCTGTAAGTGTTCCTCAGCTTGATTTAAAGAAGAAGAAGAAGAAGGATATATAGATTGAAAGTGCTAAGAAAGCAAAAACTCTAAAAAGTAGTACATAATCAAATGCTCCCTCCGTCCCAAACTAAATGTCTGCTTTACAATTCATTTTTCAATAAGGAAGTAGACATTTAGTTTGAGATTGGAGGACTATTACTAAAAAGCTCAAGGAAATTAGAGAATTTACAAATTGAAAGGTAGGAAAAGGATTGTCTATTGGTCTATTAAATGCTCAACCCGTGGATAACATAAATGATTGTTCGATAGAGAGTACAATCAAACGAACTAAAAAGAGGATTTCTGTGTGCCATTCTTCATCCCCTTTCGAGGGCTCATTCATCCGAAACTAAAAATACACAAGAAACGCTGTTTTCTTCATTCAGAGAAACTAATTTAGTGTGTCTTTCACTTGCAAGATCTTCACAATATAGAAGGTTACATTTTTCTTCTTTCAAGATTGAGATCTCTCTCTAATTTTTGCTCTAGCAAAGAACACTCCAGCAAGGAGGCCTGCGAATTGTATTAGAAGGTAATGCTCATAAGATTGCAAGTTTTCAAGCAGTTCAAGATTAGGATAAGTGTGCAATACTAACCAAATAATATACTCGAAGAGTTCTCTAGACTTGTTGGAACGTGGAAAAGAAGAATGCCAGCAATGGAGAGGGGGATCTTGTTTAGTGATCCCACAAGGCTGCGGAATTCGGTGAAAATTTAGAAAGAGAAAAATACATGAAGGTAACAAAAATCTTGAACTTCGTATGCTAAATTCTCAGTGTGACATAGTGCATGCGGTAAATACTAGGTTACCACCACTTACCACTACCGAGCACTCTTAAGATTTTGTTTTAATAAAAAATGTATATATATAACCAGCAGCCGATGCCTGAAGTTGCGCATGGGGCTTGTATGTCTTGGAAAATCTTTGAACCCTGGTTTAAAGTATAGGATTAGACCAATCTTACCCCAACTAGGCTAACTCCTTTGAAGCACTCTTAAGATGCGTTACATACTCCACTAAGCTTGGTTGGGGTGAGAACTGGATGAAAAACAGGAAGAGAAGTAAATGTAACGTTGTTTGGTTAGGATGGAAAATGGAAGGGGAAGTAGCAGAATTTCTAGCCCTCCCAAATGTGAGTTGGTTGGGAACTGGAATGTGGATTAAATGCATCAAATACAGTTCTAACCTTACTTTTAAGAAATAAGCAGTAAATAAGAGAGAAAATAATTTTAATATTAATTAGAGAAACTCGAAATCTTGAGAAAAAAGAAGAGATTTCCTAATACACATACATGCCTAGAAAATCTATGAAAATGCTTCATTTAATGAAATCTATAAGAATCTGTAGAGTTTTGAATACCAATTGATTTCAAAAGATAATTTAAAATCTGAATTGAATACCTTTAGATTTTAATGGACTTTTTAAAATCTGAATTGAATATCTATAGACTTTAAAAGTCCTTAAAAATCCTATAGAATCTAGATTGAATACACCCTCAGAAATAAAAAGGTAAACAAAACTAAAGAGTTATCACTCTTCTTCCCTTCCACTCCCCTCCCTGGGTGAAGTATTTGTCACTCTTTCACAATCAAGCTAGGCTCAAGTGGGATTTGATGTACTCCCTTGTTTCAAAATACGTGTCCTAGTTTTTTTTTTTGGTTTGTATTTTAAACTAGGGTATGTAGTTGTTACATTGCATAGTAATTTGAACTCTTCTAATTCCCTGGAATTCGGACTTATTTAGTTTCCAAATCTACCCCACTTCAACCAACTAAAAGATGCTTTTAACTTTTCAAAAACCATAATTGAACAATCTACCCAACACTAATACTCATTTTTTTTATAAGAATTAATTAGGCTATTTTGGAGATGGAAAATGATTTACTCCTAGAATTTTGGGGATAGAAACCCTTAAACCCTCAAATTGAGGGTGTTAAATGACTATTTTACCCCCCTGCTGGTATAAGTGATTCACCCAACTATAAGGGCAAAAAGGTCCGAAAAACTTTTTTAGTCAATCTTTTAGCCAATAATTCTAGTAGCCTAGCAAAGTCCTATGGAGATTTTACCTAATTTACTATCAAATTCAACACCTTAATAATAATGTAAACACAAACTAGGACATGTATTTTGAAAAAGAGGGAGTATTATTCATGTCAGGGATCCGTATAACTGAGTTATAAAGTGGGTTGGAAGTGAGTAGTGGAAAGCTGGTTAGAAAACCCTAGCTACCTTCCAAGAGGGGTAAACTACTGCTGATTATCCATTTTATCTAGGTTAAAGAATTTCTCACACACATGTTGGGTAGGTTTTTCATGTTGCGTCTTTTATTTTATACAGGTTCCATTTCCGATTAAGTAGCAGAATCTCAGTCTTATCCTAAACCAATCAATCTTTATTCCATTTCCTACTTAGCAAAAATAAATAAATAAAATAAATCCTGTTTCCTCTGAAATAACAGTTGTTAATAAAACGACAACAGAATATCAACAACAATACCACCATGTTTATTCTCTAGTGTAAGGAGGAAAATGAAATGATGATATCCAAAAATCACCTGTATGTCGTAGCCCCTGTTTGATGTAGAAACCACATCGACGTAAAACTGATAGCTAATCCCAAAAATCCACTTAATGTCATCACCACCCAGAAGCTGGGCAATCTGAGAAGTGGTCTGCAATTGAAAAACAAGTGTTAAGGTCTATACTCTGTGCTAGTCAAATTATCCATAAATAATGCCGTGCTAAGTATTGAATTGAATTTGTATTGCGACATGTAATATCCACCAAATATTCTTTATATATTGAAACAAAGAAAATATATATGGACTATTATAGATCATATGGGTCTGGTTGTATAATTGGAAAATATATATGGACTATTATAGATAATATGGGTCTGGTGTTCTGTGATAATTGTATAATTTGCCTTTTACAGACATTTCTTGCTTCTAATTTTTAAAACAAGTACTATCAAGTTACATACAAAAGAAATTGAAGGCTTAACTATGTATCAAATCTCAAAAGGAGAAGTGGAAGAGAGAAACGGTAAACTCTAAACCTTTTGATGCAGCTACTTCACATGAAAATTGATACCGGTAAGAAATTACTGATTTAACTAGCGAATGTGATAGGGATGAAGATCTCATCCAGAAGGAAGATCAAGGGAGGCCAATGACGAGAGCACAAGCAAGAAGACTTCAAGCTATATTGCCAAGAGTACATGAAGTCTTCCCACCTTAGAAGCTTGGAAGTGGGACAAATGTAAATCATATGCTCGGAGATTTACATGGGAGGCCTAAAAAATGAAGTTGGAAGTTTAAAGCTGATCAGGGAAGGTCAAGAGGAGGATGGAGTGCCAAGGGGAAAGCAAAATAGCTCAAGAAAATCAAGATGGGTGAAAAACAAAATTTACCTAGCACATGGTAAAAAATTCACCCGCGCAAGTTGCACCTTTTTACCGGCACCAGCAACTCTCAGAAGTTCAACTTCTCAGAGTGACTGTTTCACCGGCAGGGTGAAATTTTTACCAGGTGCTAGATCAATGTTGTCAATCCCATATAGCGTCGCGTAGCGGTTGACCCTAAAAACGCTATAGCGGATAGAGGTAGCAGCGCTATTTGAAATTTAATATAAATATAAGAAAAAATCAAGACAACAAGGAAAACAAGGTCAACCAAAATCATTAAAACCAAGATATGAAACATAGCCTAAGTCATTAAATCCAAGATAAAAACATAACCAAAGCTATTAAATTCAAGAAATCTCCAATTTACCCATAAGTTGTTGACTATTGTAAAGGGCAACAAGGGGTTTATTAAGCTCTTATCCAAATAGCACCACTATTCCCGCTATTTTAGCAGCAATAGCGGCCGCTATTCCCGCAACACTGATTCGCTCCGCTATGGATAGGTCTGTAGCGGCATATGGCCGCTCCGCTTCGCTAGCCCGATATAGCGCCGCTATTGATAACACTGTGCTAGATGAAACCTGAACACATTTTCCTGCACTTTCTTTTTAAAGATTTTCATGATTGACTTGATTTTTTACCTGTTCTTTGGTCATTTTGAGTGCAATTAAGTGTGTTTTAAAACCCCCTAAACCTTTAGATTAAGTTTTCTAACCTTACTAGACGTTGCACTCATATTTAAACTCTAATTTTGGGAGAGGCAACTCAATTTTCGGCTTTTATCAAAATAGAATGTTCATTAGAGACTTGAGAGTTCCCTCTCCTTGTTCTTCTCTTTACTTGACTTATCAAGGGCATTAATACATCTCTTATGGCGGCCTAAGCTAGGGTTTTTGAATCAGACATTGCTTTCACGGGTTCTAGTGTAATTCGTCTTTCAAACTCACATAGGGGTCCTACGGTTTCCAGATTAATTCGTCTTTCAAACTCACATAAGGGTCCTACGGTTTCCTATTTCTAGGGTTCTTGTTTGGTATGGGTGAGGGGTCCTTTGGATTCGTGTTTAGGGTTCTAGACTTTAGGAAATTACCTCCAAACAGTCGTAATTCTCGTTAGATTAGAAGTTCAAATTTCATCTATAATGATGTAGCTCTCCACAAACATTAGAATTCATCTTACAAACTATAGTAATGTGTCTCTCGACACATAAGGTAGGTTTAGTTTTGTAAGTAATATAATTCTATGTAGTTTTTGCTACTTGATTGAGATGCTTTGACACAATCAAGCCCAGATTTCGATTCCTCAAGTTCCTAAGTGTGACTAAGAGTTTCTCTCCCTCCTTGAATGCTACTTAGAGTTCGTATATCCTTTATTTTACTTTTCTGATAAATACTATATAGCCATAACTATATGCTAGTTTTCACATAGAATAAATCAGATTCTGTTGTTTGCTTTGTCAGAGATATTTCCTGCAAGTTACGGCTATTTTAAGCATGGATTTCAACCCTAAGCTCAGCAGAATGTAATTCAGCTTTTTTAGGGCAAGTATAGCGAGTTTCTCCTGCATCAGTTATGATGCTTCCACAACCTCAGAGATTAGGACCTAAAAAATGTAAGCAAGGTCCTTTTTTTCTCTTAAACAAAACATTACTCTAAAAATGCCAGCGGAAGGACTGCCCTAACACAAGTTGAAGAATCCTGTCGCAGCAATAAGAATAACCATTTCATTATGTGAATTCTGCAACCTCTTCTTTATTTATTTTTGTTCGCCAAGGTAGGCCACTTATTTTCAATTCTGTAACCCACCCCTGACATGAAGGACCAGTCTCATCACTTGTATAAGTCTGAAGATGAAGAGGAAAAAAAAAGATTAAAAAAAAATACCATGGAAGAAATAAATATTTCCTTGTTACTTAGCAACAGTTCGGGATTCATGAGTGCATTTGGCAAGGCAAATCTCTAATTGATAAACGAAAAATAGATGATATATCAACACAAATATCCTTCTTAAAAGATACGGGAAACATAACAACTATTTTGATAGTAACATGTTAAGCAAATAGAGAAACTAAGAAGCATCAAAATGCTCAAACATCAGCAATATATACAGAACTCACGTTGTAGACAGATAATCCACTTCATTAACCATGAATATGAGCAAAATCCCAAGAGGAAGTGAAAGTGTGTTATTCAGCAACACCATAGAAAACTCATTCAAGTCTCCAGATTTAGTGACATGCTTAGCAGTATCCATGACCCTACGCAATGTTAACTGCAAAATAAATGAGAGTAACAGAAAAGAATCAATGATAGTAACAATGTGATAGTGAAATAAATGGGCAAACTATCCTTCCTTTTTTCCTTTCCAAAGAACGAAGTCACAAAGCACCGAGTTTTATTCACCAAAAAAACCAAAAGGAAAAGGGAAAAAAGGATAAAGAAAAAGGCATTGATAACTAAAACTAAGTAAAAAAACAAAATGACTTAACCAGGCTTCATCAAAATAGAATGTAAAAAGCAATATCATTCTGGTTACAGTCAAGAAAGAGTATTTCTACAACAACAAAACAATAACTGTGATACGCGGGACTTTTTGCTTACGTGTTATGCATGCCTTGTGTTTAATTTTGTGTGATTAATTGTTATTGCATTATTTTATGTGTTATATGTTAGTTTGATTCATGTTAAGGGGCGCATTTGACGTGTTGGGAAGTTGAGGGACTTGAGTGAGGAAGTTAGGAAGTTGTGGGACTTGTTTGTAAGGAATTTTAAAGGTTTGAGTGGGAGTTATGGCTGGAGGGAAGAGAGGGGATCAGTTACAAAGAAAGAAAATAGAAAAGAAGAGAGAAAGCTGAAAAAACATAGTGTTGTGAGGGGATTTGATAATTGAGTGATCAAACGGACTTGGATCGGAGAGATTTTTGGCGTATTAGAAATAGGACTGATTAGGCTATATTCTGGACGGTGAGATTGTGTTTTCAACAGTTCAGTAGAAAGTAATTCACTTCGGAAGTAGGTTGGATTTTCTGTCCTTTGGTGATTTCGATTTCCTTTGAAGTATTTGATTAAGTCGTAAGGTAAGGTTCTTACACTCTTACTTTTCAGTCCTAAAAAAGCATGAACGGTTGATTTTTCTAAAGTTATGGAATTGTGTCAATTTGGGTTTTATTGCTTTTGAAGACGGATGAAGTGTTGATGTTGGATGTTTAATTGCACTGGTTATATGTTGTTGTTAGAAAATCTGCGTTTGATAATTGTTACGTGGTTGATCGTCTGTAGTCGAGTCTATGTTGTAATTCCCAATTAGAGCTCTTGTTGATGACCCAATTCCAGGACATCATCCATATATATATACATATATATAAGTTTTGAGTGCCCTCGAGCACTATATTCAGTTCAGTCAGACCCAGTCCCTAGCGGGGGTAACAAGATAGGGTTGTTAACAGTTGTTGTGGAGCTCACAAGGGTGAGCGATGACATAACGGATGTGTCCTTAAATTCAGGCCCTGTCGTTCGTTTAGAGGGTATATATCCAAATCCATGTTAAGTCAGTCAGGCCCGCCTTAACAAGAAATCATAGGTTAACAGTTGGTATTTCACCTCAAAAAAACAAAATTCTACCATTCACATAAAAAACAGATCTCAATATTACGCAAATATCCATATGTTTTTTTTTACCAGTATTCAGGCATTAGCCCCATTAATCCGATTGGTAATGGCACTTTAGCTACCTAGCACCTATTCCTAATCCTAAATGGAATGTAACGGCGTAGGGTTCCAAAAAACGTATTTCTACATCAAAAAAGCGTATTCGCAAAAATATTTGGAAAAAAGGGCTCTTCGCCACCTAGGGCTGTAGTATGTTCCAAGGGTTGGGCTGTTCGCCCATTAAAGTGGTACGTGAGCTGGGTTCAGAACGTCGTGAGACAGTTCGGTCCATATCCGAAGGGCTGTAGTTTTTGTCCTTCTTTATGATCTTTCGTATTCCACTTTTTTGTAGCAATCAACCCGTTGGTAATATTTCTCTTTATCGAGAAATCGAATAAGCCCGTTGGTCATATTTCTCTTTATCGAGAAATTCCTGCAAACAAGCGACATATTGTCGTTTTCTTTGCACTTGGCAGATTTGAACTCTCAACATTTGGTTGAGAGGCCTCAGCTCTCACCACTTAGGCAAGACCTCATTGGAAATATTCATATGTTTTCTTTTCACCAACAACCAAGCCTTAGTCCCAAGAAAAAATTACGTAAGATCATTCACATTAATGCATTCACTCCATTTCTTACGATCCAAAGAAAAACTCTCATCTAAATTTAGCAAATCCATATTCCTTTTATCACTTCCGTCCAAGTCTTCTTTGGTCTCCCTATACCTCTTGTGTCCTCAATATTATTCAAGCCTTCTAACCGGAGCATCACTCGGCCTTCTTCTAATGTGCTCAAACCAACGCAAACGATTCTCTCTCATCTTGTCTGCATGGCTTTTTTCTTTTCACCAAATATAATGAAATTTCAGGAAATTCTTTTAACTGCATGCTTTTTTCTGTTTTACATATCAATTAGTTCAAACATTGTTTTGAAACATTTAAATTATGAGTGTAATGTAGGGTTTTTTCCCTGTCCTTTTCTCTTCTTCCCCCGGTCTTTTAGAGCTTAAACTATATAATGGATTTTTTTCCTTCCAGTTTGACTGATGAATATTCCAAATGAAAAGCTGTTCGAAATAGTCAAAAGTCCAAATCACAGTGAAAACTTTAAAAGAATGGTAAACACTAAACAAAGCAAGTATTTTACATAGATCTTTAATAAACAAACAAAAACTGGCATGTGAGGGAGAAAGAAATTGACATTAGACATAAACTTACAGAATATGAAGCTGTCAGGAAACAATTGATAACTTGCCATGTATAACCAGAGGCATTAAAAGAGAGATCCGTAATCCCGCCAGAAATTGCTGAAATAATCTGAGCAGAGAAATTTCTGTTAACTAATCTACTCAAAGCAGAGTCAGAAAATAGAAAACGTAAAAGATTAAACAATACAATACATTTAAGCCTCCAACCATACATCTCGTTAAGGTCACCTCAATCTCAACTCGATAACCAACCGATGTGCCTTTTCACAACCGCACATCAAAGTGACAAGTGCAACTCTTGTACATAGAAGATATGGAGATAAAAGTACATGCAGCATCATATTTTAGCTGCTAAACATACCATTAAGAAAAGAGCAGCCCAAACTCTGTTGTCATGGTGCTTGTTGAAAAAATACATTTCACCAACAGCGGTTATCACATTTGTAACATTCTTGAGGACAGTGACCATTGCAACATTAATGTACTTCAAACTGCCATTATTAGTAACAATTTTAGTAAGAAAATACCAAGATAAAAAGACTCCAATTTTACTCCATTAGAAATTTTGAACTGCTAAAGAGATCAAAGGCTGAAATTGAGGAATAAAACCCTGTTCCCTTTGAACATGGCCCGGAACTAATTTTCTAATATGCGGCAGAAAAGTTGGGAGCTTTGTCAACAATCAATCTTGGCACAAACTAAATCCCTACTCACCAATACTCAAAGTCCAAAGAGCAATTTCATATGCTTCATCTACTTCCTAGGAGGACTTAGAGTTGAATTCAAATCAACAGCCATAAGGTTCAACACTTTTATCACACATGTAACGAATTCACCAGGTGCTAATACCTAAATTCCCATGAGAAAGAAAAAAAAGCATGTACTGGATAGCACATCAACTTCCATATCCAGCTCCAAGATAGCAAAGGAACACAAAGATTTATTATCAAATGAAAAATAGACAATGATGTTTAGCATGTGTATCGTAATCTTTGGTCTAATAACACTGCCTCAACCTAGTCTTTTGTCATTCATAGAGGACTATGAACAGGAAATCTAGTTACCCAGCATATTCTTCTATTACATGACTAAGACGGTTAGCTCCATGAATCTCCATGGATAATAAACTTTTGTAGTAAAGAAAAAACTCAACAAAGCAGCCGGATATCTCCCAGAACCTTGTCCAGTACATGTCTAGTACACCTACAAAACTGCTCCACAAGCAGCAACATAATTAAACTAAGGAAAGTTAAGAGGTTTGAACTAATCACATTGCTACATGTTGAACAATTTCATTGGTACTAGACAATGTATTAGACAACGAACCCCCTCATTTCAGCTTAGGAAACGCAAATGGTATTGAGCAGACGCCACTACTACAAAATCAGACAAGTATAAGCATAAACGTAAAAAGAAATTATATGTCAAGGGCAAAATACATCCAAAAGGGGAAATTTGACGCATCAGGGAATGGAGCATTAGAAGCATATCAAGTTTACGTTGCAAAAGTAAAAATTATCAATTAGCAGAGAATAGGGGGTAAAATCATACCTAAACATACTTGTAATTAGCATCCCGACAAATAGAACATTCACAGGCAACCAGACCTTAATTAATCTCCATGTTAGTGGCTCAGTTGATATGACACCAGAGAAGCTCAAAATACAAACAATAATTACTGAAACAAAATTCTGCAATCGAGTACAAGAAGCTGTAACTCATCAGCTTAGTGAAATAAATAAATTTGTATATGTTTAATACCTATATACGAAAGCAAAAACATCCTGGTAGGTGAATATGACCAACCTGGTATAGCATCAGAGATATCTCAGCATTGAATTCATAGCTGGAAAGAACATACTTGTTCACCAATATCATACTACAGGAAGAAACACAATATGCAAGGCCTGAAAGCAATGCTTTGTTCGGTATAATACCAATTTCTTTATTGTTTCTTAAGGTTTTTTCTCTCTCTTTATCCAGCTTTCCTGTTTCCACGTCAGTCTCCTCATCTTTGTTAAGCAACTTCATTCCACAAGAGGATCTACAGAGAAGAACCAGAAGATAAAAATCTAATAATTCTCAGGATCTCATGTAGAAGGTAGTAATATATCAAGCAAAACTTTCAGTTACTTCCAACGTTCTTACACAAGAAGAGAGTATTAGATTTAACAGTTAAAGATATGGAGAGGTTCATGTTAATGCATTTCCTTCTGATTTAGACATGTGTCTTATTTTACTAGACTTTTACTCAGAAAAGTACTAAATTACATTAATTAAGAACTAGGTATCTTTATTCGAATTACTGCTTTCTATTTTATCTCTGATTTTTGTTTAACTTTAACAATGAGACAGTAGATAGAAAGAGAATAAACAGCTGAATGCATCACGAACCTAGCCCCGCATAGAATGACCAGCTAAAAAAATATTTCAGGTCTAAGCAATGAAGAATAATGTTGGTCGAAGTCGAACAGCAAACAAGAAGCACACTTTTATCCACTCTGGCTTCTTAAAATTTAACTTCAATAATCAGGTCGAAAGAGTGAAAATAGATCCTAAGCTTATGTTACTTAAATGTTCAGAATCTCCCATCTCTCCATGAAGATTTATTTTCTTTTTACCAGGAACCAAAGATAGAAAACCTTTTTTTTTCTTTTTTTCTTTTTTTTTTGGGGACGGCAAAAACTGCAGTGTTGTCTAACAGAAAATATAAAAGACAAGACCATTTCACACTTGGGCTTTCTTATCCAAAGGCAACCATTTTATTTGCAAAATAAAAATAGTAGAAGTAATACAAAATACTCTTTTTATCTACTTAATATTTTGGAAAAGTCCAAAATCTGCGGAAGTTCCTTAAATGAAAGTCCTGTTTTGATGTTAATACGCTTCAAAGGCACATAACCCCATATATAATACTTTTGTATCTCAAAACATGATACAAAGAATACAATAGCCTACATGTTGTGCTCTATGACATATTATATAACATCAAATTTCACAAGAAATATCGTGCCAAGTCAAGCACCGGCATCACTTTACTTTAATAGGGAGGCAAGACAGTACCAATACTAGGAAGAGAAGTAAACCAAAAAAAACATCATTATATGAAAACAAAAGGATTTCGTTGCTCTTTACTTACAAAGGGAATGGCTCAAGTGTAAAACAACAACAACAAAGCCTTAATCCCAAGTAATTGGGGTCGCCTGCATGAATCTATATAAGATTTATGTGTGGTCGTTAGCATGTATGCATTCCCTCAATTTCCTTCTATCAAATATCATACTCTCATCCAAATCAATATAATTCTTGATGACTTCGATCCAAACCTTTCTCGGAACAGAACATTATCATAGTTCCCATTCCTTCCCTCAAAAAATATAGTACTTCAGTTTGCCGGTATGTTCTCTTTCACGTAAGGTAAACATCATAATTCTCTTGATGAAAAGAACGTCCCTCAAGAGAAAATTTATATCCAATAAATAATCTAACAGATACCAGCAAAAGGAGATCTCTTTATCAAATAGCTGAAAAAGATTAACATAGGAGTACTTTAGCTACAAAAAAAGTTTCCCTGTGTGGATTTCGTGATAAATAGATTCTCTTTTTTTTTACCAAAGTACCAGCAAAATGCAAGCAGAATAAAGTTCTTCTATAGAGAGGAAACAGCTACCAATATTTGACTTGAAAGAGCCAACTATGTAATTCTAGGGAGAATAAACAAGTTGATCACAGGAAAATCATACAACTAATGAAATTTGGATTGTGTAAAATAATCAAATAAATACCTTCCAAGAGAGCTTCTACATGTGCGAATCTGAAGAAGGGTTTCTGGGTAGTTTTGGGGCAGGGGATTTCAGATGCGTCGGGAGGGGGCAAGACCAAGACGTACAAGTAGAAGAAGTTGCAGCGGGCACCAGGCAGGTAGGTGGTCGCCGGGAGAATTGTGTGACGGAGAAAAAGGAAAGTGTTCTTCTTCACTAGTCAACCACGGAGGAATACTTTGAGAGCGGTAGAAATCTTTTTAGTGTAAGAGCTGTAGAAATCTTCTATCCCCTTTCTTATGACATTATCTATCTCATTAATAAAAAAAATCATATTAGTTAATTTTTTAATTAAACTTTTTATAACCTACCATAAATAGTGGAACCCGTCCAAGAAAAGTGGACATGTGGCAATCATCTAATCGTGCGACATGAAACGGGACGCATGATGTGACAGATGATTTTTTACCCTTTGAGAGAGACGCTATTTTCGGGTATTTCTCAAATTTCAAGGATCACTTTCAGACTTTTTACCATTCGTGAATCAACAATTAATATTTATCCTTAAAAACTATATAACATTGATTAATATCCTCTACTTGAGGAGGGGGTAAGTACTCGTTAATTGTGATCGCAAGAGCAGACAGGGGCAAGCGCCACTAGGTGGGCACCGAGATGGTGGACAAGGTAACCAGGGGACAAAATGGGGAAAAGAGCAGTGGTAGGGCATGAGGATATGGGACATGTATTGATGTGTCCTAGACAAGCGAACTCCGATCTCTAAACGCTACTCTCAATGCAAGCTAAGACACCTTGCGAGAGAAGGAAGTAACATACAAGACAAAGACGATCAAAATGGTGGTGAGAATGTTCTCAACTACTCTCCTATGATTAAGTTAGCTTTGAGAGAGAAAGAGACAAAAAAAGAAAACTCAATGTCCAAAAGGCAAGTAATAAGATGATCAAAATAGTAAAAGATACATGGTATTAATAGAGGTTAAATCTCAGGAATATATGAGTTACCAATTCGATTAGGATTGTTCCTACCATAAGTCTTTTGATTCAAAAAAAAAAGTTTAGAGAACACAATCCATGAGGAGTCAATCTCTTTGGTGGTTGACATAAACCGGACATCTCAATTCGCACATGTTGATATATAATGATGTGGGCCGACCAGGACTGAGGTCGCTCTAAGAAACTTAGACCTTGGGAATATGTAATATGAACTCGCATAGATCTTGTCACACCCCGTAACCTGGGTGATGACATGGCAGTACTTCAAGTCAATGAAGGACCGAACCCACTAACATATGAGATAAAAGGGAATACTTTATTAATAAAACTTAAATGGTCTAACTGTGATACAAAAAATTAAATAAGTACTTAACGGTAAATAAACCTTATTACATGAAAAACGTAAATTACTAAGTTTTCATCTATTATAGTTTATTAAAAGTCACTCTTCGTAGTACCCAACCCCAGCACCAACATCATCATCGAAATGCTCAGCTTCATCTATATCTGCAAGGAAATAAAAATAAAGGAATGAGCCGCGAAACTCAGTAAGGATCAAACAACCCCTGGGATGAAGCATCAGATAAGACTCAAAAACTTTCCCGTTTTCCCAAAACCGTATAACATTTTTTTTTTTGAAATCCCCTATTTATACCAACCCAAAAATTACTCATTTTAGACTCAAACAATATAGCAAATAAGACCCAAACAAGAACAAATAAGCTAACAACCATACTCCTCATATCTTAACACGTATACATCAAAATGCACTACAAGCGCCATGCTCTACTCATACAAAACAGACGGAAATACATGTTTTAGACATTACGAGTATGGTTATCGCTATGACAAACGAATCCCACGATTGAGCTCAATTATCTATTCACGACTCTATACCAATAACTGTAATGGCCCTAACAGCGGGCCTGATAGGAAGCCCCAGAATAATATTAACACATGGATTCAGTATAAACCTTGAACGAACGGGTCCAAACTTTTAAGGATCCATTCTTATTGTGTCATAGTTCATGACCATGAACTCCACAACAACCATTACAGTCCCAATGATGGCCTCATCAGGTGAATGCCCAAACACTTCTTAACATATCACATGAACTCACGCGTTCAACAGACAGAAATAATTGAATGAATCCTGTTACAAAGTAGATTCTAGACAAGAGCTCAAAACCGGGGCGACAACATCGACCGGCAACAATAATAATGACGACAATTAGACAACTATCAAATAACAACAAGTAAAATATGAGAACAAAAATTAACAATAATTACAGTTTATGGGCAGCAAGGAAATTAACAAATAAAATTCCATAATTATGTAAGTAGGTAATGAAATATTGAGTTATGCATTACAATTGTATGCAAGATACTATATATAAATATAAAACATTTAATTTCACTTACATCAAAGCAAAAGACTAACTCACAGGAAACAATATCAATTAAATTGTTTAATATATTTTTCCATTTTAATAACCTTATCTATTTCAATCCGTCATTAACATTATTCATATTCTCTAGAACATACTCAGGTTATGCCTTAGATCACAATCATACTATTCATTATAGATGTTGAATTGTTGTCCATATTAATATGCATTTCTCAATCTTGTTAGAATTTTGTAGGATATTAAAAACTATTTGCAAACCAATCCAGAACCAACAGTCATGCTTGCTTCCATAATTTTCCTTTTTTTTTTTTAAAACCTAATTTATATTTCTGGATCACATGAAATATTCCGACAAAGTGCAATTGACTAACTAAACATATGCATATTGAACTTTCCTACCACCATACATCAATGAAATCAACGAATTTTGTAGACTTCTAATTCATTTACGCGTGAGATCTTCATAATACAAATTCCATATCGATAATAAAATATAATGCAACTAAATCTAAAGCTTCATCCATTTTAGGCAAGAAAATATGTAAAATTATTTGATAACAATTCCATATCTCTATTTATTGAATTCATGCATTTTAGGGACTGAAAAATAGAGGTGTAAGTTCCTTACTTGATAAAATAGCATTATAAGCAACAAACCGAAACGCAGAAAATCAGCCCACTTCCCGAGGTGATAACTCTCTGCACGGACCTCGGAATTGAAATCCGTCAGCTCCCACGCGTAGATCTTTCGTTTCTCTTTGAAATGCACTATTTTGAACGCCTAATTCTGACACCGTTTACCACTCCAAATACCCTCTCAAAGTTCTGCTCACAACTTTTTATTTTCAGAATTTTATACCCTTCTTTCTTATCTTTTAAGCTTCACACTACTTGTAACTCCCAACCCCATAACTCTTTTCCATAACTCACATAAAGCCAGCCATAACTTACATAAAAGACTCTCTAACTTCTTATAATTGAGTCCCCAAACTCCCTATCTTTAACATCTATGTCCTTCCCCTCACAATCACTAAAAGTAACACACAACATAGCTTAAGTGCAACAAATAACACTTACATCATATGATAAAATTACTTAAACATACTAATCATGTAAATTTAAATGCGAAACTTGCAAAACACGTAAGTAAAAAGTCTCGGGTATCACAGATCTCTTAAGGTAAATCTATCCTGAGTATATCGATCGCAAGAATAATGTGTCAGGATGCTATTGCCCAACCTTGGGCATATTCAATGAAAAATATTCATGAAGGATTATTTACATAGGCAACTGATTCCACCGGGGAGATAGTTGTCGGGTAAATGCTACCTCGGGTAAATATAACGTCGGTGTCTTTTCCGCTAAGATTCTTCGGGAGATTTCGCCGAATATATTCGAGGACTGACATTCTGTTGGGAGGTTGTTTCACCAATCTCGATGTTGCACATCTATGAAATACTTGGACTCTTACTTCGTGAAAATCTATATTTATAACTTCTAAAAAAGAATTGCTTCGTCTTTTCTACCAATCTGTAACACCCACATGGCTAATAAATAACCGCATATGAGTAATGAAATACCCGAAGGGGAGAACCTTAGAGGGGGTGAATAAGGTTCGCAAACTTTTTTGCTTTTCTACCAAATTCTTTTCCTAAGTGATCACCTTAACAACAAATATGTTCTTTTTTTTTGGGGGGGGTTAGGGGGAGGGGGTTAGTAGTCTGGGCGCTGTGGCCCGGTGTCGAACTCAAGACCTCTCGGTCTTGAGCGAAGGGGAGCCCCATGAAGGGATTCATGGGCGGAAACTCGTTCCAAACACCCATGGATCCTCCCCTGAAGGATCCGCTCATATGAAAAAATTCGAAAACAGCAAGAAACAGCAAGAAAAACTTACGGTTTTGGATTCAAGAAGCTACTTCTTGAATGGAGGTTGGAGTTTCTTGGATCGGATCGTCGCTACCGATTGATCTCCTCTGCGGAAAGTCCCTCTACCGGTATCCACGCTGACTAAAACGGGCAGACGATTGCTAGCTCTTCGTCTTTTCTCGATTTTCGGGAGTTAGAGAGAAAAAGGGAGAGGCTAGAGAAGAAAAAACGGTTTTTGATTCTCTATGTTATTTCGGCTGAAAACCTTACCCTAGGGTTTCGGCCAAGAGATCATTATATAGGGTGTGAGAGTTTGTTCCTATAACCAACTCTCACATCCCCAACTCCTCTCGGCAGTGGGAGTCTCTAACTCCCACGTTTCCTAGAATTCTGCTGGTAGTGGGAGTCCTTATCGGATAATAACTCCCACGTAATCCCAGCTATACCGAAAATGCCCCTTTATCTCTAATACGAATAATAAACAATTTATTATTTTCGGAAAGACAAATGTCGATACAATGAACCTAGACACATTCTAGATTCATCGAATCTGACATAAAGCTCGTTAGCTCGCTCTATGCGTGTGACCCACGTAGGTTCATCTCACAATGGCAATGAAAACACACTTAGTAGTAGTGTGAGTCCATAAATCACAAGCTGGGTCCCTAGCAGGACATTGTGACTACCCAAAGTGAATGAATATACAACTGAACCTAATATCAATCCACTATTTAATCCCTTTGTCTCGCGATATCCTAATTAAGCATAAGGCATGGTGGTCGCCACCCTTATTAAGCTTAATTATATTTATGCTCGATCTCCGGGTAGATCTGTTTCGACAAATAGCATTTGATAACCACTTTATCAAATACATTTGAGCACGGCCATGCATTTAAATGAGTCTTTCCCTATCGAGGGGCCCATGGATATCTCTCTCTAATAATAGAGAGGGACAAATTCCTTACAATGTCTCTCACATTCAAGCTATGATAGGACACTACATCCGATCATCGATCAGATTGATTACTCTGTTACAAGTAACGTCCGATCGAGTCAAAACGTGGCTCCATTCATACTAGAATCAATGAAGACATAAGGTCTAAGGATTCTAAAATAGTATTGAGGAAGTAATACTTATGACTTAAGACCATGAAGTATTACTTCTCTGACGGATCACGTCCAATACAATGTATCCCTATATATTGCATCTATGATGTGATTTGTATCCATTACACATGATCAGTAAAACAAGATCATCAATCAACAATCATACTAGTTTTATTTCATAGTAATTAAGCATTACATAAAACTAGGGACTACTAGAATAGTAATTACATAAGTGAAAAAACCCAAGAGGGGGGGGGGGTGAATTGGGTTTTAACTAAACTTGCTAACTTTTTCGAATCTTTGCAAAGCTAATGAAAGTTTGAGCAAGAAGGGTAAGAACAATGCAAAACCCAATCAACAAGACAAAGAATTTAGAGTGGTTCGATTCACTTAGAATCTACATCCACTACCTTGAGCCGCACCCAAGGATTTCAACAACTTCACTAAGAAGACTTTTTACAAATGTGGCTAACTCACTAAGAGTTTTACAAACACAACCACAATACAAAAGCTCACTAAGAACTTGCCCACACTAAGTAGGACTTTACAAATTGCCCACACAAAGTAGGACTTTTACTAGAATTACCCAATCACAAAGAAAGGGAGAAATGAATGTTTAATACAAAGAATATTCACTCTTCTAAGTGAAAGATTAATACCTTTGAAGCACAAACAATTTAGCTCTTGAACATATGAAGTCCACTCTTTGTCTTGCTTTTGAAAGAATACTCTTGAATGCTTTAGATCATGAGGATGAAGAGTATTTAGCTTTGAAAGTATTTAGACTTGATAAGATATCAATGTTTTATGTTTGTCAAAGTCTTGGAATGTTTCTCTAGCTTTGGAGTATATATACATTTCAAATTTGGCTGAAAAACGACTTTTTAACGGTCAGAAAACGGCTAGTTCAAAACAGAGTTCGGTTGACCGAAGACGAACTTCGGATCCACTAAGGGAACTTCGGTCGACCGACCTAGCCCAATGGTCGACCGAACCTGGTCTTTTTTGCTCTCAGTTTCTGCTCGGTTGATCCGAGCTTGAGCTCGGTTGACCGAACTTTCAAGCTAATTTTTCACACGTTTTGAAATCTTTTGAAGTCTTTTAAAGTCTAAAAAGGTTTTCCTAAAAGGAAACAAGTAAGAACACTTGGAAAACTTTTCTAAAAGACTTAACTATGAAATCAAAGGCTTTTTGGATAAGAACACATGTAAAGATCATTTTGAAACTTAAGCCTTTTGAAAACGTGTTTGTGAAAACATGCAAGACTCGAGTGTAGAGCTTATGTTCATAAGAGCTTTGGTTAGAGCTTTCTAGGATAACAACTAATGAGAACAAAGCTAAACTAACCAAACCTAAGTCTTCAATCTTCAATCTTGATGAATGAGCCTTGTATTACTTGAAACTTGATACCAATGGCTTTCAATGGCTTGATTGAAGTACTTAGAGCTTCCATAATGAGTTCCTATATTCTATCACAAATATTAAGATCATTAGACACAACATTAAAAGTTTGTCCAATATCAAAAACTGAGTTTGTTCGCCCTTAGGGCTTACAATAAGCTAATGAGTTTTACTATCAAATCACACATTTGATAATCAAAAGCAAAATTAACTATTCAATTAAATGCTCAAAAGATAACAAAACGCACAACATGTGCTAATGGTCCTAGGGCACTACTAACACCCCACTGGGCTACGACCTTCTTGACACAACAACAAATATGTTCATTAAGCATATAAAGGTGATTTAAGGTATAGAAGTTTAGGTGACTTATGTGTGTGTATGCAACACATAGAAACACAAGACAATGTATATGACCATGGATTATCTAAGTCATGGTTCCTATATACAAAGTATGTAAGAACAAAAACAACACAAATCACAAGACTAGCACTTATGCAATATATATAAAGCTTGTAAGTTCACTAAGTGCAAGTCCTATAGCCAAGCCAAGGCAAGATATAACAAGAAATTAATCTAACTCAAGTTAAGCAAGTTAAGCTCATACAAACAAGTTCTAAAGAGATAACAGAACAATTAATAAAGTAAGAACTTGAAAGTAAAAAGGTAGAGTTAGAAGATCAAACACGAGGATTTAGAGTGGTTCGATCACAAAGATCTACATCCACTACCTTAGGACATACCCAAGTATTTTGGCAACTTTCCACTAGCTTGTCTTGAGAGATTACACGAAAGGAAAAAACCAACAATGATCTTTAATGCACCCATGCAACCTTTCAAGGGAGGCCGACAAATGGTCCTTTATGCACTAAGTAACCCTTCACCCTTGGGAACTCTTTCTCTAACCTAGTCTACAAAGTGATGAGGTTTTACGAACACGTTCAACCATACTTCACTTTCGGGTTTACCACCCACTCTAATTCCTACGATTACAAGAAGGATCTACTCCACTAAGGAGGCCCAAAACCACCACTCTCAAAAAAAGTCTTTCCATTCAACCCTTTACAAAGAAAGATAATCTCAACAAATGAAAATTTTCATTTTAAGCTCAAGAATATAAATCCCTCTATGGATTGGATAGTTACAAATGAATGCTCTAATTCATATTTGAGAATAGAAGAATATGTATGTGAAGCTCTTTCTCATAATGAAATGTTTTGATGAAAGATTGGAAGATTTAACTCATCAAAGTGTTTGATTTGCTTGTTTAAAATGTATATATGAAGGCCCCTCTATTCGCTTGAACAAAATACAAAAATCAGCCTTAAAGGCTATTTAAAGGGCAAAACAATGCAAGCAAATCGAGTTACAACGACTATATTTTTGCCTTGACAGGACAACTTCGGTTGACCAGACTAGAGAGTAGGTCGTCCGAAGTGCTTCCGAAGTAAATATTAAAGGCTTACGTCTTGATCTAGGTCGACCACAAAGGGTGGTCCGATCTCTGAATCAACGGTTCGGTCGACCGACTTATAATATGGTCGTCCGAGATTTATAGTCGTTGGAGTCTTGGTACATCCAAAAGTGATTAAGGACAAAAACAACCCCGGTCGACCGGACAACACATGTTGGTCGACCGGGCTTCATCCAGTCGCCCGAGGTCTGAGACACGCTCGACCAGACTTCACTCCAAAAGTGGTTTTTCTACTTGGTCACATTTCTAATGTTCTCAAACTCATGCCTAAGCGTTTTTTAAAGTTTTTAAAAATAAGTTTAAGACCGGCATTAACCAACACTTAACATATGTTTTTCAAAACCTTTTCAAAGATTGGAAATATGATGGTTTTGAAAACATACAAGAGTATGAGCTTCATCATATTATAAACTATTATTCTCAAAATAAGATTAGTCACAAGGTATGTATGTACCTATGTAGCATATGACTTATCTTTAAGGTCTTCTAGTCTTCAAGATGAACATCTTCTTTGAGCTTTGCTTGAAGCCTTGATCAACCTCTTCATTTGTGGTGAAATCCTATAGCAATCTTCATGTTGTAGTTTATTGGACTTCATCACTTATTTGGTTAAGAGCCTACTTGTTGATGTAGTACATTTGGTGATTGAGTAGCTCTTAACTCTTGATCTTCCTTCTTCTTGACTTTGCACATACTTACAAAGCTTGTGGATTCTTCAAGCTTGTGTCTTGGAGTCTTGCAAAGTGTAGCTTCTTCTTGTTGTAGAGTTGTTTCTTTTGAGGTCCACAAGAAGTTATCTTACAATTTTCATCAATGTAGGTGTGAGTATAAATATCATATCATTAAACATAATCTCACACAAACATTAGAACTTCTCAATGGTTTGTTATCATCAAAACTAAATTGATCACATTAGCCCTTGAGGCTTACAATCTCCCCATTTTTTATGATGACAACACATGGATTCAAATGGGAATAAAATATGAAAAGGATAAAGCAATATAGCACAAAAAAATCAAATCATGAGATAAGGATGCATATGATCATGGCAAGTAGATGTTTTGAAAAATTATTCTACTCTCCCTATTTTAAAGAATCCATTATCTCTCATATTTTGCACAGTTCTTACCTTTCTCCTTTTGTAAAATTACTTTTCATGGCACATTTACAAAGCTATTGTTTCTCCCCCCTTTTTTGCCAAAATAAAAAAGGTTCATCAGAACACCAATATCAAAAGCATTTTCTCCCCCTTTTGTTGAAAAAAAGATCCAAAAGATCAAAGATGAAAATCTTTTAGGAGGGATCAAGTTTAAATTATTGGAGAAGCTTGTTGGTTAAGAAAAAGAAATAAAAAAATAAACCAAGGAAAGCAAATCTAAAGACCAAAAAAGGAATCAAAGAAGGAAATCTTTAAATATAAGTAAGCACGTCATTTGTAAAAAGGCCATTTGTAATAATATGTGAGTGACCAAGAGATGATGCTTATCTTAAAAATTATTTAAGTTTTTAAAGAGATATTTTGAAGAGATTTTGAAGCTTGGTTGATATAAAAAAGAAAGAGAGCATATAATGACACATAAAAGCAAAGATGGTCACATAACTCAAAAATGAATTAACAACACAAGCTAAAAGCTAAGAAGATATAGGATTAAATCTTAAAGTTCAATCTCCCATTTTCTAAAAACAAGGTTAGTTACAACAAGATATAATCATGTTTGAAGTCATAGCTAACAAAAACAATGGATGTGATACCATGTGTATGTATAACATGATGAGCATATGTACCACAAACCAAAACACAACAAGAGTAAGTGTAAGATTACACTTTCATACATCCTAATCATTGAGCTAAGGCATCGAGCTAATCAAGAATCATATGAGATTAAAAGATATAAGAGAGAGAATGCACATGCTCTCAAATGATAAGGGATGTAGAAACAAAAAATGTACTTAAGATCATACAACTCCCTTATAGATTGCACAAGTTAGCTAAATGATATGACAATATGAAAACAAAAGCCAACTTATGATGTGATGATGTACATGAGAGGAAATATGTAAGCATGCATCACATATAGAGGTATAAGATAGAAAAGCATATAACAGCTCCCCTTATGGTTGTGCCCATGTTAATGAAAATACAAAACTGAAAAGATATAGAGTTTAGAAGTTACAATTTTCCTGAAACAGGGTATGTTGGTAGACTGCAGCTTCAGATCTAATCGACCGGACTTATGGCATAGAGCTACAAAGATACTTTCCATCTTCCTTCTTCACCTTTTGACATTTTCCATAGTAGTTGGAGAAGGGAGATTTCTCATTTTCTTTGTTTTTGGCTAATTCGTTGGCTCTGCTTCCAACATTGTTCTTCTCTCGGATCCTGAAGAAATTAAGCACAAAGCAGATAGAAAAAGCAACAAGTACATACATATAATCACCTATCAAGTAGAGAGAGGAGATGTGCACTAAATATGATGGTTGATCAAGTCTCTTCCTCAAGTAGTTGGTGAAGAATATAGTTCAAAGGTTAATTCCAACCAAACTACACGTGATGTTTTTAAAAAAGAAAGATCAAACAAGGAAAGCTTATACACAACAAAGTTTAAAGGGAAGTTATGAATCAATCAAAGTGAGCACAAGTCGTCAAACTAGTGATATATGAAAGATAACAACTAAGTGTAAGTTCATATCACTAGGGAAGAAGGATAGGTAAAAATACAAATAAAAGCACATCCTTCCTTCAACATAGATAGAATGTGAAAACGATGTAGCATGGTATACAAGAAATCCCAAGGAAACATGACAACCAAGATTATATCAAGCACATTTGTCATGTAAAACTGTCCTACAAAATTACTCACCAAGCACAGACTATCAACAAAATAATCAAGAAGATAAGAGTTATAACATGATATTAAAGAAGTTCCAAGGAAACATGACAACCAAGATTATATGAAGCACATTTGTCCTGTAAAATATCCAAGAAACATTCTTATCAAGTATACTCTATCAAAAAGAGGCTCAAAAGGTAAGCCCATCAAATCTCATTATAAGACCATTTCTACCGAGTATGTGATGGATAACAGTATAGGTTTCACCTTGATGAGACATAAGGAATACAATGTGATGTCTCAAGGACAATGAGCACTTATGCCCAACTAGCACCAGCTTCCACACCTTAAACATTCAGCACAAACACTTGCTCTAACTTGAGAGCTTTATGTATTCTTTGGTTTCAATAGGAACAGTACTTTTGGACAGTGTAAATGAGTAATTGTGAGAATTATACAAAATACTTGAATCAACCCACAAGGATTAAAGGACCAACTTAGATAACAGGAATGAACTAATTTTAAAAACTGTTACCTTATAATAAAAAATATATATACAGAAGCTTTAACAAAATAAAGAAAAGAAATCAACATCAACCAGGAGACCAAGAAGCCGAGAATGATATATAGCAAAAGGATTAATACATGAATCAACAAGAAGAATAAGACATCTAAGAAATCAGTAGAGCAAACAGAGTAATGGATGCCAGCAACATCAAGGTCAAGAGATAATAACAATAAAGAAAGCTAAAAGACACGAAATAATAAAACAACCAAAAATATATAGGCAAACGTAGTACTCCCTCAATTCCCATTTAATTTTCGTTTAGCAGATATATACGTATCCAAATTAATTGTCATTTACATTTTTTTTTATTAGATGTCAATAATTTATTCCAATTATACCCTCAACATATCTTTTATTGAAAAAAGTGAAAGAGAAGTAGGAAAGAATGAGAATTGTATTGGAAAGTTGATTGTTTGTTTGAGTTTCTTAATTTTTTCAAAGTGTCCTAAACGACCTATATTGAGGAATTGAGGGAGTAATAGAGAGTCCTCTTTCAAACAATAACAATTTTAATCAATTTCGTTGGCTACATGTTTTCTCTGTTTTGTTTTTCAACAAGAATCACTTAATTTGACTTCAATTTAAGAAGCCACCAAAATCAAGCTTCTCAATTACACATTTTAAACTCTTAATTCAAGAAAAAAAATACAAGTTTAAATAGAGTTTTCTCACCAAATTAGAATAATAAATTGGGTAGATATGACATGGATCATCAAGGAGCATCCATGATTGATGATATGCCACTCAAAATCAAGAGAGAAACTAGCAAAGTGAGTTAGTATATTTTATTGGTGTAATATGTGTGTGTGTCGTGGAGAGTAAGGAGGAAAAAAATGAGAGGGATGATCTTTAAACCCACCCCCAATGGTCTATTTATAGAAAATCTAGTTTCATAATTAGTTTAAAAGGTCTTTAGATTTTATTAAAAGTTCAAATGAGTCCATAAAGTTTTCAAAATTGCAAATTAGTCCAAATAGGCATTAAAACAAGCCTCACAATTTTCATCTTAGTTCATATAGGTGCTAAACTTAATTTTCTTAGCCTAGATATAATGTCTACCAAACTACATTTTTAAGTAGGGTTGTAATTGAACTACGGTCGAGACTATTTTACGATCGATTCTACGACGTCAACTTCTTATGGCTCCGAAATCCAGTATTAAGAGGTGGGATATTAAATCTTGTGTTTCTATGTGTTGCATGTATACACATAAGTCACCTAAGCTTATATACCCTAAATCACCTTTATATGCTTAATGAACATATTTGTTGTTAAGGTGATCACTTAGTAAAAGAATTGGTAGAAAAACGAAAAATTTGAGAACCTTATTCACCCCCACCCCCTTAAGGTTCTCTCCCTTTCTAGTATTCTAATTGGTATCAGAGCCTAGTCTCATTTTTGTTAGGATTTACACTCTAGGAGGATCTATGGCCACATACTTTTCTACCTATTCTATAGAAGACTCTTCCCCATTCAGGCCACCGTTATGTGATGGCTCCAACCTCTCTAATTGGAAATACATGTTTAAATTATTTTTGTCTACTAATGATTTCACCTTGTTGAGCTTTATAGAAACATGACCATATGTTCCTTCAATCAACAAACAAAGTGTCAAAGTGCCTAAGACAAGAATAGAATTCAATGAACAAGAAATTTGGAACAGATGGTGGAATCACAAGATGATGATCTTAAAAGAGATACAATGATAAGGATCCATCCATGAAGCTAAAAGACTCATATCTAAAGCTACCCAAGAACATTCATACAAATGATCAAGTTCTTAACTCATTCATTCCATGTCCAAGTTCCCCGAAGAAAGCCTATGAATCAAGTTCTTAAAGCATTTAGTCTAAAGGTTCATATAACAAAGAAACCTTCAAAGAATGCAAGACATAAAGATCAAATCCATCTAATCTCTTTTGAAGGCAAAGTGTACAATTGGAAGGAAAATGGTTAGAGTCCAATTTTGGGAAGTTTTAGTTATTAAAGTCTAAAATAGACTTTAATGTAATTTCAGCTTATTATTTACCTTAGTAGTTTATTAATTTCGAAATTAGCTTTAACAAAGGACATGTGGTCCATATAGTTATTTAGATTATAACAAGTATTAGTTTAAGGTAGTTTATTATACTTGTGATTGTTTTATTTCCAAGTCCATTAAGGGCTTTATTTTGTAAGGTTCTTGGTTGAAATTTCTTCTCTATTTAAGAGAGATTTTAGCCTCGTTAGTATTAAGTTAGATATATGTTATTTGGTAAGGTTATTCATTAGATACTCGTGAATTGAACTTCTATGCAGAACTTCATTCATTTTTGAGCTACTAATCAACAACTTTAGTTTATCTTATTGTGGTGTTTCAGTCTCCATTGAAATCAAACTACTTAGTGTTGCGTTGATTTATTCCCCCGTAAACTATTTCAAGAAGAGAATATCCGAAATTCAACATTTGTGTTGAATCTTGATACAAGTTATCAAAGTTCTTCATAACTTGGTATCATAGCTCAAGGTTGATCTCTTTTTTGGTGTATCTTTATTGCTTTCTTGATAAAAAATCTTGTTTTCTTGGACAAAAAAAAAGAATCAAAAATCAAAATAGCCAAAAAAGTTTTCTTGAACCTAGCCAAAATGCAAACTTCTTGAATCACAAACATCATAGTCTAGTTTCAAGAATTGGCAAAAGTTCGCAATTTTTTTGTTACAAAAATTGAGCCGTGACATAAATTTTATAATAAAAAATTGAATTGCTCCGAGACTCAATTCTTTGATACAATTGTCCAAGAAAAAGAAAGAATAAGAAAACGATTCAAGATTCAAGAATCAAGAAAACCAGCAAAGATTGAGATCTTCCTTTTCCTAAACACAAAAGGATGCCTTAAAAAGTATCTACATTTTATTGTTAGGTTTAGGATTTTCAAGATTACTCATTTTTTTTCTTTACCATTTGTTTAGGTTAAGAATTCAATTCTTATATTCTTTTCAGCTTTATCACGCAACAATATGAGCCTTTAATTCTTGGGTTTCATCTATAAAGCCATCTAGAGTTGAAGTTCTTTTACAAGTATTGCTGGAATATTGAGTGATTTTTTTCTAACTAACAAATTTGAGTGTTTTGGTAATCATGTCTCAATCGGGAGTCTCTACATCAAGGCAAGCTGAAAGCTTTATGGATGATAAGCTTTCAACACAACAATTCCAAAAGATCATGGATTGATTGGATGAATTGGGCAACAAAATGACTCTTGTTTAACAAACAATGGTAGGACCAAAATTCCCCCAAAGGCAGCCCTATGTTTCAAGAAGGGAAAAACAAATTGATAAAGAAGAGGGCAACTTTGATGATGATGATAAAAGGTATGGATCTCAACATTCAACAAACTCAAGAAGAGCACATCATAGACCCCAAGATGATCATTGTCAAAAGAGGTCGAGAGAAATGGATCAATTTCAAAGGTTTGATGATAATCCTTGGTTTTGGACCAATGAGGCCGAGAATGGGAGGGAATTTTCAGAGATTTGACAACAATCTTGGTGTAATCAAGATCAAGATTTCATCTTTTCAAGGTACGAATGATCCTTAATCTTTTTTTTTAGAATGGGTTACATAAAATTGATCATATGTTTGCTATCCATAATTATTCGGAGGGTAAAAAGATAAAATTGGCAGCCATGAGATTCTATAATTATGTATCAAAGTGGTGGGAAAAAGTGAGTATACTTAGGAGAAGGTCCGGTCAACGACCTATTGATAGTTGGAATGATATGAAAGTTGAGATGAAACGGAGATTTGTTTCCCAACATTACATTAGGGAACATGTCAATCGTTTACAAATGCTTAAACAATGAACCAGATCAATACATGAATATTATAAAGAGATAAAAATAACCATGATTAGGGCTGATATTCAAGAAGATATGGAGGCTACTTTGAATCGATTCTTGGCGGGATTAAATGATGAAATAAGGTCAAAGGTGGAAATAACTCATCACATTGAGCTTCATGATATGGTGTATTATGCGGAGCAAATTGAAAGACAAATCAAAGAGGGGATAAAAAAAGAGGGGCAAATTCGGCCAAGTTCCAATCTTGGAAAATACCAAATCAACCCCCTTCTAATTCACCTTATTGGACGAGCAAGATAGAGGATAAAGAGCCAATATAGGATGCCAAAATAGCCACGACTCAAATAAGGGTTGTCCAAATAGCCGCCATCTATTCTTAAACTTTCAATTCAAATTGTTCATCTTCAATTCAAACAGAATGCTTTAAATGTCACGAACAAGGCCATTTTGATATGGACTGCCCAAATAAAAGTATGATGATAATGCAAGATGATGAAAATTGGGGTAGTCAAGAAGAAAAGAGAGAAGCCGAGAACAATCTAGACAAAAATGATGAGTGATGAGTTGAAAGACAAGAGTGGTCTTACACTTACATTACAAGATTTAGAAGATTAAAAGACTCATATCTAAAGCTTCCCAAGATCATTCATCCAAATGATCAAGTTCTTAACTCATTCATTCCAAGTCCATGTTCCCGAAGAAAGCCTATGAATCAAGTTCTAAAAGCATTTAGTCTAAAGGTTCATATAACAAAGAAACCTTCAAACAATGCAAGACATAAAGATTAAATCCATCTAATCTCTTTTGAAGGCAAAGTGCACAATTGTAAGGAAAATGGCTAGAGTCCAATTTTGGGAAGTTTTAGTCATTAAAGTCTAAAATAGACTTTAATGTAGTTTATTAATTTCGAAATTAGCTTTAATAAAGGACATATGGTCCATATAGTTATTTAGATTATAACAAGTATTAGTTTAAGGTAGTTTATTATACTTGTGATTGTTTTATTTTCAAGTCCAATAAAGACTCTATTTTGTAAGGTTCTTGGCTGGAATTCCTTCTCTATTTAAGAGAGATTTCAGCCTCATTATTATTAAGTTAGATATATGTTATTTGGTAAAGTTATTCCTTAGATACTTGTGAATTGAACGTCTATGTAGAACTCCATTCATTCTTGAGCTACTAATCAACAAGTTTAGTTTCTCTTGTTGTGGTGTTTCAGCCTCCATTGAAATCAAACTACTTAGTATGGCGTTGATTTTTTTCCTCCGTAAACTATTTAAAGGAGAGAAAGATCCGAAATTCAACATTTGTTGAATCTTGATACAAGTTATCAAGGTTCTTCATCATACAAAATATGATGGAGATAATGAAGATCATACATCTTGTTCAAGGAAGAGAATGAATTTTCCACAAGGCTTCATAGACAAATACTTAAAAGAGAAGTGGCATTGGGGTGGATCATTCCTTGAGGAATGAAGGACTTGAAAGGAGATGTGTCAAAAGAAGAAAATAAAAAACACTCCTTAGCACTTGGAAATCTAAAAGCTCAAAGGCTACATCTATTGAAAAACTAAGTTGTTTAATGACAAAAAGCAAAGCTTCAAATGATGACAAAGGCTTCAATGTCAATCCATACTCATCATCACTTGGTAAGAAAGAAAAGGTATCGAATTCACTTTCTCATAGTACTTTACTAGATGAGATTCATTTTTTATAGTGATTTTGAGATTTTGATGTATATGCTTATGCTCTTAAATATGTTGCATCTCACCTTCTTGATAATCATATCCATATAGGTAACCTTGAGCATGATCTCTACATGTTACATGTTTATTTAGCTATGGTATCTATGAGATGTGGCATATTCAACTTGAATGTTCTTTCTCTTACATGTCTTACTCATTTAAGAATCACTCTAGTTGTTTTGACTTTGATAAACTTTATCCTTGTGCATATACTTGCCACTTGAGAAACAAAGCTTACCTTGAAGGACCTTTAAAAAGGTACCGAGTATTTCTCAAGATTTTCTTGTAAGTACAAAACGTTCTAAGCTTCACATTGAAGACATGAGCCAATAGAAAAAGTAAGCTCAGTCTCCAAGAAAATAGTCACGTGCCAAGGACTGCAAGATTGTAGAGGGTTCATCAAGAAAAGAAAATTCATCCATCAATGATGACTCTACACATTCCATGAGAGAAGAAGAGATTGCTCCCAGTAGAGTAGTCACAAATGAGCAAAAGAGAAAAGGGAGCAATCAATTGTTAACCTCATCAAGAACTATAAATGAAAGTGATGATCATGACAAAGATCACACAAAAGGTCTCATTGGACTTAGTGATGAAGAAGATCAACCTAAGTGTTCAAAGTCCAAACTCCATAAGTAATGAGGTGCAATGTTCCCACTCATCTCTAGATAGTGATCATTATTATGAAAACGATCATTTTGTGCGTATAACTGTTTTATATGATGAGTTGAAGAAGATGGCAAAGAAGAACAAGATTATTTGTAATAAACATACTTGCTCTGTAATTGAAAGATCTTGTTTACAAGTAAAGTACAATAGACTTATTGCCTCTTGTCATGTACTAGAAAATGAAAAAGAGATCATGCACTTATACTTTGATGCTTTATTTTATGAATATCATGTATTACTTGATAATGTGCCACTTGTTGATTCCAAACTTGTCAATCATGATTTCTATAAAGCATAAACTTGTTTCTCTAAACTCTCTTGATGATATGTGCATTAGCTCTATAAACTTGATAATGTGTTTTGTTCTCAACACGTCTCTCATAATCTTAATTGCTTAGAGTACAAACACAAACACAAGAATGGACATTCTTTCTCTCTTGATACTAGAACTACATCTTCATCTATGCTTAACATGATTTGCACTTATTGTGTCATCTAAGTTCATCATGTTAATTATTGCATCTTTAAGAGAAATTGAAAGAGGTGTACAAACCAACTGGTTGTAAAAGTCCCATCATTAACCCTCTAGGACCAAAGCAAAAAATGGGTACCAAATGTGTCTTATTATGTTGGTAACAAAGGCAACGAAAAGATGGATGGATTCTTGAAAACAAGATCTCATTCAACTTCTCCAATCATACGAAGAAGACACTTTCTCCTTGAAGAAAATGATCAAAGGCTTTCATGTTGCAAGAACACCTCAAGATCAAATGTCATTGGATTCCTGAGGATGTTCAATTCTTATGGACGGTCATGAAATGAGCAAGGTACAATTTCAAATAAGAATGGGAGCTCACTTCAAGGAGATACGAAGAAGACTAGACACACTTTCAAATGATGCAAAGAAGAGATTAAAAGTGGCTAGGTCTAGCAAGGAAGAAATTGGGGATAAAGAGCAAAAATGGAAAGAACAAGGTCAAAAGAGACATCACATGGAAGACGATTCTACAAGACCAAGTGATATTCCATACATCACTCCAAGAGGCAAATACTTCATGATGAAAAAGAAGATTGGAGTTACTCCCAAGACATCCTCAAGAACCTCAAAGTTGATCTCATGTTAAAGAAGATCAAGTAAGAGCAAAGAAGCCAAAAAAAGATCAAAGAATCATCAAAGGAATAAAATTGGTAGCTATAACCTTGTCTCTTGGTTTTAGCTTTTTATTCTTGATGATTTATATGCTGGCTCTTGCTTTGGTGTTATATATTCTCTTTTTGCCTTATCTCATGTGCTTATCTTGTTTCTTATCTTATGAGTTTGGATAACATGTTTTTTATATGCCTATGTGATTTGATTTCTTGATTTCTATAAAGGCATTTTCAAAATGACTGCATTACTTATGTTTAAAAGGTTTTTAAAATTTTCAAAGAACCTAAGGTGTGTCTTTCTTATGTAAGGTTTTCTCTCTTTAAAGCAACTTGATCATACCTTGTATCATCTTTGTATAGTTGCTCCAATTATTTTTGGAAAACTCTTACTTTGATGGATTTATGGCAATCTTGTGTTTTCTAAGTTTTATCTTGAATTGATGCCTCTATCCTATGTTTTTAATTTTGATGCTTATGAATGCAAACAACCTTGCTTTGGATTATACCTTATGTCATGTGCTTGATTTGTTCATTCTAAGTATAGTGTGCCTCTTTGAGCCACATTTGTTGATATTTATGGCATTCTTTCACTACAAGAAAACAGGGAAACAGGGACGACCCTTTCCGTCGGTAATCCTAGTTTAGCGACCGATTACCGACCGAACTACGTGGTCGTGTATTTGGCGTCGCTAAGCCAGTTAACAACCGACTACCGACCGCTTTGTAGGGCGACTGATGATTAGGTCACCATATAGCGACGGAATAGCAACCGAACATAATACATTATTAACTTTTGACTTTGACTAGTTAACGACCGATTGCCGACGGAACTGTAGCGACCTAGTATGCAGTCGCCATATAGCGACTGAATACCGACGGAATTATGAGTCTCTATATAATGACGAAATACCGACCGTCCAGTCAAACATAGTTGACTTTGATCTTGACTATGTAACGACCGCATAGCGACGGTTAAATAGCGACGATATATTAAGTTGGTAATTACCGACGGACTGGCGACCGATTAGTGTTAATTTGACTTTGACTTTAAACCAATAGCAACTGAAAATCCGTCACTAATCCGTCGCAAAATGTTTTTAAATTTAAAAAAATAAATTTGAAATATAATTAAATCTCTATTATAAAAAACAGCAATTTAGGGATTTAGAGTCTTGAGAAAGGGAATTTGGGATGGTGGTGAAAAAGGAAGATTTTATGCTTCCTTTTATATAATTTTCTTTTCAATTATCAAAACATAAAACGACGTCGTTTTGTACGATCTTACGTATTCCGTCATATATTCCGCCGGTAATCCGTCGGTCTATATAATCTGTCGGTATTCGGTCGTTACATTCCGTCGGTAATCGGTCGGCACACTTTCCGTAGGTCAACGGTCGTTCAGTTCCGTCGGTATTCAGTCGTTACAACACACAAAACGATCGTTATGTAACCGTTACACACAAAACGATCGTTATGTAACCGTTATAACCGTTTCATTTATTACTATATAAATATAACTGTTATGTATTCCATTGGTATTTGGTCGGTGTGTTCCGTCGGTAATCGATCGTTATTTTTTCCGTCGGTAACCGGTCGTTAAGTACCGTCGGTATTCGGTAGTTACTGGTGACCAAAACGACGTCGTTTTGTGTCTTTAAAAAATTACTATATAAATATAACCGTAATGTATTCCGTCGGTATTCGGTCGGTCATCGGTTGTTATCTTTTCCATTCGGTAAGTTCCGTCTGTATTCGGTCGTTACTGGTGACCAAAACGACGTCGTTTCAAATTAGTCAACGTGACAGATGTGGCTGACGTCGTGGCGACGTAATAACGACCGATACTTTCTTGGTTTCCATTCGGTCTTTATTCGGTCGGTAAGTTGGTGACCAAAAATTTCGGTCGCTAAATGCGGTCGCTATTTAACTGTTTTCTTGTAGTGTTTCAGCTCCTATTGGCATATTCATGATGATTATCAAAATCTTTTGTGGTTGTTGTTTTTATGCAATGATATGAGCAAACAATTTTTTTTTTTTATATTCTTTGTATTATTTCAAAACTATTTGGGCATTTTCTAAAGGGCCTAACAATACGATCACCTTGGATGTTTTTCATTGTTTTTATCTTCAAAAGTCATAAGGTGTGATTTTGAGCACTTTGATGTTTTTATAAGGTTAAACATTTGTTCTTACTTGTTTTTACATATTCAAAGTTGCTCATGATGTTTTGGAAGTGATTTAAAAGTTTTTTGGCTAAATTTAAAAAACCAGAAAATATATGTCTTCCGAGGTCTTAACCCCAGTCGACCGAAGCCCTGCTTCAAGTGTTAAAATGGTATTTTTCTGAGTTTATCACTTCTAACTTTTAATTTACAAACTTCTTGGATGTTGGAACCATTTCAAATATCTTAAAACCATCCAATGTCTTTCAAAATATCTTAAACAAAATCGGCACATCGTAAGGGGGATCTTTCTTATATTTTTAGCTTTGTTAAAAAAAAAAACCTCCCTTATGCACTATTCAAAGTCATATCTTTTATATGTGCCTTTTATATGGAAGTTTAGAGATGATGGAGATCACTTTGATGATATCCTGAAGAAAAATGGTAATTAACTAAGCATTATGCCTAAATGTAGGGGTGAGCACCGAATTCGAATTCGCCAATTCGGCAATTTGAATTCGGTTTTTTCATTTTTTCCTACCTCAAAAAACCGACCAAATTCGAAACCGAATTCGATTTGGCCGAATTGGTGAATTCGGAATTTGGTTTCGACCGAATTGGCCGAATTGGAGGGTATATATTTTTATTATATAATATATTTAATTATATAATATTTAATTATATAATAATAATATTTAATTATTAAAAAATTCAATTCGAATTCGGTCACACCAAACTCAAAAATAGTGAAATTGATTTCGTCCCAAATTCGACCAATTCGAATTTGGTCTTGACCGAATTACCGAATTCAAGCCGAATTACCAAATTCGAATTACCAAATTGAATTCGAATTCGGTCGGAATTCGGTAAAAACAAAATTTGCTCACCCCTACCTAAATGATCACACTTTAGGTATGCCTTCAATCACGTTTATTTATCTCTTCATGCTTAATATCATTGATTACCTGTGTGGCATTAAATTTGTGCAAAGGTGATTTTGGGATGATGTAGAATTTGTTATGCTTGGAGGAGCTCTTATAATAAAAGAGATTCATTATTTGTTTAGAGAAAGAAACTTCTTCGGTCTTTGTAGATATCTCGAGTTTGCTATTCCAGGTGAGTCCCCCAATTTATTATACCCAAAATATTTCGTAAATTACGTACAATGTCGTACTTTTACTCAGATATTATATCTTTGGGCTGACCGGGATTTTGCCGCAAGTGCCCACAGTGCTCTTTATTCAGATAAGGGATGGTTAGCCTGGGTTGGGAGTTCAACTTATGACGATCGTTCCGGGATCCTAGGCTGGGCGGGTACCCCCAGTCCTTTGTATGTTTCCTATTGATTTGGTGGATAAGGTTGAAATGCATGCGATCGTGTATACGACAGGTATGACAATGGTATTTTGAGCTCCCGCCTGACGTACCCTTTATTATTTTGGGTTGAGGATTTTTCGGATAAAGTCTCAAGTACTCAATGGGGTATTCCAGGCGGCATCTGATGTACCCTTAACAAATCCGATTTTGTTTTGATTAAGTATCATGAAAATCTTCATGTTTTTACTCTATTGAATTATCATGAATCTAAAAAATATGTCATTTTCACATTTGGCATATATAAGTGAAATCTCATTCATAATATTATTCACCGAAAATTTCTTTAGTGTTTCCTTCAGAACTTGGTGAACTAATCAAAAGAAAACGTCACGCGTTCGCACACACGAGGGCTACGCAATGAGCTCTTTTGAGCTCACACCTTTTATTTTCAATGTTTTCAAGTTGGAGCAAGTCAAGTGATTCAGATGATTGTTGCTTTTATACGGATGTCTAGTTCTAAACTTTATCTTTAATTAGGCTTTGATCCTTAATATATCCGTTCGGTCGGTTAAGAATTTATTTCCGCTGCTTATTATTCAAGTTTTCCTTGATGATTAATATTCCAGACACTAAGATTTTCTAGACAAGAGTGTCGAGAAGCACGCGACACCCTTCTCAACTGCAGTGGCACATAGTGGAAGGGTGGGGTGTCACAGTTGGTATCGAGCTAAAACAGCTTAAAATGGTTGGAAAGTCCACTAGGATTGATGTGCTGCGTATAAGTATGAACATGAGATAACCGGGTTATAGTGTCACAGTTGGTATTAGGGCTTACAAGTAAGATACGGGATGATGTGCCTCTCGGGGGTAAAGAAAGGGTTAGGTTGTTTTGGTCATAAGCACAAAGTTATGGGCCCGGGTGAAAAATTGATTTCGCATGGCCCCTCATCTTTCAAGAGCTGGAAAAAAAACATTTTTTTTCATTTGCCCTGCCTCTAGCCGGATTTACCCGGGGATGGAACCTATTCACTATAATCACAAATCCTTTGGTTAATTCTGATGTTGATCTTGAAGGCTTCAATATACAAAAGAAATAGGCCTTTAATATGATTGTGAAAGAATCTTAGAGTCCGTTGTTCTGGGATTTTATATATCAATGCTCCCATAACTACGCCTCCATACGTTAGTGCCTTTGCTTTGTGTCTTCTTGTATATATGTGTGAAATTCTGTTAACACTGAAGTTAAATTGCATTTTCCCTTTTGACAGGAACATACCATGTTGTTCCCTTTTGGGCGACGTTCGGACACGTGGGAGAAGAACACACGGGGTTGGGCAATCGTCTTGGGCACAAGGATCTTTGCAAGTGGGCCAGGCCGGGGCGAGTCGATATTCATGTTGATGTCCCTTCGAGGTCGGCCCTTCAATGCATGTTGATCCCACCATCATAAGTATTTATTTCTTTATTATTCATGTATGCTTGTACCCTTCCACTATAATGACTTTGTATCTATACATATTGTCTTCTTCCTACTCATCAGGTGATGAGTTACCTTCTAGTATGGTTGAATATTTGACAAACACCCGACCGTCTGCAGGGCGTTTGCGGAAGTGTGTGAGGCCGGGGGTGACATCGCCTGCACCCCGGGATAAGCGTACAACTACTCGGGCTGATCGTACAGGGCACTAGCCGGGGTAAGTGGTCGTGTCCTTAATCTGTATGACAACGTGTAGAATATTACACTTGTTTGCCACTTCCCCCTCTAATGTATATTTTTTTTGTGACCAACTCAAGTCATTCTAGATCTTTCTGGTTCTGATGATGATGAGGAAGCCTGCCAAGCCTCCAGCAATTCTGGGCGAACTTGTGCTACCCCATGTGACTAAGGCAGGGATTGTCCCCGAAGTGGCTCCTCGCTTTGGCATCTTGATTCGTGGTGGCTCGTCCCGAGGCTAGGCGGTTGTCATTTTCGAGGTTGCAGCTTCGCGTGAGAAGCATAAGGGTAGCTTTGAGACCATACATGCTTAGGATTCTAATACAAGGAACTTAAGCCGCTGACCTCCCAAAGAGTTGATTAAGTTAACCTTCGAGACGATGCGCTCTTCTAAAAGCGATGTAAGGGCTTGCTCACTGTATAATACTTGACTCGTTATTTGGCTTTTAAGGTGAAAGAAAGAAATTTGGTTTCCTAAAACAAACGCAACGGAAAGTAAAATGCGGAATTCGTTTCTAACAGGATCATTCACGAGTAAGTACCAACGAACTTGGATATAGGATTTTTACCTTTAAATTACGTAATTAACATAAACGGTTTCTGTTTGATTTTGCTTCGGGAATCACCAACATCAACCGGTCTAACCGACTCCTGTCTCTAGCGTATTCACACGATTAACTTGAATTTGTTCTTCGTGTCTCTAATGCTAGTCGAGAGCTCCAAAGTTTGAAGACAATCTTCAGGAATATGGTGTATATAGGTTCAAGTTAAAAACCGAAAAAGAAAGAACAAAAAATCTGTTTTTTCTTCTATTTTTTTATGTTCTTGGTAGTGTTAGCATAAAATCGGCAGCCTCTAGGAGAGTATTTGGGAATTGTTTAATCAACAATTGATTATTTAGAGAAATGAATAGTGGAATGAAAACTATTTCACCCACTAAGTCACCTTCCCCTCTTTTTGCTCTTCCTTGATGCCCATTACACACACACACCTTACATCCGATTTTGACTCGTTCAAACAGGTTCTAGAGGCTGCCGATTTTGACTCTCCTAGAGGCTGCCGATTTTATGCTAAGAAAACACACTACCAAGAACATAAAAAAATAAAAGAAATGAATAGTGGAATGAAAACTAATTCACCCACTAAGTCACCTTCCCCTCTTTTTGCTTTTCCTTGATGCCCATTACACACACACCTCACATCTGATTTTGACTCGTTCAAACAGGTTCTTGGACCAGGTTTCCGACTCAGCAGTTCGATTCAATCGGATCGGGTTGACCAATCGAGTGTGGTTGGCCCAATCCAATTAACTGCCAAATCCAATTGGAGCACCTATATCAACTGTAAATTCCAATAAGACCAATCCAATTGATCATAATGTGCGACTCATTAGGTATTTGCTATGTTGGTCATGACAACAATTGTCAACAATAATTAGAAGTATCTAGCAACACATCATTACTCCCAATTGACAAATATTATGGTGATTCAAGTAATCATTGTTATGACTTTGTACTAATCCCTTTGTCCTCAATACCTAGATTCATAACCCGACTGCAATCTAAATTCATCTCTATGGGTTTGGAAACTAGCATCAGTGTAACTACTTACAATGAGCTCGTCTTCCCCACCTTAGATTAAGAATGTATCCTTAGTCCTTCGCAAGTACTTTAGGATATTCTTGACGGCTATCCAGCGACGCTCACTATATGTAGATTGGTTTCTGCTTGGTATACTTAAAGCATACAAGACATCCGGGCAAGTACACAACATGGCATACATGATAGATCCAATTGCCGAAGCATATGGAATCTCACTCATGCGTTCTTTCTCACCCAGTGTATTAGCACACTCTTGTCTTGAAAGAACTGTACCAAGTGCTTTGGGACAAAGGCCCTTCTTGGACTCTTGCATGCTAAGCCGATTTATCACTTTGTCTATATACGTACTATGACTTAGGCCAAGGAGTCTACGTGATCTATCTCTATACATCTTGACCCCTAAGATGAAGCTGGCTTCACCTAAGCATTTCGTAGAGAAACATTTCCACAACCAGACCTTTACATATTCTAAGGTTGGAATGTCATTCCCTATAAGTAGTATGTCATCCACACACAAAATTAGGAACACAACCGAGGTTCCACTAAACGTCTTATAAACATAAGGTTCATCAACATTTTTGATAAAATCGAACTCGCGTACGGCTTCGTCAAAACGTCGATTCTAGCATCTAAAAGCTTGGTTTAGTTCATAAATAGATCGTTTTAGCTTGCATACTTTATTGGCATTATTTGGATCGAGAAAACCATCGGACTGTATCATATACACGTTCTCGTCAAGGTTTCCATTAAGGGAAGCTGTTTTAACATCAATTTGCTAGATCTCATAATCGTAGTATGATGCTATTACAAGCAAGATCTAAATAGATTTGAACATAACTACATGGGAAAAGGTTTCGGAACTTAATTAAGTTCCACGTGGTTCCCACTTGTTTTCCATGAAAGAAACTATTTCTCCAGAAAAACTCCCTTTTGAGCAACAAACACTTTGTCCTCGTTAGGAATGGAGAAGTAATATCCTTTAGTTTCCTTAGGATACCCAACAAATAAGCACTTGATCGACTTAGGACTGAGCTTGTCCAGAACTGGACGTTTCACAAACGCCTCACTACCCCAAATCTTAATGAAAGACATATTAGGACGTTTCCCAGTCCATATCTCATATGATGTCTTTTCAACATATTTTGATTGAACTTTGTTTAGTGTTAAAGCTGTTTCTTCTAAAGCATGTCCCCAAAAAGCGTTTGGAAGGCTTGCGTGACTCATAATGGATCGAACCATATCTAATAAAGTTCGATTTTTTCTTTCGGATACACCATTCCATTGTGGAGTAGCCGGTGGAGAAAGTTGTGAAACAATCCCACAATCTTTTAGATAATCACAAAATTCTTGACTGAAGTATTCCCCACCTTGATCGGATCGAAACATCTTTATACTTTTGCCAAACTGGTTTTCTACTTCACACTTATATTCTTTGAACTTTTCAAAGGCTTTAGACTTGTGTTTCATAAGACGTTTAGTGGAACTCTTGCAGCTAAGGCAGCAACTCTTGCCCCTAACGCGTAGGTCCAGTTAGCCCATTGTCAGCTCTCTACTCATTTGCAGCCCCTATACATTCATACAAGTGTGAAAACCATAGCCGATATCTAATACCCAAGAGAAAGTAATAGTAAACAAGTTTATTTCTATAACAAAAATATCTGAGCCAAAAGCAACATTTGCCTATTTCCAGTATTTTTTCATATAAGATAGCTCTTACTACACCTTTTCCAATGTTCTCGTCAACACAATGGTGACAAGTATCATCATTAGCCACAGTGCCATTGGCTTTCAGTGCTTTCTTGAATTGTCTAAGCTTGCCTTTAGGTTTGCCGTAAGGCTTGCCCTTGGGCTTACTAACACCCTTGCCTCTATTATTAACCATCAATATGGCTTTGGACTCGTCTATTTCCTTCTCAGCAATCCTTAATAGATTCAACAATTCAGGAAGGGGTTTGTCTATCTCATTCATGTTGTAGTTTAATACAACCTGACTGTATGATTCAGGCAACGATTGCATAATCAAGTCAGTGGATAGCTCCCGACCCAGAGAAAATTCCAGTCTGCCTAAGTTATCAATATAACCTATCATTTTCAGAACGTGACTTCCGACTAGTATTCCCTCTTCCATCTAGCACTGAAACAAAGACTTTGAAACGTCAAATCTCTCCAGGCGAGCTTGACCCTGAAATAATTTATTTTGATAATTAATCATTCTAATGCACCAATTTCCTCATGTTGCTTCTGAAGTTCAGAGGTCATGGTTACCATCTTTAAACTTGACACATCTAATGCATCATCTAAATGTTTACGATATGTAGTTCTTTCAGAGGTCGTAGATCAGTGGATGGTTGATCAGGAATAGGTTCTTCGAGAACATATAGATTTTTCTCGTGTTTGAGAACGATTCTCAAATACCGGTACCAGTCGAGGATGAGAACGATTCACTATCTCCTCTAATCATTATCCCTCAAGATCATCATCAGTGGCGAGTGGATGAGAGTAGTTGTTGGTGAAGGGACATTTCTCCTTTTCTTTGTGTGTGCATATGTCTTTGCTTTAAACATTGTTTCTACTTCTCTCATGTCCTGATAAGACATCAAGTACAAAGCATATGCAAGAAACATCAAGTACTTATGTATCACCTATAGAGAGGATAAGATACTAAAAGTAGAATAAAAGAACTAGTCTCTTCCTCAAATAGTTGGTTAAGAATATAGTTCAAAATGAATTCAAACCAAACTACAATGGTGATGTTTAAAAAGAAAGATAAGGAAAGGTAAGTATATAAACACATAACTTTGAAAGGGAAGTTATGAATCAATGAAGGTGAGTACTAACTTCCCAATGATAGATAACTAAAAGAGATGGAGGTTTTGGAAATATTAAAAACAAGCCATCAAAACTAGTGATATAAAAATATAGCATTAAAAACATATCACTAGAGAAGGAGGATATGTAAACTTGCATTTAAAAGCACATCTTTCCTTCAAAGCATGATAGAATATGAAAGACTGCAACATGTTATGTAAGAAATCCCAAGGAGATATGACAACCAAGATTTTAATAAACACATTTGTCACGGGGTACTTCTCCTATGAAATTACTCACCATGTACACACTATCAACAAACTATTCAGGTGCTAAGAGTTATAATATCAAAGATGTTTCAAGGAAACATGACAACTAAGATAATATGAGGCACATTTATCATGTATTACATCCAAGTAAACACATTTATCAAATTATACTCTATTGAAACAAGGCTTAAAAATCAAATAGCTCAAAGATTTCTCCATCATCTCTAAGTGTCCATATAAAAGGCACATATAAAGATACGTCTTTGAATAGTGCATAAGAGGGGTTTAAAAAACTAGGAAAGCTCCCCTTACGATGTGCTCGATTTTGTTTAAGATGTTTTGGAAATTCTTGGAAGGTTTTAAGATGTATAGAAGTAGTTCCAACTTCAAAGAAATTTGAAAAGCTCCGAAAAATACTATTTTAAAGCTGAAGCAGGGCACTTCGGTCGACCATATGTAATTCTCGATAGATCGGTGTCCATGCCCCTTCGGTTGACCGAAATCATCGGTGGTCGACCGGGGTTATGGCTAACATGTATTTTCTGGTTTTTGAAATTTAACCAAAAAGCCTTTAAATAATTTTAAATCACTTCCAAAACATCATGAGCAACTTTAAATAGGTAAAAAAAAAAAATTTAGAACAAGGTTTAAACCTTATAAAAACATCAAAGTGCTCAAAATCACACCTTAGGATCTTTGAAGATAAAAACAATGAAAAACAACTAAGGTGGTCATATTTTTAGGCCCTTTTTAAGTTGGCCAAATAGTTTTAAAACTTTGTAAAGCATATAAAAAAAAGTTGTTGGATCATATCATTTCCTAAAAACAACTTCAACAAGAGAGTATGACAAACATCAAGAATATGCCAAAAATGGCTAAAAACAAGTCATACCTCTCATGAAAAGGTGGCTCAAAGAGGCATACCATACTTAGAATAAGAAAATCAACCACATGACATAAGGTATAATCCAAAGCAAGGTTGTTTGCATTCATAAGTGTAAGCCCTAAGGGCGAACAAACTCAGTTTTTGATATTGGACAAACTTTTAATGTTGTGTCTAATGATCTTAATATTTGCGATAGAATATCGGAACTCTTTATGGAAGCTCTAAGTACTTCAATCAAGCCATTGAAAGCCATTGATATCAAGATTCAAAGATATGCAAGGCTCATTTATCAAGATTGAAGATTGAAGACTTAGGTTTGGTTAGTTTAGCTTTGTTGTCATAAGTAGTTATCTTATAAAGCTCTAACCAAAGCTCTTATGAACATAAGCTCATCACTCTAGTCTTGCATGTTTTCATAAACACGTTTTCAAAAGGCTTAAGTTTCAAAATGATCTTTACATGTGTTCTTATCCAAAAAGCCTTTGATTTCATAGATAAGTCTTTTAGAAAAGTTTTCCAAGTGTTCTTACTTGTTACCTTTTAGGAAAACCTTTTTAGACTTTAAAAGACTTCAAAAGATTTCAAAACGTGTGAAAAATTAGCTTGGAAGTTCGGTCAACCGAGCTCAAGCTCGGATCAACCGAGCAGAAACTGAGAGCATAACAAAAATGGTTCGGTCGACCTAAGGCCCTGGTTCGGTCGACCGACCATGGGTGTAGTGGATCCGAAGTTGCCTTCGGTCAACCGAAGTTGCTCAGCGGTCAACCGAACTCTGCGAGAAACTAGCCGTTTTTTTACCGTTAAAGAGTCGTTTTTCAGCCATATTTGAAATGTATTTATACTCCAAAGCTAGAGAAACATTCTATGACTTGCACAAAGATTATAGATTGATTTCTTATCAAGTCTAAACACCTTCAAAGCAAAAACACTTCATGATCTAAATCATTCAAAGGTGTTCTTTCAAAAAGCAAGACAAAGAGTGAACTTCATATATTCAAAGAGCTTCAAATTGATATACTTCAAAGGTATCCATCTTTCACTTAGAAGAGTGAATTATCTTGTTCTTTATTCATCTTAATTCCCTTTCTTAGTGATAGGGTAATTGTTGTAAAAGTCCTACTTAGTGTGGGCAAGTTCTTAGTGAGCTTTTGTATTGTGGTTGTGTTGTAAAACTCTTTGTGAGTTAGCCACATTTGTAAAAAGATCTTCTTAGTGAAGTTGTTGAAATCCTTGGGTGCGGCTCAAGGTAGTGGATGTAGATTCTAAGTGAATCGAACCACTCTAAATCCTTTGTCTTGTTGATTGGGTTTTGCATTGCTTTTATTCTTCTAGCTCAAACTTCCAATAGCTTTGCAAAGATTCGAAAAAGTTGCCAAGATTAGTTAAAACCCAATTCCCCCCTCTTGTGTTTTACAATAAGTATAAAAGTTAAAACCACAGGATATAGGGATCTAGTTAAGATAACTTTTAGAAATCACAAGATTGCCATATATCCATGAAAGTAAGGTTTTCCAAAACACTTTTAGCAACTATCGAATGATAAAATCTTTTAAGATCAAGTTGCTATAAAGAGGGATAAACCTTGTAAAATACAGACACACCTTAGGTTCTTTGAAAGCCTTAAACCTTTTAAACATAACTAAAGTGGTCATTTTGAAAATGTCTTTCTAGAAATTAATAATTGAAACACATAGGCACATCAAAACAAGTTATAGCAAGAAAATATAATCATCAAGAATAATAAGCTAAAACCAAAAGAGAGAGGGTCATAGCTACCAATTTTTCTTCATTTGATGATTCTCTAGCTTTTGACTTTTTTTGCTCTTACTTGACTTTCCTCATTGAGTTGTCATCTTTGAAGCTCTTGAGAAAGTCTTGGGGGTAACTCCAATCTTCTTCTCTCATTTTTCCATGAGGTGCATTTGGTACTTGGAGTGATGAATGGAAATTCAATTGGCATTGTAGACTTATCTTCCTTTGAATTGTCCATTTTGACTGTATTCATTCCATTTTCCATCTTGGCTCTTCTTCCCCATTTATCTTCTTGCTCTAGACCTAGCCACTTTTATCTCTTCTTTGCACTTTCTAGAAAGTGTGGATAGTCTCCAAATCATCTCCTTGAAGGTGAGCTCTTCTTTGTAATTGCGTCTCTTTTGACTCGTCTTCTTCAAAGAGGAAGTGTATTCTTCATACGTGTAGAGAAGATGAATGATCTTTTCAACAAGAGTCAATTCCTCTTCGCTCATCTTTGTTTCCTGCAAAAGAAGACACTTTTGGTGCCCATTTTGTTTGGGTCCTAGAGGGTTAATGATAGGGCTTTTTACGACCCACTTGGTTAGTACACCTCTATTAATAATATCTCTAAATGATGCAATATTTTAACATGATGATCAAATATGATACACCATAAACACATCATGTTAAACATATATCAATAAAGAACAAGCATCAAAGAGATAAGATATGTGCATTCTTGTGTTTGTGTTTGTACTATAGGAACTTAAGATCATGAGATACAAGTTGAGCACAAAACACATTATCAAGATAGTAGATCAAAATGCACATTACAAAAAGAGAGTTTAAAGAAACAAGTTTCTGCTTTTAAAAACATCATGCTTGACAAGTTTGGAATGAATAATCAGCACATTGTCAAGCAAAACATGATATACTTAAAAGCATCAACAAATGAGCACATACTCTCTTTTTCTTTAAAATGACTAGAAGTATATCTTAAATTACTTGCATTGAGAATCTTTCATTAAGTGAGCAAGCAAGTTTAAAATAATTAATCCCAAGACTTCTTAGTCATTTACTTAACTCATCATATAGCTAGGTTATAGCACATAAGGATCATAAGCATATGAATGATCACTAATTAGGGATGAGTTAAGCTTTTGTACCTCATTGCTCAAAGAGCTTGGACGTTTTATCATTTGGTTGATCTTTAATCATCAATATGTCCAATGAGGCTTTTCGTGTGATCTTTGTCATGATCAACACTTTCATTTGAAGCTCTTTGAAGAGGTGACATTCGATTGCTCCCTCTTTCTGTTTTGTTTATCCTTGATTGATGAAATGGGTGCAATCTCCTCTTCTCCCATGGAAATTGTAGAGTCATCATTGATGGATGGATTTTATTTTCTTGATGAACCCTCTAGAATCTTACAACCCTTGGCATGTGACTCTTTTCTTGAAGTCTTATCTCATTTGTGCCCTTCCTTTTAGTTTATATCTTCATGGAGAATCATTGAACTTTTTGTACCTACAAGGATATTTTGAGAACTACGAGGTACCTTTTCAAAGGCCCTTTAAGGTTAGCTCAAATTCTCAAGATGGACATTCAAGCTTAAGGATTATGCATAACAACTAGATGGATTCTTAAATGATGTATAATATGACAAAGCAAGAATCAATCAAGTTGCATATGCTACATCTCATAGATAACTAAGCCGAAATAAACATGAACATGTAGAGATCATGTTAAAGGTTATCTATATGAATATGACATTCTAGAATGTGAGATGCAACATATATAAAAGCAAGCATACAAATAAATATAAATACCAAAAAATACTTTGAAGGGATTCATGGGCGGAAACTCGTTCCAAACACCCATGAGTCCTCCCCTGAAGGATCCGCTCATACGAAACCGAACCGAAAACAGCGATAAAGAACTTACATGTTTCGGATTCAAGAAGCTACTTGAATGGAGGATGACGTTTCTTGATCGGGTTCTTGCCACCACCGGATTTCCCTTTGCGGAATATCCTCTACTCGGTATCCACGCGACGAAACGAGCAGTGATTGCTAGCTCTTCGTCTCTCTGAAGTTCGGGAATTAGAGAAGGAAAAAGGGAAGGCAGAAAGAAAAAACGGTTTTTCTTTTGTTCTAGGTATTTCGGCTGATCACAACTCGTGCCTAGGGTTTCGGGTTAAGAGATGTTATATAGAGTGTGGGAGTCGGTTCCCGGAACAACTCCCATGTCTACTCAACTTCTCTCGGCTGTGGGAGACTCGAATCCCACGTCCCCTAGACTTCCCCTGGGTAGTGGGAGTCTTTATCGGATAATGGCTCCCACGTAATCCCAGCTACGGTTAAATACCAAAATTGCCCCTATCTCTAATTCGAATAATAAACACTTTATTATTTTCAGAAAAACATATGTCAGATACAATGAACCTAGACACTTTCTAGATTCATTGAATCTGGACATGAAGCTCGTTAGCTCGTCTATGCGTGTGACCCTATAGGTTCATATCACAATGGCAATGAAAACACACTTGTTAGTAGTGTGAGTTCATAAGTCACAAGCGGCCCCTAGCAGGACATTGTGACTACCCAAAGTGAATGAATTACAACGGAACCTAATGTCAATCCACTATTTAATCCCTTTGTCTCGCGATATCCTAATTAAGCATAAGGCATGGTGGTCGTCACCCTTATTAAGCTTAATTATATTTATGCTCGATCTCCGGGTAGATCATGTTTGACAAATAGCATTTGATAACCACTTTATCAAATACATTTGAGCACGGCCATGCATTTAAACGGTCTTTCCCTATCGAGGGGCCCATGGATATCTCTCTCTAATAATAGAGAGGGACAAATTCCTTACAATGTCTCTCACATTCAAGCTATGATAGGACACTACATCCGATCATCGATCGTATTGATTACTCGCTACAAGTAACGTCCGACCGAGTCAAAACGTGGCTCCATTCATACTAGAATCAATGAAGACATAAGGTCTAAGGATTCTAAAATAGTATTGAGGAAGTAATACTTATGACTTATGACCATGAAGTATTACTTCTCGACGGATCACGTCCCAATACAATGTATCCCTATATATCGCGATCTATGATGTGATTTGTATCCATTACACATGATCAGTAAAAACAAGATCATCAATCAACAATCATACTAGTTTTATTTCATAGTAATTAAGCATTACATAAAACTAGGGACTTCTAGAATAGTAATTACATAAGCTAATGAGTTTTACTATCAAATCACACATTTGATAATCAAAAGCAAAATTAACTATTCAATTACATGCTCGAAAGATAACAAAACGCACAACATGTGCTAATGGTCCTAGGGCACTACTAACATACTTAACCCGTAAAATAACACACATCAATCAAAAAAATGACATAGGAAAGTGTTTTTGATACATTGGCTTTATTACCAAGTGATGATGAGTATGATTGACATTTTGTCCTTTGTTATCACTTGTAGCTTTGCGCTTTGACTTTAAACAAGGTTCTTCAATGGATGTAGCATTTGAGCTTTAAGAGTCCAAGTTCTAAGGAGTGATTTTGAATATCTTCATTCGATACATCTCCTTTAAAGTTCTTCATTCCTTATGGAATGATCTGCCCCCATTGCCACTTCTCTTTGAATTTTTAACTTTGAGGCTTTGTGGCATATTCTTCCTCTTCCTTGTGATTCCATTGTCTCTTTGAGAGTTCTCTGTTGCCTTTAGGTATATTGACACCTTGTTTGTTGATTGAAGGAACATAGATTCCTATAACTATAAAGCTTAACAAGATTAAATGATCAATAGACACACATAGTACAATCATTTGGCTAAATAGAGAAGATGGAGTCATCACAGGATGACAGGGAAGACTCTTCTAAAGAATGGGTAGAAAAGCGTATGACCATAGATCCTCCTAGGGGTTAATCCTAACAAAAAGGGAGACTAGGCTCTGATACGAATTGAAATACATGAAGGGCATTTGCAAATACCCGAAGGAGAGAACCTTAGAGGGGGTGAATAAGGTTCTCAAATAATTTAAACTTTTCTACCACAATCTTTTCCTAAGTGATCACCTTAACAACAATTATGTTCATTAAGCATATAAGGTGAATTAAAGGATTATCACTTAGATGACTTATGTGTGTAAATGCAACACATAGGAATACAAGACAATGAATATGAACAAATATTGTCTAGGTCAAGATTCCTATATGCAAAGCTAGTAAGAACAAACACATAAGTCATGAGGACTAGCATTTAGCAAGAGATATATAAAGCTATAAAGATCTCTAAATGCAAGTCCTATGCCTAAGCCAAAGGGAAGATATAACAAGCAATTGATCTAACTCCATATAAACAATTAAAGCTCATAAAATCAAGTTCATGTGAATATAAGCACAAGTATGAAGTAAGAACTTGAAAGTAAAGAGATAGAGTTAGAAGATCAAACATAGGGATCTAGAGTGGTTCGATCACAAAGATCTACATCCACTACCTTGGGATACACCCAAGGATTTTGGCAACTTTCCACTAGCTGGTCTTGAGAGATTACAAGGAAGGACAAATCAACTAATGGTCTTTTACACACTCATGTAACATTCCACCCTTGGGAACTCTTTCTCTAACCTAGTCTACTAAGTGAGGAGGTTTTACGAACACATCAACCATACTTCTATCATTCACTCTAGTTCCTACGATTACAAGAAAGATTCACTCCAACTCATTGGAGGCCCAAAACCACCACTCTCACATACAAGCTTTGCCACTCAACCCTTTACAAAGAAAGATAATATCAACACATTAGATTTTACATTTAAGCTCAAGAAAAAGAAATCCCTCTAAGGATTGGATATTACAAACTAAGATCTAATTCGTATTTTTAGAAATGAAAGAATATGTAGATGAAGCTCTTTCTCAAATAGAAATTTTTTAATGAATGATTGGAAGAATTTAGCTCATGAATTTGTTTGATTAGCTTGTCTAAAACTTATATACTAAGGCCCCTCTATTGGCTTGAGCAAAAAAAACAAATTTCAGCCTTAAAGGCTTTATATAGGGTCCAAAAATTGCAAGAAAATCGAGTTATAACGGCTATTAGCTTCGGTCGACTGGACAAAAGAGTAGGTCGTCCAAAGTGGTTCCGAAGTTAAGTTCAAAGGCTTCTGTCTTGATCTCGATCGACCGTGATGAGTGGTCCGGTCGAACTAAGTGACTGCCGGTCGGGCAACCTGAAGTATCGTCTTCCGAGATTTTTTAGTCGTTGGAGTCTTGGAACATTAAAAAGTCACAAAGTACAAAAGACACTCTGGTCGACCAGACAACACATGTCGGTCGAACAAAATTCATTAGGTCGCCCGAGGTCTAGGACCTGGTGGACCGGACTTCAGTCCATAAGTGGTTTTTTCCACTTGGTCAACTTTCTAATGTTCTCAAACTCATGCATAAGTGTTTTTTAAAGATATTTAAAACATTTTAAAGATCTTAGGCATTAAATAACAATTAAAAGATGTTTTGCAAAACCTTTGAAATGTTAAATCAAAGTATGAAATATGGTTTTGAAAACATGCAAGAATATGAGCTTCATCATACTATAAACTATCATTCATCAAATAAGATTAGTTACAAGATATATGAAGGGATTCATGGGCAGAAACTCGTTCTAAACACCAATGAGTCCTCCCCCGAAGGATCCGCTCATACCATAGGAATCGAAAAAAATCTAGACAGAAACTTACTTTTCGGGTTCAAGAATCTGATTCTTGAATGGAAGTTGCTGTTTCTTGGATACATTGTTGCCACCAATGGATTTCCCTTTTCGGAATGTCTCTCTACCGGTATCCACGCGACGAAACGAGTAGTGATTGCTAGCTCTTCATTTTTCTGAGTTTCAGGAATTAGAGAGAAAAGGGAGAGGCAGAATAGAAAATCTGATTTTCTAGGTCTTTTGGTATTTCGGCTGAAAAGCATTAACTCCTAGGGTTTCGGCCAAGAGAAGTTTATATAGTGAGTGAGAGGTTGTTTCAAGCACAACTCCCACGTCTTATCCACCTCCTTTGGCAGTGGGAGTCTATAACTCCCACGTCCTCTAGACTTCTACTGGTAGTGGGAGTCTTTATCGGATAATAACTCCCACGTAATCCCAGCTATACCGAAAATGCCCCTTATCTCTAATTCGAATAATAACGCTTTATTATTCTAAAAAAAATGAATGTCAGATACAATGAACCTAGACACATTCTAGATTCATTGAATCTGGACATGAAGCTCGTTAGCTCGTCTATGCGTGTGACCCTATAGGTTCATATCACAATGGCAATGAAAACACACTTAGTAGTAGTGTGAGTTCATAAATCATAAGCGGTCCCTAGCAGGACATTGTGACTACCCAAAGTGAATGAATACACAACGAAACTTAATATCAATCCACTATTTAATCCCTTTGTCTCGCAATATCCTAATTAAGCATAAGGCATTGTAGTCGCCACCCTTACTAGGCTTAATTGTATTTATGCTCGATCTCCGAGTAAACTGTTACAACAAATAGTATTTGATAACCACTTTATCAAATATATTTGAGCACGGCCATGCATTTAAACAGTTTTTCCCTATCGAGGGGCCCATGGATATTTCTCTCTAATAAGAGAGGGACAAATTCTTTACAATGCCTCTCACATTCAAGCCATGATAGGACACTACATCCGATCATCAGTCGTATTGATTATTCGATTAAAAGCAACGTACGACAAAGTCAAAACGTGGCTACATTCATGCTAGAATCAATGGAGACATAAGGTCTAATGATTTTAAAATAGTATTGAGGAAGTAATACTTATGACTAAGGACCATGAAGTATTACTTCTCTAACGGATCACGTCCGATACGATATATCTCAATATATTGCATCTATGATATGATTTGTACTCATTACACATGATTAGTAAAACATAATCATCAATCAAACATCATACTAGTTTTATTTCATTGTAAAGTAGATTACATAAAACTAGGGACAACTAGAATAGTAATTACATAAGCAAATGAGTTTTACTATCAAATCACGCATTTGATGTTCATAAGCAAAATTAACTATTTATATGAAATGCTCAAAAAGATATAAAACGTACAACATATGATAATGGTCCTAGGGCACTACTAACAATATATACCTATAAGCATCTTGACTAATCTTCTTCTTGGTCTTCATGTCTTCAAGATGAGTTCTTCCTTGAGCTTGGACTTGAGACCTTTGATCAACCTCTTCTTGTGATGAAGTCCTTTGTAGTCTTGTCAAGTTGTATCATCTTGGCCTTCAACAATTGTTGATCTTCCTTTGACTTTGCAATATCTTCCATTAGCATTGTGGATGACCTTTTGGCTTGTGCTATGGGGACTTGCAAAGTGTAGATTCTTCTTGTTTGTAGAATCACCTTTGAAATCCACAAGAAGTTATTTCTTTGATTTTGCAGTATCTTTCAATGACATTGTGAATGACCTTTAAGATTGTGCCATTGGAGGCTTGCAAAATGTAACTTCTTCTTGTTGTAGAATGATCTTTGATGTCCACAAGAAACTACCTTTCAATGCATGTGTGAGTGTATAATATCATATCATTGAAACACAAGCTCACACAAACATTAGAACTTCTGAATGTCTTGTTATAATCAAAACAAGATTGATCACATTAGCCCTTAGGGCTTACAAGTGTTGCTACGACATGCAACATGTAATTCACAATCGAGCTCAATCATCTGACTGACAATAACACTAATTGAACTGTTAATAGCCCGAACTTTATTGTCGTTCAGGGGTTCCATACATAACAAATTTTGGTAATGCTCATAAAGGGTTGTTTAAGGATATACCTCTGTTATGTCATCGTTTATCATTTTCATTTCCACAACTAGTGTTAACAACCCTAACTTTTTACTCCTGCAAAGGTTCGGGCCAGGACATAAGGGACAAAACAGTGTTCCCGGGGCACCTCATAACATATCAGAATTTAGGATATATCCTGGAATATGGCCATCTACATATAAGAGCTCTAGATAGGGGTGTGCAAATTCGGTAAAAATCGATTTACCGACCGAATTCGATTTGAATTTGGTAAATCGAATTCGGTAATTCGGTCCAATTCGGTAATTCGGATTATATCGAATTCGAAAATTTCGAAATCGGTTCGAATTTGGTATTTGATTTTAGTGAAATCGGTATTACCGAATTCGAATTAAAAAAAATATTTTAATAAATAATACTAAAATAAATACACTATAAATACTCTCTTACTTGACCTAACCCTAATATCTAACCTAATTTTTATCCACCCGCCGCTTCAGCCTTTTCCATTTCTCCTCTCAAAAAAATCTCCATCTCCAGTCTCCCTCTCCCTCTCGGCCTTTCCTTCTCCATCTCCGGCTCTCTCTCTCGGCCTCTCCCTCTCCAAATCTGAAGAAAATCACACTCTCTCTTGGCCATTACATCTTGTTGATCTAAGTAGATCATAGATGTTTGGTGAAAGCTGATATTTAAGCATCCTTCTACTGTGCCAATTTGGTGGTTTTGGAGAAGTTAAATTCAAAGAAATGGTGGAAATCGTGAAGGTGCTGGGAGATATTGATGACATTGATCTGTGCTTGGGGAGGGAGTGGATAGAGCAGAAGAATCTATTATTGGAAAAGAAAAAAAGGGAGTAGTGGAAGAAAGGGGGTTTACCTCTCTTGTTTCTTGTACATATTATACACTCATCAGCCCAACCATTTAGGTAGGTAAGGAATGAGGTTGAGGATTAGTGCTTAATAGCATTATGTCTGTAGCGATAGAGATGTAGCTAGATTAAAAATTCGTTGGGCTATGGTTGTTCTTGTATTACTGGTAATGCTTTTTTTTTTTTCCTAAATAAATTACTGGTAATGCTTGCTTATGCTATTTCAGAGAAAATTTCTGATGATATATTCTTTTTTTTGGACTGATATTTTGAACTTAACATGTGAATCATTAATGTATTTTGGAAGCTAGATTTTAGAAGTGGGATTTAGTAAGCTGGATTTTAGAAGTTATATATTCTAGAATTTGAAGTTGACTACATGCCATTATTTTTTTGAAATTTTCATATTCAGCTTTATAATTATTGACTCTACCCAAATCGGTAATTCGGTAAATTTACCGAATTCCAAATTCATACCGAATTCAATTCGAATTCGGAATTCGGTTCGAAATAGGTCGGTATTTTTAAAAATAAAATTACCGGAAAAACCGATTTCAAACTACCGATTTACCGAATTCGAAATCGATGCTCACCCCTAGCTCTAGATTTAGAATATGCATATGCTGACTTAATGGAAATACAACAATTAAGTATACAACAACATACACACATAGAATCTTATAGTTAATTCATGCACTAACCACCTAAACTAACAACCTTTCCCAACCATCACATCTACCCACAACTTCCTAAAATTACACTTAAGTTCACAAACTCCCTAAACATAACAAAGTACCCATTAAAAATTATGTACACAACATATAACACATGTAAATAATTAAACACATATAATTCAAATAATTTCATGCAATTACTAAGGTTAAAAGGTCCTCGGTATCACATATTCCCCCTTATGAAAGTTTCATCCCCAAAACTTACTTACCTTGGTCTTGAAATAGGTGAGGGTATTTCTGTCTTGCTTCTTCTTCCAGCTCCCACACAACTTCATTTTTGGTGTGGTGCGACCATTGTACCTTTACATATGGTATTTTCATTCGCCTAAATACTTGGTCTTTTCGGTCTACAATTCGAATCGGTACTTCTTGGTATGACAAATCTTCTTGGAGTTCTAATGGTTCAGCTTCCAAAATATGACTTGGATCGGGAACGTACATTCTTAGCTGTGAAATGTGAAAGACGTTGTGAAGTCTTGACAATGTCGGCAGTAGTGCTAACCGATAAGCTAACTCATCGACCCATTCCAGAATTTCATATGACTCCACATACCTCGGGCTGAGTTTACAACTTTTACCAAACCTCATCACTCCTTTTGTCGGAGATACCCTCAAGTATACCTTGTCCTCGACCTGAAGTTCCAACGGTCTTCTTTTACTATCAGCCCAGCTTTTCTGTCGGTCTTGTGCTGCTCTTATTCTTTCCCGAATTAGCGGTACCTTTTCAATTGTTACTAGTACTAGTTCTGGCACTATCAATGTCTTCTCACCAATATCATTCCAGCACACTGGTGTCCTACATCGTCTCCCATATAAAGCTTCATATGGTGTCATACCGATACTTGCTTGGTGGCTATTGTTGTATGCAAACTCCACAAAAGTCAAGTGATCTACCCAGCTTCCTTTGGAATCTAAGACACAAGCCTTCAACATGTCTTCAAATGTCTGAATAGTCCTCTAAGATGACCCGTCTATTTGCGGGATGTATGCGGTGTTAAGAGACAACTTGGTTCCCATCGCCTCATTGATACTCCTCCAGAAACGAGACACAAACCGCGAATCCCTATATGATACTATGATGATTGATACATCGTGTAATATGACAATCTCGTTCATATACATCTAAACCCAAACGTCCATCGGTGTTGTAATCTTCATAGGTAGCAAAAGTGTTGACTTCGCCAATATCCCACTATAACAAAAATAGTATCATTTCCAGTCTTGTCTTTCGGTAAACCAATCACAAAGTCCATTGTGATATGCTCCCACTTCCAAACCGGAATTTCCAAAGGTTTCAATAGCCGGGCAAGTCTTTGATGTTCCTCCTTGACTTGTTGACAAACCAAGCACTTGGCCACAAATTCTACAATTTCCCGCTTCATACCCTTCCACCAGAAATTACCTTTCAAATATTTGTACACCTTCGAAGCCCCTGAGTGCACTAATAACCTGGAGTTGTGTGCCTCATGTAGGATTTTCGTTTTCAACCCCAAATCTACTAGTACACTTAATCTGCCCCTAAATCGAAGGCTACCATCTCCGTGTATCTGAAAAATTGTCACTTCACCTGATTTTGCCATTGATCGTTCCTTCTCCAACTCTGAATCTTCTGACTGAGCTTCCTTAATCCGAATAAGTAATGTAGGTTGTGCTACTAAGGCTGCCAGGATGTTATTGGTATCCTTAACAACCTCAATATCTAGCTTCTCAAACTCTGAGATGGGCTCATGTTGCTTAGTAATCATGTCTGCCAACTTACCCGAACTTTTCCTACTCAAAACATCAGCTACCCGATTAGCTTTACCCGAGTGGTAGCTAATTGTCAAATTGTTAGTAGTGCCCTAGAACCATTAGCATATGTTGTACGTTATATATATATATATATATATATATATATATATATATATATATATATATATATATATATATATATTGAGCATGTCATGTGAGTAGTTGATTTTGCTTTTGAACATCAAATGTGTGATTTGATAGTAAAACTCATTACCTTATGCAATTACTATTCTGATTGTCCCTAGTTTTATGTAATGTTATTTACAATGAAATAAAACGAATATGATGTTTGATTGATGATAATGTTTTACTGATCATGTGTAATGAATACAAATCATGTCATATATACAAATCAATGTTTTACTGAGGATATATTGTATCGGACGTGATCCGTTAGATAAGTAATACTTCATGGTTCTTTAGTCATAAGTATTACTTCCTCAATACTATTTGGAATACTTAGACCTTATGCCTCCATCATTTCCAGCATGAATGGAGCTACGTTTTGACTCAATCGGACGTTACTTTTAATCGAGTAATTAATACGACTGATGATCGGATGTAGTATCCTGAAATCAGATTTCTTGTTTTTCTGCCCTTCCCTTCTCTTTATATTATTCAAAACCCAGAAACGAAGAGCTAGCACTCACTCATCTTTTCATCGCGTGGATACCTGTAGAGAGCAATTTCGCAAGGGAAAGCTATTGGTGGTAGCAGCACGCAATCTGAGATCAAAACCTTAACCGAAGATGTAACTTTTCGTTTGAATTTTTTATTCTCATGGTATGAGCGGATCCTTCGGGGGGAGGACTCATGGGTGTTTAGAACGAGTTTCTGCCGATGAATCTCTTCAGTGGTATCAGAGCCAGGTTCATACTATCCGAATTGGACTATGTTAGTCATATCATAACACGTATCAATTTTGATTTGGTATGTGTATGTGTGAAACAAAAAAGATTGTTTCTTTGATTGCGATATATGTGATATATGTTAATCTGTTTTAATTCGTTTATATTGCATAAACTGTTATCGCATGATTAGATCTGTTATTAATATGATTAATTACGCATAAACTGTGATTGCATGTTTCCTGTCGTTAATCCGATTAACTACTACATAAACTGTTTATGTTATCGTATAAACCTGTTTATTCGATTATGTATGTTAGGCGATTGGGGGTTAAATTGGGGCAGAAAAACTCATTCGATAAGAAAAGGAAGAATCAGATTTTTCTTCCAGGGGCGCTGTCGACGACTGCTCTGCAAAGTGCCGACCTTGTATTTTTACTCCTTACCTTATTTATTATGCTTTATGTGAGTTCTAGCATGGCCTGCTATACCCCCTCTTGCTTTACATTTATTGGATTGTAATTTTATAATACGACCTTGAAGGGATTCATGGGCGGAAACTCGTTCCAAACACCCATGAGTCCTCTCCTGAAGGATCCGCTCATACGTAAACAAATCGAAAAACCGAGAAAAGGACTTGCAATTTTTTGGCTCAAGAATCCGATTCTTGAATGGAAGGTCCTGTTTCTTGGATGCTTTACTGCCACCAACGTAATTCCCTTTGCGGAATTACTCCCTACCGGTATCCACGCGACGAAACGGGCAGCGAGTGCTAGCTCTGATTCTTTCTGAGTTTCAGGAATTAGGGAGAAAGGGAGGCAGAACAAGAAATCTGATTTCTTGTGGGTTTTTGGTATTCGGCTGAAAAAAATTAATAAGCTAGGGTTTCGGCCAGGAGATCATTATATAGAGTATGAGAGTTCGTTCTCATAACCAACTCTCACATCCTCAACTTCTCTCGGTAGTGGGAGTCTTTAACTCCCACGTCCCCTAGACTTCTACTGGTAGTGGGAGTCTTTATCGGATAATAACTCCCACGTAATCCCAGCTATTAACCAAATACCGAAAATGCCCCTTATCTCTAATTCGAATAATAACGCTTTATTATTCTCAGAAAAATAAATGTCAGATACAATGAACCTAGACACATTCTAGATTCATTGAATCTGGACATGAAGCTCATTAGCTCGTCTATGCGTGTGACTGATAACTCGTAAATTCATCGATATATTCCTTTAGTTTTAGTGACATTGTGCTTAAAAATGTATTTATATATCGAGTTTTGAGCTTAGAATGGTATATTCCTCACTACTTTGTGTTTTAATGGTTGTAGGGTGCTTATTGAGCTTTTATGATGTTTCAAGGACTTAATTGCTAAATCTGAAACTTGACTGGAAAGCTGTGGGACTTAACTGCAAAATCTGAAAAGCTGTCTTTTGGTCAAAGCTGGTCAAAGAAGTCAACTCGGGTCAACACTGAAAATTTGGTCAACCATGAAGATTATTTGGGACTTTCCTATTAGACTCCTAATTCCCTTCAACCTCTACGGTATTTTTCCTAAAGCGATAGGAGTCTGAACATTATAAAAAGATCGCTGGAAGATTCATCCGAAGGAGAGAGGAGATTAGACATTCATATATTACCATTATTATTGTAAACCTAGAGTGAATTATTAGAGAATTATTGGGGGCTTTCTTCAACCAAGATCTACAAGAGGAAACTCAACATCATCAACGGTTTGAAGACGGAGACACCTTGAAGATTGAATCTTTCATGAGAATGAGTTTTCTTTCTTTATCGCTTTCAATAAATTCTTTTATTAATTCTAGCGTTATGAGTAGCTAAATTTCTATTACTTGAATGGGATGAACCCTAGACTTATGTCTATGTATTGATTTTTGGGATTGTGATTAATTCATATTGAACCATATTTTGATGTTTATTATGCGTTTTCATTGTGTTGGATTAATTTTCTAGAGTATTAATTCATCTTTGATTTCTTATTTGGAATTGAAAAAGGAAGAATATGAATAGATCATCGCATAATAAAAAGAGTTGCATGGTTTTCTAGAAATAGAATTTACATAAATCTTCGGGATTAGGGTCAAACCTAATAAGGGAATTCATAAATCTTAATGCATCTTTGGGGGTTTTTAATTACGAAAGAAATTTCAATTAATCAACTCAAAGGTAGGAACTTTAAACTGTTGAAAAACATTAAAGCTTCATTCTTGGAATTTTCACCGCTTGAAAAAAGTTCTTTTGAATTAATCCATCCGGTTCATACATAGATACGTCTAGGGGGGATTCTCGCTCAAGTATCTTTTCTCATCTTATTCTTATAAATTATTTATTTGTTTTCTAGTTATTTACTATTTTTAAGCATATAACTCGATCGATTAAACAGTAGAAAAAGGGTAATTATTAGTGCTTGTAGTCCTTGTGGGATCGACACTTGACTAGACTGCTATACTATTCTAAGCGATAGGTGCACTTGCCTAGTGATTTTTATAGTAAGGTAAATCGACCATCAGTGACCCTGTAGGTTCATCTCACAATGGCAATGAAAACACACTTAGTAGTAGTATGTGTTCATAAATCACAAGCGGTCCCTAGCAGGACATTGTGACTACCCAAAGTGAATGAATTTACGGTGGAACCTAATATCAATCCACTATTTTATCCCTTTGTCTCGCGATATCCTAATTAAGCACAAGGCATGGTAGTCGTCACCCTTATTAAGCTTAATTGTATTTATGCTCGATCTCTAGGTAGACTGTTCTAACAAATAATATTTAATAACCACGCATTTGAGCACGGCCATGCATTTAAACAGTCTTTCCCTATCGAGGGGCCCATGGATATCTCTCTCTAATAGGAGAGGGATAAATTCCTTACAATGCCTCTCATATTCAAGCCATGATAGGACAATACATCCGATCATCAGTCGTATTGATTACTCGATTAAAAACAACGTACGACTGAGTCAAAACGTGGCTCCATTCATGCTAGAATCAATGGAGACATAAGGTCTAAGGATTCTAAAATAGTATTGAGGAAGTAATACTTATGACTAAGGACCATGAAGTATTACTTCTCTAACGGATCACGTCCGATACGATATATCTTAATACATTGCATCTATGATATGATTTGTACTCATTACACATGATTAGTAAAACATAATCATCAATCAAACATCATACTAGTTTTATTTCATTGAAAAATAGATTACATAAAACTAGGGACAACTCGAATAGTAATTGCATAAGCAAATGAGTTTTACTATCAAATCACGCATTTGATGTTCATAAGCAAAATTAACTATTCATATGAAATGCTCAAAAAAGATAAAAACGTACAACATATGCTAATGGTCATAGGGCACTACTAACAGACATGCGAGTCATTTTTCAAAGTTGTAAAATTGTAATTGTTTTTTGAGATTAGTTTTATCGCTTTATCTTGAAGTCTGGGTATTCCCATGCATTTATGTTACAAGAATGGAGGAAGCTGGATCGAAGACACTATCCATGAGATGGGTATTGACTTAGATTGACCCTTGGCTCCACAAGGCTCGTGGGAGTCATCATTGGATTAGGCCATGCTATCTCACGTTTACATTTATGTTTTATATCTTGTATGTGATTCTTACTTTATGTCTTATGGGGGCTTAATTATTTATACGTAACATTAAATTATTTTAATTAAGTCCTAAAATGCCTACCATATCCTAGGTACCTCTTCAGCTTGGATCATCATTTTGTCTGCTTGCCAAAGCAACAGATAAGTTGTTATCTAAGCAAAAGGAGATGGGAAAATAGTGCTTTCCATATGCTTAGACTTGGTTCGACTTAACTAGGCTACCAAAATAGTTTTGAGCCTAGGGCACAACATGGGAAATAGCCGGAACATGTAGATGTCATTCCCTTATAACTATCGTAAAATGGTATTCTCCACTATTTATCAAGTGTTGAAATTGTGAAAAGTTTTTGCTCAAAACTAATTAATGACTTTGCAAATAAATTTTAATGTAGATAATGGCAACCAACACTTCACACAATTCATTGCGATCTGTTCCTGAAAAACAAAAACTGAGTGGGTCAAATTTCCTTGATTGGGTCCGCAACTTAAGGATTGTCCTTAAGCATGAAAGAAAGCTATACGTTCTTGATACTGATATTCCTTAACAGCCTGCAAACAACGCCCCTAGAGCTGAGAAAGATGCTTGGAAGAAGCATTGTGATGATTCTAACGATGTGACTTGTCTCATGTTAGTCACAAGGAGCTCTGAGCTTCAAAAACAGTTTGAAGGAGTTGAGGCTTTTCAGATGATGGGCCAGCTCAAGGAAATATTCCAAGAGCATGCCCGTCAAGAAAGGTTCCTCACCACTAAGGCGTTGAACAGTTGCAAGATGGCCCCTGGCACCTCTTTAAGTGCACATGTTCTTAAGATGAAGAGCTATCTTGACCAACTTGAGAAACTTGGGGCTCCCGTAGGTCATGACATGGCCACATATATGATCTTGGGCTCACTCCCACCTGAGTATGGCCAATTTTTCATGAACTTCAACATGCATGCCATGGAGAAGTCCATACATGAGATACACGGGATGCTCAAGCAGGCTAAACTGAACATTAAGAAGACCCCCGAAGTCTTAATGATTCAGAAAGGGAATTTAAATAAGAACAAATGAAAGGGAAAGCCCATGGCCAAGAAGGGCAAAGGAAATAACAAGCCCAAGCCCAAGCCCCCCAAGGCCAAGACACCGAAGGAAGGGGTTTTCTTCCATTACAATGAAGCAGGTCATTAGAAACGGAACTGCAAGCTCTACTTGGAAGAGAAGAAAAAGGAGAAAGCCAGTTTGACTGTCTCTCCAGGTATTTATGTTATTGATATTAACATGTCTGGTCCTACGTCATGGGTATTAAATACCGGTTATGGATCTCGTATTTGTGCAAATGTGCAGGGGTTCAAAAGGAGTAGATCAGTGGCAAAAGAAGAAGTGGACAAGAGAGTAGCGAATGGAGCAAGAGTTGTTGTTGTAGCTACAGGGACATTTAATTTAGTTTTGCCAAGTGGCCTTATTATTGAACTGAATAATTGTCTTTATGTTCCAACTTTGAGTAGGAATATTATTTCAGTTTCCTCTTTGGATATTGATGGTTTTGAAATAATTATTAAGAATAAGATTTGTACCCTTCATAAAGATCGCATCTTCTATAGAGATGCCTCTTTGATGAATGGTCTTTATATTCTTAACCTCGATGAATCCATTAAAAGACCTATCTATAACATTAATACAAAGAGGTTTAAATAAAAATGACTTAAACCAAACCTACTTTCGGCATTGTCGTTTGGGCCACATCAACGACGAACGCATATCAAAACTCCATCAAGATGGAATTTTGACATCATTAGACTTAGAGTCGTATGAGACATGTGACTCTTTCTTGTTAGGCAAAATAACTAAAACTCCCTTTACTGGACAAAGTGAGAGAGCTTCTGATTTATTGTGCCTCATACATATAGATGTATGTGGACCAAGAAACACAAGTGCTAGAGGAGGTTTTCAATACTTCATCACATTCACAGATGATTTCAGTAGATACGGCTACGTCTATCTAATGAAACATAAATCAGAATCTTTTGAAAGAGTCAAAGAATTCCAAAATGAAGTACAAAATCAACTTGGTAAAAGTATTAAGGTACTTCGATCAGATCGAGGTGGCGAATACCTTAACCAAGAGTTTGACGAACATCTTAGAGGTTATGAAATTGTTTCACAATTAACTCCTCCAGGCACACCACAATGGAATGGTGTATTAGAATGAAGGAATCACACCTTACTAGATATAGTTAGATCTATGATGAGTCAAACAAGTCTTTCAATTTCCTTTCCGGGTTACGCCTTAGAAACTGCTGCATTCACATTGAATAGAGTTCCTTCTAAAGCGGTTCAGAAAACTCCATATGAGATATGGACAGGGAAACGACCTAGTTTGTCATTTCTCAAAATTTGGGGATGCGAGGCATATGAAAAATGCTTATTATCTGATAAACTCACCCCTAAATCAGACAAGTGTTTGTTTGTGGGTTATCCTAAAGAAACTAAAGGATATTACTTCTATCTTCCATCAGAGAACAAAGTGTTTGTTCCTCGAAATGGTTTATTACTTGAAAGGGAATTTATTTCTAGAAATGATAGTGGGAGTAAGATCCATCTTGAGGAAATTCACGATCCCCAAACAACATCTGAAGCTTTGGAACTTCAAGCAAGCTCATGTGCTGATCTGAGCTTCAATCTTTGACACAAGGTCCAAGGAGGTCAAGTCGGGTACATCAACAGCCTGAGAGATATGGATTTCTCGTAACTGATGATCATCACATTGAACTGATTGATCAAGATGAACCCACTACCTACAAAGAGGTAATTCATAGTTCTGAGTAAGATAAATGGCTAGAAACTATAAAGTCTGAGATGCAAACCATGTACGATAACCAAATGTGGACTTTGGTTGACCCACCTGAAGGGTGTAAGGTCATTTTTTTTAAAAGATAGTATTATTGATGTTGAAACATGGGTACATATAAAATCAAAGAATTCGCAATTGCGGTATCACTTGCCAGTCTAAATGAAGCAACCCCCTAACATTGTGAGGCAAAGTTGCAAAAGAATCAAAGAATAAAGACTTGTGAGAGTCGCAGCCAAGATTTGCAAGAGAGCCAGCAACCATATTTCCTTCGCGGTATATATGAACCACCGGAATTTCCGATAGTAATTGCAAAGCTTGACGAAAGACTCCATCCAAAGTCCAACATGAAATGTGGCCTTTGTGAACTGTCCTCTCGAGAACTTGAGAATCTGTCTGAATCAGAGATATCTGTAATCCCAACCTAGCAGCTGACCGTAGACCATAGAGTAATGCATTTGTCTCCGCCACCATATTTGTCACACATTCCCCAATATAATGAGCTCCAGCTGCCATAAAGATTCCCGTGCCTTTCCGGAGTATCCAACCGAGTCCAACCACTCCCAGATTCCCTCTCGAGGCTCCATCAATATTCATTATGACCATGTCCTTGGACCAAGTGTCCATCTTCCATCTGATATACCGAATTTTCTGTGGCCTCACAGTTCGGATTCCATAGCACATCCAGCCTGCCTTCCTCAAAGATACCAACTGCTGATCAAATGCCAGAATGATGCGCTGTTTGGTTGTTCTTCTGCCTTCAAAAATAAAAGAACACCGAGCCTTCCAAAGTTGCCATAGTACACAGGAAGAAACCATCAACAGGCGCTTAGCAACATTGCCTTTACCCGCCAACCACCAGGCTGAGACCATTTGATGAGGTGTCTGTGTAGCCCTAAAAGAGAAACCAGTTTCAAGCGCTGCCCATTGCCATAAGTGTCGTGCAAAGGGACACTCTATGAAGACATGCAAGAAGGTATCGTCACCCAATGAACATGCACATTGTGTTACCGTGTGAAACCCAAACTTCCATAATACATCTTCCATCGGCAAGAATTTGTTGAGAAATTTCCAAATAAATAATTGTATTTGAAGAGGTAGCTTGCTTTCCCACAATAGTGTCCGAGTCAATGAAGAAACCGCACCTCCTTGGACAATACAGAGTGCTGAAGATAAGGTAAAAGTACCTGTAGGTTCTGGCTTCCATATCAGTTTATCTTTTCCTGGTGTGAGTGTCACTGTTGGGAGGAGCCGAGAGGTTGTCTTTGGTAGCCATGAATCAAGATCAGTCCAGTCCCACCCTGAGTCGCAGAGGGAATCCTTAATCAACCTTGTTAGAGCCATTTCTGGAATGTTGCTTACCACCTTCACTAATGATCCTTGTAATGTAAAGTCTTCAAAACAAATAAAACTATTGCCGTCTCGGACTAATAATCCCATACCATTCTCTGTCTTCGCCTTTGCACTAACCATTCTCCTCCAAGTTGCTGATGATTTAGGTTGGATCGTAGCTTGTGATTCATGAACTAGTCCATGACAGTATCGACTCATCAAGAACCGTCGCCGAAAGGAGTCCGATGTTCGAAACCTCCACCATAACTTCATTGCAAAAGCCTCCGTGTGCATATTTTGGTCCAAGACATCCAATGCCTTCTTTTAACACCATTTATCGAACCCCATAAGAAACACGATAGCAACCGCTCAATTTGCACCTTTATAATGGATGGTGGATTGGAAACTGCCAATATGTGAAGAGTCATGGACGTAAGAACATGACGGATAAGAATTAGACATCCTGCCATGTCTAACAATTTTGACTGCCAACCTGCAATACGCGAAGAGATTTGCTTGACCAATGGGGAGAAATAAGATGCATGAGACCGGCCTTTGATCAAAGGGCAGCCAAGGTATTTGATGGGAAAGTCTCCGGGTACAAAATTAGTCACCGAATGGATTATCTGAGCTTGTTTTTCCCCTGTTTTCGATGAAGTGTAACAAGCTGACTTCCCCATATTTACTCTGTGACCAGACACTTGTTTAACACCCCTACTTGATTTGAAGTAACCATAGGGAGCACCATTAACAGCACCGAAAACCAGTTGTTAGATAATAAATTATGAATAAGTTGAAGAAAATGAGCAGAAAAGACAAACCTTGTCAAGACTGCCTTTAGAAATGAATGAGAAACCCGATCAAATGCTTTCATCATATCTAACTTGGCAATTAAATTACCCCCTCGCACATTTCGATCTAAGTGTTGAACCATTTCCTGAGCTAGCAGAATGTTATCAGAAATTAATCTCTCCTTTACAAAACCTGACTGAGAATGAGAAATCAACCTCGGTAATATGGAGGCCAGACGGGATGCCATGACCTTAGATATGATCTTACTAGCGAAAGAGCAAAGAGAAATAGGCCGAAAATCTCCAAATGATGACGGATGATCTGACTTGGGAATAAGAATTATAAAAGAGCTAGTCATCTTACTAGCGAAAGAGCAAAGAGAAATAGGCCGAAAATCTCCAAATGATGACGGATGATCTGACTTGGGAATAAGAATTATAAAAGAGCTAGTCATGGCCTTCGGTTGTGCTACTCCCGCCCAAAAATCGTGAACAGAATCCGTTACATCATCACCTACAACCTGCCAACAAGTTTGGAAAAAGGAACCACAAAACCCATCCGGTCCCGATGCACTGTTACTACGAAGAGAAAAGACTGCCTCCTTTACCTTCTCCTTACTCGGCAATGTGCTAAGAAACAGATTATCCTCCGGCAATATTAGATGTGGAATACAGTGTATAAATGAAAGGTCATCCACCAAACTAGTATCCTCATACAATAGTTGATTGAAATAGGTTTCCCCTGCCTTACCTATGGAGACCGTGTCAGTTAAGACTTCTCCCATTTCATCCGTGATTGAAGAAATATGCATACGTTTCCGGCGGTTCGTGTAACGGGAATGGAAATATCTGGTTTTGGCATTACCTTCCTTAAGCCATTTGATCCTTGATCGTTGTTTGCAATACAATTCCTCCACCCCTAGAGTTTGTGTATAAGAAGATTGCGCCTCAAGTAACAAGTTTGTGTTCACAGTCGAGGGATCCACATCATACACTCTCTCGGCAGAAGCAACCACTGATTCTGCATGCTTTATAGCCAAAAAATATCAACAAATACCAATCTATTCCAATTTTGCAACTGAGATTTCAAATATTGCAGCTTACCCATTAGGCGAACCATGCCATTACCCTCCACCTTGTGCTTCCATCCTTCCTCGACAACCGACATGAAAGTAGGGTGAGTAATCCACATCTGTTGAAAGCGATATGCCGAGCTTGATCTGTTCAAAATTAGTTTTGCCGATACCTTAAGAGGACAATGGTCCGATGTCATCCGGTGTAAATGTTCCACTTTAGTTTCAGCAAAAAGAGCATTCCACTTAGTGTTAGTAAGAATACGATCCAACCGCCTCAGTAATGGGGGATTGAAACTCCTTTGCCACGTAAAAGGGGACCCTTCAAAGCCTGTATCAATCAAACCACTGTCTTGGATGGCTTCATTAAATTCCATCATTGGAAGGGAGGAGGGAATAGATCCAAAACTCTCCGCCGGAGAAGATACCACATTAAAGTCTCCCCCTACAAACCATGGGTCATCAAAAGTATCTGCAAATCTTATGAGGGTGTTCCATAACAATCTACGCTGCGTATACTGGCAGCGAGCATAAACAAAAGTACCATAAACTGAAACACCCGAGAAATCTCCAAATCGCACATGTATATATTGTTCCCCCTCCTCTACAATTTGCAAATCTACAGAGCCATCCCAAAGCAACCAAATTTTGCTATTACAGTTACCATTCACATGATCAAATCCAAGGCATTGTGCAGTAGAACGTAAATCAACAAGTTGTAACATGGGTTCAATTAATACAATAAATGGCAAACTATTTTGACGCCTTATGAGTCGAACTCTCCCAATTCCACGTACATTCCAAACTACAAAATTCATAGAAAAACCAAAATTTTAAAGTCTGTGAGGAGAGGTTTCTCACCTCTCAAAGGAACCGAGATCCCCTTCTGTGCAAGTCTTTCGGACTTGCGAATTTCCCCATCGTACACTTTCCGGCGTCGGGTTCTGGGTAAGACCACTTCCACCATTGGAATTGTCCCAAGATCCACTGCCAGGTGATCAACATTTGCCTTGAGCAGGGCAGCCCGAGCCGTTCTCGCAGCGCGATCCTTTTCTAAACGATTTCCCAATATGTTGGAGAATGTCTAGAAATCTGTCCAATATTCACGGGTCACCACCCTCATCTCCTGTCCTGCTTTCTGAGCCGATTGGAATATTTCCATGGTTTGTTCCGGTTCAGTTGTGCGGAGAAAAAATAGTGAATCATCCTTTGATCCCTCTCGATGTAGCTCCTTACTAACCCTTACCGGGATATGTATATCATCCTTCGATAGAGGTAGAGCCTCCTGCAATACCACTTCCCCCAACTGTGATTGTTGTTCCTCCCGCGAGGTCGGTGAATCCAACACAATAGGGGCTTGCTCCCCCGATGGGGTTTGCAAGGTTGTTACAGGCAAATTCTCCAATTCCGCAATCGCAGCAAAACGATTGGGTGCGGGTTGTGTCGTTCCTAACACTCGACTCGATTTTAGGGTCCAGACACCAGCTAGAGGTGGAGCTGGATGCTTGACCCGTTGATGATTCTTCCGATTCGTTTTCTCCATGACCCTAGGTACCTCCGAAACCATCTCCGTAACCTTCTCCGGAACCTTATCACCCGTGCAGTCAGTGTCCCAGTGTCCCTCTCTTATTATAGAGAGATATCCATGGGCCCCTCGATAGGGAAGGCTGTTTAAATGCATGACCGTGCTCAAATGTATTTAATAAAGTGATTATTAAATACTATTTGTTGGAACAGTCTACCTGGAGATCGAGCATAAATACAATTAAGCTTTATAAGGGTGACAACTACCATGTCGTATGCTTAATTTGGATATCGCGAGACAAAGGGATTAAATAGTGGATTGATATTAGGTTCCACCGTACATTCATTCACTATGGGTAGTCACAATGTCCTGCTAGGGACCGCTTGTGATTTATGAACACATACTACTACTAATTGTGTTTTCATTGCCATTGTGATATGAACCTACAGGGTCACACAGACGAGTTAACGTGCTTCATGTCCAAATTCAATGAATCTAGAATGTGTCTAGGTTCATTGTATCTGGTGTTTATTTTCTGAGAATAATAAAATGTTATTATTCGAATTAGAGATTAAGGATGGGCATTTTCGGTATTTGGTTTTAGCTGGGATTACGTGGGATTTATTATGTGATAAAGACTCCCACTACCAGAAGAGGTTGATAGGACGTGGGAGTTGTTTTCGGAACAAACTCTCACACCTACATAATCCTCTTTTGGCCGAAACCCTAGGTGATTCTTGCTTGAGCCACAATAAGCCAAAGAACCCCGAAATCAAATTTCTTGTTTTTCTGCCCTTCCCTTCTCTCTAGATTATTCGAAACACAGAAACGAAGAGCTAGCACTCACTGCTCGTTTCGTCACGTGGATATCGGTAGAATTCCACAAGGGAAAGCTATTGGTGGCAACAGCACGCACCTTAACCGAAAGATGTAAGTTTTTGTCTGAATTTTTTATTCCCATGGTATGAGCAGATCCTTCGGGGGAGGACTCATGGGTGTTTAGAACGAGTTTCTGCCCATGAAACAAGTAAATACAAATCATAGTCCTTGAGTAATTACAGCCATCGTCTTTGCCTCATGTTGAGTTCCTTTTGAATAAACAAGTATTTAAGACTTTGATGGTCAATCAATATCTCACGTGGCTCGCCATATGAGTTGTGTCTCCAAATCTTCAAGGCAAAGACCACTGCTGCTAACTCAAGATCATGAGTGGGATAATTTTTCTCATACGGCTTCAACTGTCTTGATGCATAAGAGGCTACCTTACCCTTTTGCATAAGTGCACATCCCAAACCAATACTTGAAGCGTCATTATAGATAGTAAAATCACCGGTTTCTTCTAGTAATTCCTAAATCGGTGAAGTAGTCAACTTTTCCTTCAATTTCTAGAAGCTCTCTTCACAATTTAAACCCCTTTCGAACTTTACTTCTTTTTGTGTTAACCGAGTCAAAGGTGCCGCAATTCTTTAAAATTATTCAACAAACTCTTAGTAATATCCTGCTAACTCCAAGAAAACTCCTAATTTCAGCCATTGTGGTTGGTCGAGGCCAATCTACCATAGCTACTATCTTTGTTGGATCTATTGACACTCTTTCAGCTGACACCACATAACTCGGAAAAGATACACTCTTCAACCAGAATTTACATTTGCTGAACTTGGAATACAATTTCTCTTTTCTCAGAGTCTCCAAAGCTATCTTCAAATATTCTTCATGAGCTTCCTCATATGGTGAGTAGATCAGGATGTCATCAATTATTACTACAATGAACTTATCTAAGAAATCTACTGAAAACCTTATTCATCATGTCCATGAATGTCGTCGCTGCATTGGTCATTCCAAACGGCATTACAAGGAATTGATAGTGCTCATATATTGTTCTGAAGGCACTCTTCGAGTATGTCTTCTGGCTTGATTCTCAGCTGATGATACTCGGATCTTAAGTCTATCTTGGAAAACACTTTGGCACCCTTCAATTGATCAAACAAATCATCTATATGGGGAAGTGGATACCTGTTCTTTATGGTTATCTTGTTCCATTCCCGATAATCAGTACACGTTCTCATGCTTCCATCTTTCTTATTCACAAATAACACTGGTGCACCCCCAATGTGACACCATATGCCTGGTAAACTTTTTGTCTAGCAATTCTTGCAACTATTCCTTCAGCTCTTTTAAATCTGCTGGAGCCATACGATACGCGACCTTAGAGATAGGCTTCGCACCGGGTTATAGGAGAATTTCAAAGTCGATCTCCCGGGCATGTGGTACACCCAATAAATCTTCCAGAAACACGTCTTTGAAGTCCCTCACTAACGCCAAATCTTCAATTCGAACATTCTTGTCATATGTTGCCACTACATAGGCTAGGAAAACCTCACGACATCTCTTCATGTTTTTTTTATCCTTAATAGCTGATATAATTGGTAGCCTTTGTTCATTCTTCTTTCTTCCTTACCCCTGAAACTCAATCACTTCATTGCCCCTACCACAAACTGAATTCTTCTTTCCTTACATTCAACTGAGGCATGGCGTGTCGACAACCAATCCATACCTAGAATAATATTAAAGTCTGCCATGTTCAGTTGGATCAAATCTTCTTTCAACACCCTTGAATCTATCTCTACCCGGCACCCTTTATGGACCAAGTTTGATTCTAAAAAATTTGCACTATGTACTTTAACTCTATATGCATTCAAATGACAAGTGGGGGGAAAGTTCTAAGGGTCTTAGCAAATCTACGTGACAAAAAAGAGTGTGTGGCACCACAATCAAATAAAACATATTCAAGCACCGAGTTAACTAAAAGCTTACATGTTACCACATCTTAGGCATTTCCCGCCTCCTGTTGAGTGAGTGCGAAAACCCTTGCATTTGGCATTGGCCTAGAATCGCCAACCATAGGTGCAGAGGTGTTCGGTGCATTCCCTATAGCTGACTCTAGAGACTAATTTGGTGCCCTATCTTCCCACACCTGAAGCATGCCCCAGTGCTCCATCGACACACAAATGTATACCTCTTTCCACATGTAGTGCATAGAGGAATAGATGTAAAAGGAGTTGGTGTCACCGCCGTCCCCCAATCCTTACCAAATTTGCCCTGGTTCTCACTACGGGCCAGAAAGTAGATGGACCAGACATAGGTGAAAACCTCTTCTTATTTGCTAATAGTGCAGGGTTTGTAGACTTTAAACTCGCCCCCTGTGCCATTGTTGAGTAGCTCCTCTTTCCAACCATTCAGTGTCACCCTATCAAATTCTGATTCTATGTCCAAACTCCGTTGGTAGGCCTCATTGTAAGTAGTGGGTCGGTTGCTTGATAATCTTCCCCGAATTCTGGTCAGAAGTCCCCTCACAAACCTCTGTGTCCGGATCATTGAATCTTAAATGATGGTTGTGGCATACTTCCCGACATATTTTAACATTATAATGCCTTCAGTCTGCTTGAGTTCAAAGAACTAGTTTTACCTCTCTATTTTGTAAGTATCTTGAAAGTACTGGTTGAGAAAGGCTCTCTTGAACTCTGCCCAAGTAGCGGCTTGTCCCCCTTGGCGATATATTGGGGTGACGCTCTTCCACCATTCCGCAGCATTGACGGTCAATGATGCTACTACCACTACTGCATTGGCATTTTTTGGCACCCCCATGATCTTAAAGTTCTACTTCATATCATCCAACCAGATCTCCGCCTCATCTGGCCCGACCTTCCCATCAAATAAGGCCATCCTCATTTTCTTTATCCTCTCATAGTAAGCCCCTGAATCCACATCATTCCTTGGCTCTCTGGCCATCCCAACATTCTGGTTACCCTGTGCTTGCTGATTCTACAGGAGTTGTCCTATCATGGCCAAAGTTGTTGTCAGCTTAGCCAGAATTCCCGAGTTCATCGGTATCGGTGGCGGTGGCGGTGGCGGTGGCGGTGGCGGTGGCGGAGTTACAGCATTTTCAGCTCCCAGTTTCCGTTCCCACATTCAGTACTTGTTAACGGGTAGAGGATTCGGCCACGTCTTCTTGTTTGCGACCACCCTCGTTGCCTTGGCGGCCCAAACTTGCAGTTGGTATATTAAGATCATTGTTGTTGTCACTTTGGCGATCCATATTATATAAATAACAACTTACATATAAGTAGATAGTTCACATAACAGGTTAGCACATAACTCATGAGCATATAAAGCCAATAAATAAACACATATTTTCTATTCCAGAATCTCTACCCAGAAAATGCGTCTTGAGTTATCTAAGGAATCCATCATATGTTCATTCCATATTTCACTTCTAACTAAGGATTTAAGCATAAGGTTCGACCTGCTCTGATACCACTTATGTCACACCCCGTGTCTGGGTGATACCGGGCAGCATTCCATCTACCAATGGAACATCGAACCCATAAACAAAATATAATTTTCCAGACCATAAACATAACTGAATAAGTTATATTATTATTATATCCATAAGTCAATATCAATCTTAGTGTGAATACATAAAGTTAATATTATTGATGTTCTACTTAATAAAGTTCAACTATCTATTAGATAATTGTTACATTCATTCATTCAGGATATACTCTTCGTATTCCCCTTCCCATGACTCTTCACCGGCATCATTTACATACTCATCTACAAAACAACAAGGGGTAAATGGATGAGTCATGCTAGCCCAGTAAGGATCGATCGCCCTTGGGATGAATGACCATTGAGACATCAAAACTTTCCATGTTTCCCAAAACATATGAAGTGTATATAGCTTGACACAACTTAACTTGTAAACATCTTCGAAAGGCTTATAATACACTTGAAAATATACCATAAGAGTTAAGAACGGATATAAATTGAAAAAGACATAAATCAGAACAATAAAAGTGTAAAAAAGAGAACCTCGGATGCACAGAATACCTCGGTCGACCGAAGGGTCGTCCGAGATCAAGACAGAGAGTTTGTCCAAAACTTCGAACGAGTTAAGTTTATTCTGGTTGACCGAAGGACATCCGGATCAGCCCTGATCGTGGTGATATTTACTCCGGTTGAACGAGATAGTATGAAAGGTCGTCCGAATAGCCCCAATAGTTTGGTACAGACGAGGCTGGCTGAGTTCGGTGTACCGGAGCGATCGTCAAGCTTATTTTGTGAAGGAAATGTCAGTTTCTGCACTTTCAAATATCCCACCCCCAAAACACTAATTTTGACTGACTTAAAGATAGAGAAACATAACCTTAACATAACATTAACATGTCATAACAATATTTTACCATATCGGTCACTTACACATTAGAAATCATGCTACAAGCACCTTAACATTCAGACATATAGAATTCTGACATGGTGAGTATTGCTACAACATGCAACATATAATTAACAACCGAGCTCAATCATCTGAGTCTTGTGATCCTAAAAATGGTGATGAAGGTGGAAAAAAACATATTAAGAAACATGGTATGGAAATTGTGGTACCTGCTCATGATGGAGCTGGGGAAGATACTCGGGACCCCTACCCACGTAATTAATGATTATTCTTAGTTGGAATGTGAGAGGTTTTCATAAAGCCCTCAAACATAATGGGGTTAAGGATATTTTTCAAAGGTATAAGGTGGATATTGGAGGCATCATAGAGACTAAGCTCAAGAGGTTATTGGCTAGAAAGTTTCAAGGTTGGGGGTATTCTCACAATTTTGGCACAACGCGTGGAGGAAGGATTGCCGTCTTATGGAACCCCAAAACCGTGGAAGTGGATATACTTTCTACTCATGAACAAGTCATCCATCTCCGTGTGACTTACAAGGTAACACACTCTACTCTCCTTGTAAGCTACATATATGGTTTTCTATCTACTGTAGACCGAAGGCCTCTTTGGAAAAATATGGTGGATTTTGGGGAAAATCTTAGAGAGCCTTGGGCTATTTTTGGGGATTTTATTACTCACCTTAATTTTGATGAAAAATCTAATAGTAGAGATATTACAAACTATGGGATTCGTGATTTTCGAGAATGTTGTGATAGTTTGGGTATTGAAGAGCTACCTTTTAGTGGGTGTTTCTATACTTGGACTAATAATTCAATTTTATCTAAGATTGATAGAGCTATGGGGAATGACTTGCTAGTCCAAGATGACCGGGTTATGGATGTTACATTTTTGCCTGTTAGTTTGGTATCCGATCACTCACCTTGTATATCATCTTGGGGGGATAGGATGAGCTCCGGTCATGTTCCTTTCAAATTCTTAAATATGTGGCTTCAATATTTGGATTATGCTTATATTGTATATTCGATTTGGAATTCATATGTGCATGGAACAGCTCATTCTCTCTTGCTAAAAAGCAACATGATTTGAAGAAGCCATTGAGGCTTCTCAACAAGCATCATTTCTCTCATAGAGCTTCCAAGGCTAAGGAGGATCTTGAATTGTTACAATGTGCTTGGGATTGTAATCCGGGGATTATTCTTTATCCCCGAGATTAAAGGAGGAAAGAATGGTTGCATGGAATCTTGGGGAAGCGGAGAGAGTATTTTATGCACAATTGGCTAAAGGGAGATATGTAGTTGAAAGTGACTGTAATTCTAAATTCTTTCATGCCATAGTAAAAAGGAACAAAAAAAGAAATTTCATTGCATCCGTTAGAGATTTTAATGGGGTGTTCACTTCTTCAACGAATGAGGTAACTGAGGCTTTTCTTGCATATTATAAAGGCTTGCTTGGTGCCGTTGGGAGAAGATCTAGGCTTCAAGAAAGTTTTATTCCTAGTGGAGTGAAGGTTTCGGGGGAGCAAATGGATGCTTTGTGTGTTGATGTTTCTCCCGAGGAGGTCAAAAATGATTTGTTTGATATTGGAGATAACAAGGCTCCAAGACCGGATGGCTTTAATGCGGCTTTTTTCAAGAAGTCATGGGATATTCTGGGAGAGGATCTGACAAATGCTTGTCTTGTATTTTAGGTCCGTAAATTTTTGAAACATTGGAATCATAGGGCTATCACCTTAATTCCAAAGGAAGTCATTCTTTTGATGTGGGAGATTATCGCCCTATTTCCCTATGCAATGTTACTTACAAGGTGATTTCTAAGGTATTCTCCGCTCGTTTGACACCTATTATTAAAGACATTATCTCAAAGGAGCAAGCGGCTTTTGTGGGGGGAAGATTACTTAGTGATAATATATTTCTTGTACAAGAATTTTTGAAATCTTATGAAAGGAAGCAGATCTCACCTAGAAGCCTCATTCAAGTGGATTTAAGAAAGGTGTATGATTGTGTGGATTGGTCTTTTAGTTAGGAGGTGCTTAAAGTGTTGGAGTACATTTAATCTAAGGTGCGCCAATTCGATTGGGCCGGGCCGGGCCGGGATTGGATTGGGCCCTTAATCGGGTTGGGCCGACCAATATGATTGGGCCGACCGACCCGTTTTGGACCGACCTTATGGCTGGAAAATTGGACACATATTTTCAGCTCATATGTCTCTTATCTAGAGGTTAAAGGAGTGGAGAAAGTGGAGGAGTGGTTTCCTCCATGATCTCCCACTTTCCCCTTTATCTCTCCCCACTCTCTCTTGATAGACTAAGGGAAAAATACTGATTTTTCCCATTCATATTAATCAGTTTTTCTCCAGCTTTTGAAGCTTAGAGAGAAGAGAGAAAAGTGAGTTTTTAGAGAGAAAAGAAAAGATAGATTTCTAGACTTGTTTTCTAGCTTTTTGCTAATAGGAAAGAAGTTAGAAATCCTGTATCTTATTCTCTGATAAGGTCTGAAATACATACTCCATTGAAGAGTGTCTTCAAAGCTTCTACAAGGCGTTGGCTAGCACCAAGCAGTAGAAGACCATCCCCGGAAGATCGAGTGGATACTTGGGGAGAGACTGAGCTCGCATTGTGGTGTTACTGTTTCGTGACAACATACCGCTGAAAGCGTTTCAGCCATTCTAGCATCAATATAAGGTAAAACACTATCCCATAGTCGTAGGTTCTTACTCGTGGAAGATCCTGGTAGAGGCGGGTCAAGTTTTATTCCGCTGCGCATTTATGTGTGACCCGGTTATTCCTCTAACGAGTGGTATCGAGCCACTCACTGAGTACCCTATAGACTTTAAGTGTTATAGTGTTTGAATATAGATTATGAATCTATGTTATGCATGCTTTAGGATTGCTAGAAATGTAGTAAATCATGTATGACATGCTTTTCAGACTTTATGTATGTATATCCCATTGAGAATTTCCAGCTTTTGAAGTCATTCAAAAGCTGAAAAAACTCTCGACTTTTTGTCACTTCGGTCGACTAGGGACTCATCTTCTGTCGACCGAGGCAAGACAAGTAGCTAAATGATACTTGTTCGGATCAACCGAGTTGGTCTTCGGACGATCCGAAAGTTGGTCTTGATCGATCGAAGACCACGACCGTCGACCGAACTCGAGACAATATGAAATGTTCATTTGTTTGCTCGCTTGCTCGCTTTTTCCATAAAATGTTATGTTAATTGAGCATGATGCATAGTAGTCGCCTTTACCCCTGTTGGTTTTATTTTATAATACGATCTGCGTATCGTGCCTATTTTATCATTCAAAAAGTTGTAATTTTATTCTAATTATATCTCCTCGAATGTAACTCGAGGTTTCCTTAGAAATTTTGTAATTCTAGATTAGGAGAAGGTACAATTTGAGATGATGAAGATTTGGAGGCAACCAAGCTGAAGGTCAAGACGGTGTAGAATAGATGTTTTTCATTTTACACCCTTAGATTGACTTCACGGTTTTTCCATTGGCTTGGAAAAACCGAATAGGATATGGCGATTACTATTGCATTTTTATTTTTATGTATTGGATGCATAAGTATATAAGCATAAACTGTTTTATTTATGCTTTTACGGTGAGATTGTTAAAAAGCGAAATCCCTCATTTAAAATATTAATTAGTGCCTTCCTAAGTTTGGCCCTCGTCAAGGCCTAGATCGACATTAGTATGGGACATGCCAAAGCTGTGCATACGTGTCTATCCCAGGAGTGGCGCGAAGGATAAGTTGTGATATCCGCCTGGCTAAAACTTAGGGTCCTAGTTAACTAGATTATCTCAATAGATGGATTGAGGATCTAGAGGCAAAAGAGTTGAGAAAAGTGTATAATGATACGCTTGAATAAATGTTATTCACTCAACTAACCAAGAATTACATAATTTGATGTAATTGGCAAAGCGTTGCCTACCTAAATAACTAAGTTTTGGGCGATCGGCCAAAGTCGACTCGAAGCGAGGTGAAATATGGATCTTGGCCCGCTAGAAAGTTAACGAACTTTCCGAGTTGATATTGAGGGTTATTCACTCGAAGAAAATAGTGGGAGAAATCATTAAAAAGATAAAGACCTAATAATGATTTTTAATCGGTACTTACTTTCTATATGTATTTTGTTGTAGAAAAATGGCAAATTCAAACCAAACACTATCACTGCGTTCTGTCCTTGAGAAGGACAAATTAGAGGGAGTTAACTTCCTCGACTGGTTCAAGAACTTGAGAATCGTTCTCAAGCATGAAAGAAAGGCTGTATGTCCCTGGGAACGACTTATTCTTGCTATACCCAGAGGCTCGCGCTGACGGCCCGATAGAAGTGCTTATCGAAGCATGTTAGTGATGCTTTAGATGTGTCTAGCCTCATGCTTGTCACCATGAACTCGAGCTTCGAAGCAATATGAGGACATGGGGGGCTTATGATATCTTTGGTTCACTTGAAGCAACTATATCGAGGGCAAGCACGCCCTGGAGAGATTCGATGTGTCGAAATCTCTTTTCGATGCAAAATGTCTGAAGGAATGCCAGTAGGAACTCACGTTCTTAAGATGATAGGTTATGTTCAAAACCTTGAAAAACTGGGATTTCCTTTGGGACAAGAGCTGTCGACTGATTTGATTATTGGGATATATTGTATCGGACGTGATCCGATAGAGTAATACTTCATGGTTCCTTAGTCATAAGTATCACTTCATCAATACTATTTGGAATCCTTAGACCTTATGTCTCCATTGTTTCCAGCATGAATGGAACTACGTTTGACTCAGTCAGACGTTACTTTTAATCGAGTAATTAAAACGACTGATGATTAGATGAAGTATCCTATCATGGCTTGAATGTGAGAGGTATTGTAAGGGATTTGTCCTCTCTTATTAGAGAGAGATATCCATGGGCCCTCGATAGGGAAAACTGTTTAAATTCATATGTATTTAATAAAGTAGTTATTACATACTATTTGTTGGAACCGTCTACCTGGAGATCGAGCATAAATACAATAAAGCTTTAAAAGGGTGACAACTACCATGGCTTATGCTTAGTTTGGATATCGCCAGACAAAGGGATTAAATAGTGGATTGATATTAGGTTCCACCGTACATTCATGCACTCTGGGTAGTCACAATGTCCTTCTAGGTATTGGAGTACATTTAATCTAAGGTGCGCTAATTCGATTGGGCCGGGCCGGGCCGGGGTTGGATTGGGCCCTTAATTGGGTTGGGCCGACCAATATGATTGGGCCGACCAACCCATTTGGACCGACCTTATGGCTGGAAAATTGGATATACATTTTCAGCTCTTATCTCTTAGAAAGGAGGTTGAAGTGGTGGAGAATGTGGAGGGGTGGTTTCCTCAATGATCTACCACTTCCCCCTTTCACTCTCCCCTCTATCCTTTGAATGACTAAGAAAAATGCTGATTTTTCCTAGCATTCTAAGTCATTTTCTCCAGCTTTTTGAGAGCTTAGAGAAGAGAGAAAAGAGAGAGCATTCAATAGATATTGAATAGAAAGAAAAGACAGCTTTCCTAGATACTTGTTTTCTAGCTTTGGCTAATACAAAAGAAGTAAGAAAACTGTTTCTTGTTCTTCTAAAGGTCCTATATCCACCATATATATATACTCCATCTTGAAGAGTGTCTTCAAGACTTCTACGAGGCGTTGGCTAGCACCAAGCGGTAGAGGACCATCCCCGGAAGATCGAGTGGATATTGGGAGAGGCGGAGCCTGCGTTGGTGGCATTCCGTTCGCTACAACTGAAACCGTTCTCAGTCTTATTCTGCACTTCTAAAGGTATAATGCTATCCCGTAGTCTAAGGTTCTTACTCGTGAAAGATCCTATTAGAGGCGGGTCATTTTATTTCCGCTGCATAACCTGTTTAGACCCGGTTATTCCTCTAACAGTGGTACCAGAGCCACTCACGAGTACCTTATAGACTTAATGTGCTATAGTATTTTAATATGGATTATGAATCTATATTTTGCATGCCTTAGGATTGCTAGAAATGTTGTATCTAAGCCTAAGGGCGAACAAACTCAGTTTTTGATATTGGACAAACTTTTAATGTTGTGTCTAATGATCTTAATATTTGTGTTAGAATATTGGAACTCTTTATGGAAGCTCTAAGTACTTCAATCAAGCCATTGAAAGCCATTGATATCAAGATTCAAAGATATGCAAGGCTCATTTATCAAGATTGAAGATTGAAGACTTAGGTTTGGTTAGATTAGCTTTGTCGTCATTAGTCGTTATCTTATATAGCTCTAACCAAAGCTCTCATGAACATAAGTACACATCACTCTAGTCTTGCTTGCACACAAACACGTTTTCAAAAGGCTTAGTTTTCGAAATGATTCTTAAATGTGTTCGTATCTTAAAAGCCTTTGTTTTCTAAGTCTAAGTCCTTTAAAATGGTTTTCCAAGTGTTCTTACTTGTTACCTTTAGGGAAAACCTTTTAGACTTTAAAAGACTTCAAAAGATTTCAAAAAGTGTGAAAAATTAGCTCAGAGGTCGGATCAACCGAGATTAGTTCGGATCAACCGAAGAGAAACTGAGAGTTGAGTTTTGGAATCTGTCAAGCCTCGGTCATCCGAACCATCATCCGAACTATCATCCGAGGTATCATCCGAGGTGTCATCCGAGGGGTCATCCGAGGTGTGATTTCGGTCAACCGAACTCTGCGAGAAACTAGCCGTTTTTTTACCGTTAAAGAGTCATTTTTCAGCATATTTTGAAATGTATAAATACTCCAATGCTAGAGAATGACTCCAAGGCTTGCATATCAAATATTCATTGATTTCTCATCAAGCCAAAACACTCACAAAGTAAAAGCTCTTCATTTCTATGATATAAATCATTCAAGAGCAATCTTTCAAAAGCAAGACAAAGAGTGAACTTCATATGTTCAAGAGCTTAAATTGTTTGTGCTTCAAAGGTATACATTCTCACTTATAAGAGTGATCAATCTTTGTATTTAAACATTTCATTCCCTTTCTAAGTGATTGGGTAATTCGTGTAAAAATTCCTACTTAGTGTGGGCAATTTGTAAAGTCCTACTTAGTGTGGGCAAGCTCTTAGTGAGTTTTTCATTGTGTGGTTGTGTTGTAAAACTCTTAGTGAGTTAGCCACATTTGTAAACATTCTTCTTAGTGAAGTTGTTTGAAATCCTTGGGTGCGGCTCAAGGTAGTGGATGTAGATTCTAAGTGAATCGAACCACTCTAAATCCTTTGTCTTGTTGATTGGGTTTTGCATTGCTTTTATTCTTCTTGCTCAAACTTCCAATAGCTTTGCAAAGAATCGAAAAAGTTACAAGATTAGTTAAAACCCAATTCACCCCCCCCCCCCCTCCCCTCTTGTGTTTTACATTGTATATCATGTATGACATGTATGAGAGTCGAGAATTTTGGTCAACCGAAATGCCTGTTTTGGTCAACCGAGTACTCTCAGTACTCTATTCGGTCGACCGCAATGTCTGTTCGGTCAACCGAGTACTCTCAGTACTTTGTTCGGACTATTGGTAGATATGTCGGTTCAGCCGACTAGTTACCTGGTCAACCGAGCGGGGTGGCCAATATGAAATGTTCATTTTGCTGGTTGCTCATTTTTCCATAAATTGTTATGTTAGTTGAGCATGATGCATAGTAATCGCCTTTACCCTGTTGGTTTATTTTATAAATACGATCTGCGTATCGTGCCTATCTTTTTTTATCAAAAGTTGTAATTCTCTTCTCATCAAATCCCCTCGAATGTAACTCGAAGTTTCCTTAGAATTATGTGATTCTAGATTAGGAGAAGGTACAGCTGTGATGATGATTTGGAGACAACAACCTGAAGGTCAAGACGGTGTAAAATAGAATGTTTTCTTTTCACACCCTTAGATTGACTTCACAGTTTTTCCATTGGCTTGGAAAAACCGAATAGGATATGGCGATTACTATTGCATTTTTACTTTTATGTATTGGATGCATATGTAAATAAGCATAAACTGTTTTATTTATGCTTTTCTGGTGAGATTGTTAAAAACAAAATCCCTCAATTAAATATTAATTAGTGCCTTCCTAAGTTTGGCCCTCGACAAGGCCTAGATCGACATTAGTATGGGACATGCCAAAGCTGTACATACGTGTCTATCCGGGTGAGGCGCGAAGGATAATTTGTGATATCTGTCGGCAAAAACTTAGGGTCCTAGTTAACTGGATTATCTCAATAAATGGATTGAGGATCTAGAGGCAAAAGAGTTGAGAAAAATGTATAATGATACGCTTGAATAAATGTTATTCACTCAACTAACCAAGAATTACATAATTTGATGTAATTGGCAAACGTTGCCTACCTAAATAACTAAGTTTTGGGCGATCAGCCAAAGCTGACTCAGAACGAGGTGAAATATGGATCTTGGCCCTGCTAGAAAGTTAACGAACTTTACGAGTTGATAATGAGGGTTATTCACTCGAAGAAAATAGTGGGAGAAATCATTAAAAAAGATAAAAGACCTAATAATGATTTTTTTATCGAGTACTTACTTTGCATATGTATTTTGTTGTAGAAAAAATGGCAAATTCAAACCAAACACTATCATCTGCGTTACGTCCTTGAGAAGGACAAATTAGAGGAGTTAACTTCCTCGATCGGGTTCGAGAACTTGAGAATCGTTCTCAAGCATGAAAGAAAGTCTGTATTTTCTTGAACGACCCTATTCTCGATACACTAGAGGCTCGTGCTTCGACGCTGATAGAAGTGCTTATCAAAAGCATTGTAGTGATGCTTTAGATGTGTCTAGCCTCATGCTTGTCACCATGAACTACGAGCTTCGAAGCTAACATGAGGACATGGGGGGCTTATGAGATCGTTTGGCTCACCCTGAAGCAACTATATCGGGGACAAGCACGCCCGGGGAGATTCGACGTATCGAAATCTCTTTTTCAATGCAAAATGTCCGAAGGAATGCCGGTAGGAACTCACGTTCTTAAGATGATAGGTTATGTTCGAACCTTGAAAAACCGGGATTTCCTTTGGGGGCAAGAAAGTCGTCGACTCGATTTGATCTTGCAATCGTTGCTCGAGTCATTCGATCAGTTCATTCGAATTATCACATGAATGAAATTGACAAGCCATTGCTCGAGTTGTTGAACATGCTTGAGGGACTGCCGAGAAGGAAATAGGCAAGTCCAAGCCCAACACCATACTAATGGTGCAAAAGGGGAAAAAGGCAAAGGTTTTGTGAAATCCAAAGGCAAACCGAAAGGTAAGCCCAGGGGCAAGCAAACCACTTTCAACAATGCATTGAAATCTAAGGGTGGTGTAGCCAAGGACTCTATCTGTCATCACTGTGGTGAAAAGGGTCACTTTGGGAAAAAGAAGCTGCAAAAGCTATATTGCGGGGAAAAAAGGTCGAAAAGGAGAAAGCAAATGTTGCTTTGGGCTCGGTATTTATGTTGTTGATATTAATGTGATTGATATCAATTTAAATACAACTACTTCTTGGGTACTTGATACCGGATGTGGTTCTCACATTTGTACTAATGTGCAGGGACTGCAAAGGAGTAGAGAGTTGGCAAAGGGTGAAGTGGAACTACGAGTTGGTAACGGAGCACGTGTTGCAGCCCTAGTTGTAGAGACTTGTACTTTTACTTTGCCTTCAGGGCTTGTTTTGGGTTTAGAAAATTGTTTCTATGTACCAAGTTTAACTAAGAATATTATTTCAGTTTCTTGTTTGGACAAGAAAGGTTTTGAGATTTCAATCAAAAACCAACGATTGTCGTTATTTTTGGATAATATTTTTTATGCAAGCGCCTCTTTGATTAATGGTCTATATATTTTAGACCTTGATATGCCAATTTTAAATATAAATACCAAAAGGATTAAGACTAATGATTCTAATCCGACATACCTCTGGCATTGTCGCTTAGGCCACATAAACGAGACCGCATATCCAAGCTCCATAAAGATGGGCTGCTGGAATCATTTGACTTCATGTCTTATGATCGATGCGAATCTTGTTTGTTGGGTAAGATGACAGCATCACCTTTCACTAAGCTATGTGAGAGAGCTGATGCTTTATTAGGACTAATACATAGTGATGTATGTGGCCCTTTTAATATACATGCAATGGGTGGTTACCTCTACTTCATTACCTTTACTGATGACTTCAGTAGGTATGGATATGTGTTCTTGATGAAACACAAATCCGAAGTATTTGCTTGGTTTAAAGAGTTTAAACTAGAAGTAGAAAACCAACTTGGCAAGAGTATTAAGGTTCTTCGATCTGATCGAGGAGGAGAATACTTGAGTCAAGAATTATGTGACTATCTAAAGGATTGTGGAATCGTTTCACAACTTTCTCCTCCAGCTACTCCACAATGGAATGGTGTATCTGAAAGGAGGAACATAACCTTATTAGATATGGTTCGTTCTATGATGAGTCACACGAGCCTCGCCCCGATTCTTTTTGGGGACACGCACTAGAGACAACAGCTTTAACACTTAACCCCAGTTCCATCTAAATCAGCTTGCAAAGACGCCATACGAGTTATGGGACTGGGAAGCGTCCCGGTTGTCTTTCATCAAGATTTGGGAGTCGTGAAGCTTTTGTAAAACGCTCGACCTTCGATAAGTGGCTCCAAAATCTGAAAAGTGCATATTTGTAGGTTATCCTAAGGAAACTAAAGGATACTATTTTTTATATCCCTAACTAAAACAAAGTGTTTGTTGCTCGTACGGGAGACTTTCTAGAAAAAGAATTTGTTTCTAGAAACACAAGTGGGAGTAGCGTAGAACTTCATCGAAGTTCCGGACTCTCAAACTAGCACTAATGACAAGATGGAAATTGAACAGTACTCCACAAGTTGTTGTGCAGCGAAAGTGCCACAAACAGATTGTGCAACCAACACCAGCTCAAGAAACACAAGAATTGCGTAGAGTCCGGTAGAGTTCGTCGTCCACCTCCCGGAAAAAATTTGGTTTTTTCATAACGAACATGGTGATGTTATGTTTGTGGATCACGATGAACCTTCAACCTACAAACGAGCAATTAATAGCCCAGATTCGAGAAATGGCTTGAGGCCATGAGATCGAAAATGGACTCCATGTACAAAAACCAAGTCCTGGATCTTGGTTGATCCACCTGAAGGGGTAACTCCCATAGGGTGCAAATGGGTTTTTAAGATTAAAAGCAGACATGGAAGGGAATGTACAAACGTACTAAGGGCGACTGGTCGCGAAAGGTTTCAAACAAGTTCATGGTATTGACTATGACGAGACCTTTTCCCCTGTAGTTATGTTCAAGTCCATTCGGATTTTGCTTGCTATTGCGAGCTTACTATGACTATGAAATCGGCAAATGGATGTCAAAACCGCTTTCCTTAATGGAAAACTTGAAGAGGATGTGTATATGACACATCCCTGAAGGTTTTGTCACTCCGGAGAATGCTTTGGAAAAGTATGTAAGCTTCAGAGATCCATTTATGGACTCAAGCAGAGCTTCTCAAGTCTGGAACATCCGTTTTAATGATGCCGTCCAGTGAGTTTGGCTTCATTAGAAATGAGGATGAGCCTTGTGTTTACAAGAAGGTTAGTGGGAGCTCAATCGTATTCCCCGGGTTTGTATGTAGATGACATATTACTCATTGGAAACGACATACCAACCTTAAAAGTCTGTCAAGGCTTGGTTGAGTACGTGTTTCTCTATGAAAGACTTAGGCGATGCCGACTATATTACGGGAGTCAAGATCTATAGAGACAAATCCAGGAGACTCATTGGCCTAAGTCAGACTACATATATAGACAAGGTGCTAAAGCGGTTTAGCATGCAAGAGTCTAAGAAGGGCCTTTGTCCTATGGCACATGGTACATGCTTTCGTCGAACAAACGAGTGTTCTAAAAACGTCTGCCGAATTAGAACGCATGAAAGAGATCCCTTATGCTTCGCCATAGGATCCATCATGTACGCCATGTTATGTACTCGCCCTGATTTCTCGTTTGCCTTAAGCCTTACGAGCGGATACCGATCTAATTACGGTGAACGTCCATCTGGATCTCGATCAAGAATATCCTCAAGTACTTGCGAAGGACTAAGGATACATTCTTGATTTATGGAGAGGGCGGATGAGCTCGTTGTAAGTGGTTACACCGATGCTAGTTTCCAAACCGATAGAGATGATTTCCGATCGCAATCGGGATATGTGTTTAACTTGAATGGATGTGCTTGTGAGTAGCGCAGCTTCAAAGCAATCGACCATCGTAGATTCTACGACGAGGTCGAGTACATAGCAGCTTGTGAAGCGACTAAGGAGGCGATTTGGATCGAGAAATTTATTCAGACCTCGATGTGGTTCCTAGTATTGCGAACCCGATAGACCTCTATTGTGACAACAATGGGGCTATTTCACAATCTAGGGAACCTAGATCTCACCAGAGGTCCAAACATGTACTACGGCGTTTTCACCTAATCAGCGAGATTATAGAAAGAGGTGATGTGCATATATGTAGAGTAGATTCGGCAGACAATGTCGCCGATCCACTGACGAAGCCATTGTCGCAGCAGCAGCATGATCATCACACTAGCTCCATGGGTATCCGATATCTGGAGGGCTGATCTTTAGAGACAGTCATTAGTATGCCCTTAAAGACCAATCAGTAGATGATTTTGGGTCTTTAGTGCAAGTGGGAGATTATTGTATCGTATTTATGTAATTTTCATTTTGATGAATAAAAAGGCATAAATTCCAAAGTATTATATCAATATGTTTACGTGTTCTTAAAAAACATAATGAAATAATATGTCCTTAGAATAGTATTCATAATTGTTATGATTCTAAACGCCCTTAGTCGAACATTATTATGGAATCTTCGAGGACAATAATAATGTGTAAGACTAGTATGTGCAGTGATTGATATAAGATATCGGATCGTCACATGGGTATATATGATTAGAGAATCATTATAATCGGGATGCAGACTCGAGCATGAGAAACACACCATGGGTTGTTATACAATAGTCAATGGTGCTTCTCAATTTTTGATCGGGTTGTATATGAGATCCTTCGACTTGAGGTCTCACAAGAGTTCTTGCATGGCTAGTGTTATGCTTTGATAATGTTAAACGCTATCCGTAATGAGGGTGAGCAATAAAGGCATTTATTGGGTATATCACGAATCTTGTTCAGGATTAATGGGATGCATAAAGGATTTGTCCCTCCTATATAGCAGGAGCAATATCTTGGGCCCCTTTGATGGAGTCTGACTAATTCATGGCCATGAACAAATGAATCAGTATACGATATTGATGTCATTTGATTAGTCTACTCGCGAATCAAGAAACTAACAGATTGGACAATACAAGTGTGACTTTTTCCATGACTTGTGTTCAATCTAGATATCAAGGACAAAAGGATTTAAATACAAATGTCAAATGGTGTGATTATGATAGTCACCAGATATTTATGAATTGGGGGTAATGATGCGTTGCTAGATACCTCTCATTACCTGTGACATATGATGTCACGGCCAACATCATAGATACCTCCTGGGTCGCACTCATAGATCAACTGGATTGGGCTTGTTGGAGTACATTTAATCTAAGGTGCACCAATTCGATTGGGCCGGGCCGGGCCGGGCCGAGATTGGATTGGGCCCTTAATCGGGTTGGGCCGACCAACCCATTTGGACCGACCTTATGGCTGGAAAATTGGATATACATTTTCAGCTCTTATCTCTTAGAAAGGAGGTTGAAGTGGTGGAGAATGTGGAGGAATGGTTTCCTCCATGATCTCCCACTTCCCCCTTTCACTCTCCCCTCTATCCTTTGAATGACTAAGAAAAATGCTGATTTTTCCTAGCATTCTAAGTCATTTTCTCCAGCTTTTTGAGAGCTTAGAGAAGAGAGAAAAGAGAGAGCATTCAATAGAGATTGAATAGAAAGAAAAGACAGTTTTTCTAGATACTTGTTTTCTAGCTTTGGCTAATAGAAAAGAAGTAAGAAAATTGTTTCTTGTTCTTCTAAAGGTCCTATATCCACCATATATATATACTCCATCTTGAAGAGTGTCTTCAAGACTTCTACGAGGCGTTAGCTAGCACCAAGCGGTAGAGGACCATCCCCGGAAGATCGAGTGGATATTGGGAGAAGCGGAGCCTGCGTTGGTGGCGTTCCGTTCGCTACAACTGAAACCGTTCTCAGTCTTATTCTGCACTTCTAAAGGTATAATGCTATCCCGTAGTCTAAGGTTCTTACTCGTGAAAGATCCTATTAGAGGCGGGTCATTTTATTTCCGCTGCATAACCTGTTTAGACCCGGTTATTCCTCTAACACTAGGGACCGCTTGTGATTTGTGAACACATACTACTACTAAGTGCGTTTTTCATTACCATGGTGATATGAACCTACAGGGTCACACGCATAGACGAGTTAACGATCTTCATGTCCAGTTTCAATGAATCTAGAATGTGTCTAGGTTCATTGTATCTGACATATATATTTCTGAGAATAATAAAATGTTATTATTCAAATTAGAGATTAAGGAGGGGCATTTTTGGTATTTGGTTTTCGCTAGGATTACGTGGGAGTTATTATGCGATAAAAACTCCCACTACCATAAGAGGTTGACCGGACGTGGGAGTTGGTTTTAGGAACAAACTCTCACGCATTTATAATCTCTTTTGACTGAAATTCTAGGGTTAGACTTCTGAGAGCCGCAAAATCCCAATTCCCGAAATCAGATTTCTGCCATTCTCTTCTCTCTAGATTCTTGAAACTCATAAACGAAGAGCTAGCACTCGCTGCTCATTTCGTCACGTGGATATGGTAGAGAACAATTTCGCAAGAGAAGGCGATTGGTGGCAGCAGCACAGCATCTGAAATCAGAACCTTTAACGAAAAATTGTAAGTATTTTTCGTCTGTTTTTCGATTCCTATGGCATAGCGGATCCTTCATGGGAGGATTCATGGGTGTTTAAAACGAGTTTCTGCCCATGAATCCCTTTAGATAGGGGATTGAGGCAAGGAGATCCTCTTTCTGCATTACTCTTTGTTATTTGCTTGGAGTACTTTTTGCGAAAGCTCAAGATGAATACCATAGATTAGGACTTCAATTTTCATCATAAGTGTGGTTTTCTTGGCCTCTCACACTTGGCTTTTGCCAATGATTTGGTTCTTTTTAGTAGAGGTGATGTGGCCTCGGTGAGGATCCTTATGGAAGCCTTGAAACACTTTACCAAGGTTTCAAGGCTCAAAGTCAATGCTTTAAAATCACAAGTGTTCACCTCCGGGATTTGTGGTGATGAATTGGAGGATATCTTACACCATACAAATTTCAAAATTGGCTCATTTCCCTTTTGATATCTTGGAGCTCCCATGACTACCGTCAGAATAAAGGTAACTTTCTATTAACCGCTTATTCTAAAGTTAAAGGAGTATATTGCTAAATGGTCGGGGTCTACTCTATCTTATGCGGGGCGGTTGGAGTTGATTAGGTCGGTTTTACAAGGGGTTTACTGTTTTTGGCTTTCCATTTTCCCAGCCCCGGTTGCTATCCTTGACTCGCTAAATAGATTGGCAAGGGAATTTTTGTGGGGGGTCAAAGATGGCAAAAGTAGCTTGGAAGGATGTTTGCATGCCAAAAGAAGAAGGGGACTTGGAGTTAGAAACCTAGCAACTTGGAATATTGCTCTCCTTACAAAAGTGTTATGGGATATTCATTCTTCGAAAGATTATTTGTGGGTAAAATGGGTGCAGGAATATTATCTTCGGGGAGCCTCCATATGGAAAATTAAGGGTAAAAATGATGATTCGAACCTTTTAAAAAAACTTCTTGTCACACGGGATCAAATTGGGAAGAAAATGAAGGAAGTTGAGGTGTTGGCTGCCCAGAATTTGAACAGCCACACGCCCACTGCCTTGGAATTTTCTACTGAGAAGATGGAAAGTTGGAGGGAGTTTTTCAGTTTCAATGGAATATTATTTTTTTGGGCATAAGGGGAGGAATATGCCATGTGCGAGTGTGATTTGGAAGGCACCCAATATACCAAAGCACTCATTTATTTCTTCGTTGGCTCTACGAGGGAGACTAAGTACTCGAGGTCGACTCAAGTTCATGGAAATCGAAACACTGTGCACTTTGTGATGAGGGATGTGAAGAAACCCATGACCACCTTTTCTTCAATTGTAAATTCTCATCTATGGTTTGGAGTGAAATCAAAAAGTGGGTTGGGATTAGAAGATATATGAAGACATTGAAGATCACCTTCAAATGGATGAAGAAAGAAGCACGGGCACCTCTTGGCCTAGTAAGAAAAATAAATTGGCGATTACCTCCATGATCCACCAATTATGGAGCGAAAGGAATAGAAGGATCTTTAAACTAGAATCTTTATAACACATGTATACATGGTAGGCTTCTCTTTGTACACTAATGTTTTGAACTTGAAGTTTCTTTCTTGGTTGTAGTAGGTGTATTTGTCAAGACCATGTGATCCTATGTACATGGCAGTCGTCTCTTTTTGTACTTAGGTAGAAGTGCGAGTTTTTTGGGCGAATGATTCGTAATGTATCAACCGCGAACACCTTATTACCTACAGATGAACTATCTTTGTATAGTTTTTTATTTTGATCATATATACATTTATCTTTTGATAAAAATAAAAAATAAAATTTTGATGAGCGTGCTCCGAACTTAAAATCTATTATTTTGGGGCTTAGATCTCACCTGTCCCTTTTTTATCTTATCCTCTTCTAGATGATTTTCATATGTTTCATTTTATTCTACAAATTTATTTAAGTTATAATATTTTTTTTAAACAAAATTGACACTTCGTAGATAATGAGACCACTATGGCATATGATGAAAAGTTGTTTAAGTGCCACAAAATCACTTGTGTGGCACTTGTGCAGCACTTTCTGAAAGTGCCCAACAAGTGGTTTCGTTTTTTTTCGTGGCACTAATAAAGTGCCTTAAATTAATTGGCGGCACAATTTGTGACACTTTTTAAATGCCACAAACACATTGAAAATATGACATATTTTGCGGCACTTTTTGGTAAATGTTGTGAAAAATAATTTAATGTTTTTAAATAAAAATTAAATTAAATGAAATAAAATTTATTATATTTAAAAATAAAAATAACAAATGGAAGAAGATCTTAATGATTATTCATAGTCACACATTATCAATAATTTAATATTTGTGTTTTGTGAGATTTGAACATTTGACCTCTCGTTGCAAGCAAATATGCTCTAACCAATGCACCACAAGGACTTTTATTTTAAATTTAACCAATTTTTTTATATCACATAACAATAAATTTTATTTAATTACTTTTAAGTTTGATATTTATATTTATTAATAAATATTAACAACAACCAATTATACATAAAAAATCTTTTAAAACAAAAACTGAGTAAAAATAATATTAAATGAAAACTAGATACAAATTTTAATATTAGCATCATAGGAATTATAGAATAAGTTTATTTACTATATTTTCTCTCTCTCTCTCTCTCTCTCTCTCTCTCTCTCTCTCTCTATATATATATATATATATATATATATATATATATATATATATATTGTTGTTGATGTAATATTTTTTAAATTTGATAACATGAAATTCAATAACTAATTATTATTAGCCATTTCTTTTGTAAAACTTGAAAATGTTATAAAATTGATATAAGAAATGTAAAATATAGAATATATGAAATTTCTTGCAATGTGAGTTTTTTTTTATATTTCATCTAAAAGATTTTGATCAATAATTTTAAAATGAAAAAAATTAATTAATTTCATAGTCAACTAATTATAATTAATAAACATATATCTTATTAAATTTTAAAATTGAAACACTCGAATATTAATATCAATATTTTTTCTTTAAATTACTTTTAATATAAATTTTATTTATAATGTTTCATTTACATTTATGAAATTAATTGGTTAAATATCTAATGGAATATTATGTGACACTTTTACTGTACATGTCACAAATTTACAAATGCCACTAAAATATGACATTTTGATATGTTATCATAAATTTTGTGGCAATTGAACAACTGCCACAATTGTTTGTGGCACTTATTAAAAAGTGCCACGAAAAGGTGACATTTTCTCAAAATTATCATAATTATGTGGCACTTCATGAGGTAATTGAAAAAATGCCATAAATTTTGTGTCACTTCTTATAAAGCGCCACAAAAATATGACATTTTCACATAAATGCTGTAAATAAATGACATATATCATAAGTGCCACAAGTTAAATGTCACCAAAGCTCAATTTTGTCATAGTGGACAAGATGAGATATACATTATGCACATCGAATCTTCCGTGTCATTCTTCAATTTCTTGTTCACACTCTAATTATTTTTTATCGCCTTTAGGGCTTATCTTTTTTAATTTATGATATATGAATGATCTACATGAAATAGCACGGAGGGTGGCACAAAAAATCCAAACTGAAAATTAGGACTGAAGATTTCAACAGTTAATTTCTGAGTATAGTTCCATCAATTAAGTTACAAAATTGGCTAATCAAAGTTTTACAATTTTCATTTGCTAGAAATTGTGGATGACTAATGCTCCAATGAAGTACAATGTTTTCATTTAGCAATAAAAAAAAATATTACAATGTTTTCTTTTTTACTTTGGGTGAATCTTACACTCGTTGTTGAATGATGTCGGGTATCGACTCAGTTAATTTGGTTTGGATATGAAGAAGGTAAATTTGACACATTAAATTGTTCTCTGAATACCTCGAACTGGTTATATTTTCTTGGGAAAACTTGGGGGATAAAGGTGAAATCAACTAAACTAAAACTACTTGTCATCTTACACTCATAAACAGCAAGGGAAGGGGAACCTAAAGGGAAAATGGATGGTGAAGTTTCGAACTTAGAATCCATTAATTTAGGAGAAGAAAATTAGTTAACATTTTTTTAATATTTGTATTTAAATATTTGATCAATCAAATATGACTAGAATTTGAAAAGTATTTTAATTGACTTGACAAGAATTCCTGTAAATATGTCGTATATTATCATTCCCCACACTTGGGATTCAGACTTTCAATCTTTAGTTCCTTACCTCTTTTCATTTGGACAGTCATGAGCGGAATCAGCGATAGAAGAACGAACCTAGTAAATCGCAAAATATTTGGAGAGAGGGAGAGGAAGATGTAATTTTTTTTTAAAAATATCTTGAGAAAAATATAAAAAAATATAACAATTAAAAAGGTGTTGAGGACGGCTGCCACCACTGCTCGTGCCTCTAGATGCGTCATTGTGGACAATGTCACTGGCCATGATTTAACGGCCTTTAAGTAAACAATATAGAAATTGAAAAGCCAATGTGGAGAAGAAGAAAAATAGGTGCGTGCTTCTTTATGCATATAAGCAATCACTTATTTTAGTTTGTGAAAGAGAGAAGGAAAGAGTGAGAATGAAAAACAAATCCATTTCATTGAACAAAATATATATAAAATCAAATTCCTATTGCTTGTAGTAAAGGCTATAATTTTTTTTCTGCTAGTATGAGTATCCCTACCAACTAAATTATGCACGTATAGAACTTACTATGCCTCTTAAGGACAAGGCTACAAATTGATATGGACATGAGGATAAGAATTTGTATCTTCATTTGGAGGATAATGGCATTTTTCTAATACTTCATCACCATTAATAATCATATACTTGACCATGTCTCTGATCTGATACACCTCCATCTCAAATATGCAAAAATATGTACATACATATTAGATGTAATAATTGACTAACTAGCAATAGCATAAAACACATTTTATCCGGTGCATTTTATATCGTATTACTTTGTTGCAACAGTATGACACTGCAATTAAATATTGTTATATTATTAATGTTATTAAGAGTAACTTGATGCATTGCAATAATTTATGCCTCGTGATTGAAAAAATATATTATTTGTGAGAAAATATATTAATTTAAAATGAAAATTTGAGATGGGATTGTGCTAAGAGCGGCGCCCAAATGCACCCTAGTTTTCTTTTGAAAGTAAAACATGAAAAGAGGTCAATTCTGCAAACAAACAAATACAACTGCTGGGTTAACCTCCACCGTCCTAGCCTGAAATTGAGATAAATGACTCCCTAAATTTAGCCACAAGGTGAGCATGCTGAATTTGCTGGCAACTATAAGCTTCTGATATGATTAATGAACATTCCATCTGGAGCTAGATCATCTGTGGTCCTTGCAACAGTCCGTCTTGTTACCGGCAAATTAGCCTAATTATTCATTTGATCGGGTTAGTCATCAACGTCTTTCCGTCCATTTTTTTTTAACAGAATCACGTTAAGTTGGTACTCTATTTCCCTATTTGAAAAATAAAATAAGAATATGAGTATAATTAAAAAATATAATTATGAATATCCAATTTAAATTAATACAATTTTTTTTCATCTTCTACCTCTTTTCCTTCATCCTTACCTTTTACCAGCCACATCACCACCGCCAACCAATCGCTGTCATGAAGCAAAACTCACAACACCAAAGTTGTCAAAACCGCAAGTTGGATCCAAAGGGTATAAATCGGGTTAAATCGAACTAAAAATCGCTGGAATATTGAATCGTAAAAGATCGTACGATCCGTTACGATTAAATTTTGCCTTTTTTATTTTTTTAAAGGAGGATAATACTAACGCCTTGAATGGTTTGCTAGATTAGAACATTAGAAATATAGACTTCTTGTTATGAAATTTTTTGGAGCAAAAGACCTTATAAATTGTTGGTTTGCTTTCGAAGTTTATCACTTGTTAGTATGTGATTTAATTTCAGTTTGTTAGTTCTATTGGTATTCTTATTTTTTCCCGTTGAAGTATTGTTTTATATATATATATATTGCTCAATTGCATATAAAATGATGTATTATTGACATAAATTTATCATGAAATATTATTTTAATAATTTTGTCATATCTTCCGATGTGTGCTATGATCCTCGTGTTTACCATTTTTTAGATCCCCTTCATTTTGAGTCAAATTTGCGATCTTGACAACCTTGCACAACACCACCACTTCATTTGTCGTTCACCGCCCTCTTCTTCTCTCTACCTCACAATTTCATTCCCTTCCATTCTAAAAAATTGGAAAATTAAATTAACATCTCCCATTTCAGTACCCAATTAGAAAATTTAAGAAACTAGAAAAAGATTCAAAACCCACAAAATTTCTGTCATTTTATCTCCTTACATTCTATCAGAAAATTTATTTTTGTTTCACTCGTCATAGCTATCATTTTTAGATCACTTGGGATCCAAAGAATTTGTGGGTTTTCAATCTGGAAATTTTTTGTGGGTTTAAGATTACTATGTGGTTTTTTTTCTTTCTTTTCAGTAAGAATATTAAATTGTTGACCTATTTTATCTCAACTTTGTCTGAGTTCTCTATTGTTGACAATCTTTGATTTAACCCATTGAAGGTTTAATTAACTGTGGTGAAAATTTGCTTCATTGGAGTAGGTTATGTCGGCGGCCCCACAATTACAGTGATTGTGATACTAAGAACTTTTGTTTATGTGTTATATGACTTGTAATTAATTTGTCGTGATTAATTGTTTTAGTATTAATTTATTTTGTGCGATTAAGTAATTTTGTGTCTATTTAATTTTTATAACATGTTTACGTGTTGAGTGTACGTTTTGGTGAGTGACGTAGTGTACATGTATTGAGGTTGAGGACATAAACGCGGGAGTTTGGAAGTTGGGGGACCTGTTTGGGAGTTTTGGAAGAGTAAAGTTAGTGAGTTAGTGGATGGATTTAATGAGGTTCTGTTTCGAGCTCGGTGTCTTATCGGCGAATGAGGCAATGTCATGTAACATCGAGGTTATGGGGTGTGACAGTGATTGCACTCAAAAACCTCTCTATTGAAGTTGCTATAGTTGACATTTCTACCAAAGGATCTCTACTTGTGGGTGTGGGTGCATAGGTGGTTGGTGGTAGCGGGTATGGTGAACGACAACGATGTTTGGTAGAAGAAGGTGGAAGGAGAGGATATTTTTATTATTTCTTTTGTTGGGTTAATCTGAATTGAGTACCGATTATGTTTTATTTTGCAATTGGGCGTTCGTAATTTATTTTTCATGGAATGTAATGAAGTCCCTAAAATATCCTTAAATTGAGAGCCACATGTCTCACTTGATAGGGTTCTGTCAAAAAAAAAAATGGACGGAAGAACCATCTTGGCAGGTAAAAAAACATTGATGACTAATTCGTATAAAACTAAACAAATATGACCAATTTGGCATATTGAAAATACGTAAATGACTAATTTGGATAATTTCCATTGTAAAAGTTCGCAATTCCAAATCAATTGCAAATAGCAATCCCTTGAGAATTGCCTCCATTATGATTAATACCAGAAACAGCAAGAACACCAGTAGCCTTAATAGCCTCGGCCAAAAATAAAATAAAAAATAGAGGGTATCATTGCACTTACATGGTCTCACACTATGGCTGGCTCCCACTCCATATTGCCCATGAGATACCAGTTCGGCTCTGGTGCGGGACAGGTGTTTGTTCGCACAGTGGGGAACACCCGTCCGCCGTCGGATCAAAGATAGAGGCATCATCGGTGTTTGTCCACACTGGAGCCTCGATCATGAGATACTGCTCCATCTACATTAACTTTGAAGATAATCGCTGAAAGAGGCTGCTATTGTTGCTGCTTGAAAACTTGCCACCATCTGAGACTTCATGCCCTGTCGTTATTCCTGGATACACGCTAAAGTACAATTAACAACATTGCCACTAATAATTTGTAACAATAATATTTACATGATTAAGCAAACTCAGCAAACATTGTAAATTATTTACCATTAACATAATAAATAGATTTTCAACACTAAATGAAGATCAAGATGCTATGCTAAAAAATGCAACACATGCTTCCTGACATTTTGTAGTGTCCACAGTAATCCCATCCAGTGGATTTAGTGTTGGAAGTTTAGCAGCCATAGTGTTTGTATATGTAATCTTAAAAGCTAGAAAAATTAAAGCATCAAACTAAGTGTAAGAATGATACACCAAATTTATTAAAAGATTTAGCAATGAAGCATACTCATACACAGAAGAAAAGTGTTATCTATAGCAACCTATGTGCATTTTTTTCCCTCGAGAAACGATGTTTTGAAAATCTATGCAGCAAAGAACTACAAAAACAAAGCAGAAAGATAGAGAAATAAGAAAAGTGTTATAATTTCCTTTTCTCTTTCCAAATGTTATTAACAATAATGATGCACATATCTGGGCCACTTATCCTTATTTCGGAGCCATGAACACTTGCATCATTCCCAATGACAAAATATGCCAGTTATATACTTTCAATATTGTTTCAAAACATAAGCTAAAGTAGTATGCCTAATATGAGAATAGGGACACATAAAAGAGAAGGGTCAGTTAAATATTTCCCTTTTATGTTTTAAAACTTACAAGTTTTCAAGGAAGAACATTCTAAATAAGAACCACAGCCATGTTCAATAGTAAAGAAAGAATTGCTCAAAACTATTAATAGGTACTTTTATTTCTACTGAACGCTAAAATAAGTATTAGAAAACATCCTTGTTTGATCAATCCTACAATTTTTATACAGCATGTATACGTTGATCTTAGCAACAAACATTGGTCAATTAATTAAGATCATGAACTGTTGCACGTTAACCATTTTCCTCAGAATTATTTATATACCTGAATCTATAGAAAGACGCGATGTAAGACAATAGCTTTTCTGAACTTGCATTGAAATACACCTCAATACATAGAATCACAGACATTATAATATGATTTTTTTTTATGGAGAAGCACTGATTAGTGTTAACATCAAAATGTAGACTCTATTAGCATAATAAAACTTCACGGTCATTTATACTAGAATCCATCAGTTACAAGTGTTTTCTTTTGAACTGTAAAACTAAACCAGCAGTTGCAGTTATTTAAGAAATTGAGCATCTTCAGGGATTCGTAAATTTCCCTGCACGTGGAGTTCTATTTGCAAAATACTTATTACCTCAAGTTCTCATAAGACAAATATTCTAGGAGGAACTGAAGTTTTCAGCAAATATGTTCCCACTTTACTTCAATAAACTATAAAATAAAACCAGCATTAAGTAGCAAGAGGAGAAACTCAAGAAATGCTATCCTCATCAAGCGTTAGTTAAAATCAGGATGAAACCATTCGTGCTTACAAAATTTATTACACACACTACATCGAGAATCACATCCAAAGATGTAAATTTAAGGAGCTAAAAAAGAAGGCAACCAAATTCTTTGCATTAGTATCATATGCCTCTGAAGTTTAGAGCACATATACAAAAGGTACAAAATAAGAGTCTAAACCACTTGTAAGAAACAAAATAAGAGAGTTCTACATCAGTAAGCAAGCATTATATAAACTAAAATTATATAAATAGCAAACAGCATAAAAGAACAGAAAACAAAAGGTTAGGAAAGAGGTGCAACAACAAACCTTCTCAAACAATTAGTTGATCAAGACAAATCTTTGGTGTGAGTTGTTCGCTTCAGAACAGTAACAGTGTTGTTAAGGCGCGCGCCTGAGGCTAGAGGCGCAAAGGCGAGGCTCAAAGCGCCTTAAAATTTGAGGCGCGCCTGGAATTCGTGAGGCGCGCGCCTTTCTGGAAAAGCGAGAGGCGCAAGGCGCGGATCAAGGCGCAAGGCGAGATTCAAGGCGCTGCTGAGGTGTTTTTAAAAAAAAAGAAGCTGAAGAGTTAAATAGGGGCTAATTACAAGGTTAAAAAAAATAATAAGGTGAAGAGTTTTAAAAGAGCTAAACGTCTCTTTCAGTCTCTTCTTTCAAGAAACTCAAAGTCTCTTTCATCACCCGACCTTCAAGGTAAGTTCTAATTTTTTTTTTTTTAACATCTTTCTCTTCTTCTTCTTCCCTTCTTTTTCTGAAATTTTTTTTTTTAAAAGAAACTTTGAGAATGTTTTCTGATTTTTTGTTGAAGAGAAATTTTGAGAAACCTACATCTGATTCACTGGTTTTTTTTTAAGAGAAGAAAAGTGTTGTGATACTGAAACAAATAGTGAGACTAATATATTATATAAATAATATAATAATGTATACCTTATTATATATTAGGGGAACAAGCCATCCTGCAACAAACAATTCTACATACGGAAACAAAAGTGTTGTTGCTTTTTTTTTAAGATACAAAACAAATTTTTTAATATATACCTTCTTCTATTTTCTCCTTTTAATAAAACAAATAGTTTAAATTGTTTTTTCATATATTGTAGATTATGGATGCTTTTTTTTTTTATTACTCTATTTGACTATCTTTTTTTAAAGAACTTTATTATTATGATTATTTATTATTATTATTATTATTATTATTATTATTATTATTATTATTATTATTATTATTATTATGTTTTGCCTAAAATTGCATGCTCCTAATATATAATAATATTTATTCAAGGTGCGCCTTTTTTACTAAGGCATGCGCCTTTTTTGCGCCTTGCGCCTCAAGGCACTAAGCCCCCTTTGCGCCTTGGTGCGCCTCAACGCCTTGACAACACTGAACAGTAACCAAAGCAAGAGCATTTCTGAAGGTATTAAAATAGTGATCCCTTAGAAAGTAGACTTACTTTCAACGGATGCAAATATGATACAGAACATCTCATCCTTGAGATTTCAAAAAAGAATATCTTAGATCAAAATAAAAAAAAAGCAAGAAGATAACAAATAATTCATCAAGTACAGAAACAATCCAAACTCATCAAGAGAACATGAAGAGAAGACTAACTGAGATGATTAGCACAGACATCATGAGACTTCGATTGAAGTATGACCAGACCAACTTCCCCGGTCTCTTTCTGCTTCAGGAATTTCATAGTTCCAGCTGGCCATCGGGGACTGACTCAACAACTGAGATGAACATCTCACCTATGTCCGGCATCTGTTTCTCCAAACTATCCTTCATATTGTTTTTATCCTAATGCATATGTCATTCTAATTGGATACCCAGTTAGGAAAAATGAATTTGATACCAGCAGAACGTTGTTCCTCTCAACTGGAAACGTTGCAGAGACAGAATAATGCCACGGGTAGATATCAATGAGAAGTGTTAAAAAGAGGAGAATGAATAGTGGGACAGAGAAGAGAAAAGGAAAACTCAATTAACAAAAAAAATCAATAATTACTTCTCCTCTAGTTTGTTTCAGCTAATTTAGTTTGTGCCAGACTTGCAAGGAATCAACATGAATCAGATGATTTCTGAATATTGAAAATGGGACCAGCACTCTGAGGAAGGAGGCTCCAATAAGAACCTTCATTGTCTAAACAGCAACTATGCCATTTTATCTGGTAAACACCGACTGGAAAAGCAGAAATGTCAAGTAAACAAGTTGAAAACCCTTGGTTCATACTGTTGGGATGAAAGCAGATATATTTGTCCCCGGCCCAGTGGTTGACTGTATTAGTTCCAACATTTCTACCAGCAGTTTTGGTGGATCCCCTTACATACTGTAAAAGTTTTTCATTAAGATCTAATAGATCATCGATTTGCCCATTTATACTCGAAGATGATTGATCTTTCATCTTCCCTTCTGAAGACAGCATTGTACAGCTAAGGATGCAATACAACTTCGAGAATCGAACTGGCGTGTAAGATAGCGAGTTCTTCGATTGAAGGCAAACATTTAGTAGGAGTTGACTACCTGAATAAATGGATTTCCCATCTATGCTTCCACCGTCTTCATTCATAAGAAATAACTCCAATGAAACATATTCCCTGGAAGATTTAAGTTATTTCAAATGTTAGATACTGTTTAAAAAAAACAGTGCAATTAATATAGCATAAATCAATATAGAAAGGAGTGCCAGTTGGAGAAAGAAATCAAGAATGAACCAATTTCTAATTTGGATCAGAAAAATGGCAGGCTACTAGTAGTTAAAAATTTAGTCCTATTCGTGTTCCTTTAGCATGGTATTTCACTAATTTTAAAGCACTTCCAGTACTGGTTATTAGTTTACAAATCTATAACAAAAGAATTACGGATAGTTTGCTGATTTTCAATACCAACTTCCATTACCGTACATAAATGTATCTGTAACATAATAGTTCAAAATTTGACCCAAAAAAGGTTCAAATGGCAACATTACCAGTTTTTTGTTAGGTAAAAATTCTTATTGGATGTTGCTGCAAGAAATGAAACAAGTATGAGTAGTGATATAAGTTGTCAACCGATCATAAAAGCATAGTTTCTCCAACAGGAAGCAAAACTTAATTACTCACATATTGACTATATATATATCAGATTAAACTCTAAAGGTTCAACAACTATAAGTACTCTAATTACGTGTACTCTATGAACATTCTTTGCAAATACATAAATCTGCGAATAAGATATTTTCAAACACTGCGAGGTGTCATCATTAATAAGTGATTTTAGTCAGTGAAGGTAAACAGGTTATGTTGATTATGCCAACAGGCAACAGTGAGATACAAATAATAAAACTCATCCATCAATCACATTGAGACGAAACTAAAAAAACTACTCTCATTGACAAAAGTAGTAGAAACCATATCAAGAACCAAAAGGGATGGTTCACTGGTCTAGATCGAGACTTGGTAGCCTACCTCAATTGAAAAAAGTGAATGGGACACCTGAAAGGGATCTGCATCCATTTTGAAATGATGTTCAACAACAACTCTAAACCAACGTGACATGTTTGTGTTAGACCCTCAGGAGTGGACAACCCGTTTGATTCACTTTGCAGACCAACAATTCCCAAGACAGCATACCTACAAAGTTTAGCAACGACTCTTCCTTCACAAGAGAAGTCTGCAGCTTGACTATGCGACTCTAGCGAGAGACAACTATCAGAATTCTGATAAACCTTCAAAAGCCTCAAGAGAGATTGGCTGCTTTCAGAGTCTAAATGCCATATCCTTCCAAGTAGATCTTGAATTAATGCGAGACATAGTTGCTCCTTAGAGCGTTCCAAACCACAGTTTCCAAATTTTGCTGAAGCATGTGACTCAGTGGACATTGCAAAAGTCGTGCAAAAGGCCAAGAGTGAACAGCTCAATGCAAGAGCTGATATGATCAGCATACTTTCTTTATCTATGCCAAATCTTGCCAACAAATCAAATCCTTTTGCAGTCCTTTTCAATTGAAAAGATATTTCCTGAATGGAATATACCAAATCGTCGAATTCTTTTGAGGAAGCCTGACTAGAGATAAAACAAGTTGACTGTTGTTTAGTGTTCCTAATTTCTTGTCTAGATGAAAATGTAACCAAGAGTCTAGTGATGTCCAAGACTGCCTCCACGGCCTTTATTCTAAGAGCCAAATACCATCTCTGGAAACTGAAGGGAACTCCTGCAAAAGAGGTACCTAGTGTTTCTTTTGCAACATGAAGAACTTTATAGAGCGGCATAAGACTTTCAGTATGGCTACACGAATTGATTTTCCAGGTATTGCCTTCTCCAGATGAACTTCCTTTCAGCAGAACATGCCCGTAAAGTTGGATTTGACTTTCGCAACTAGATAACAGAGTCAAAGACTTTAGCCACCAAGAACAAGAATCTGACTTGACTTTACCCATAAGTTGCTCAAATATGAAAACAGATGTGGACCACGATCCCTGACAAGCAGCATATTTTCCAGCCTTGTAAGAAGACCAGTAATCTCTTCCCTCAATAATTTTCTTTCCACACTTGAGACTAATTAGTTCATGATCACAAAATGAAACACCAGAAAATGGATTAGTACTCTTATTAAAATCTAAAACTTGTCCCATCACTCGACACATGCACCTATATACACTGTCAAACTGCAGCAGAAGAACATGTATCCTTAATATATGTGACTCAAACAGGATGGAATCGCATATATTTTCAACCAAAAGCTTCAATGAATTAAGGGCTTGAATAGTTACAGTATCCACAGCTTCTAATTTTTCTAAACAAGTCATCATAGTTTTGGTTACAGAGAGTAAAAATTTCAGCACAACTTTTGTAATGGTTTCTCTGCCAAAATTTGAGCTTTCCTTGTCTACCATGTCGTCTCTATTTCTATTTATCTTCATGTCAAACATATTTCTTAAGTATACAATAAATATGCAAAATTTATCCAGCAACAAACTACCGACATCTGAGTGACTTTCAGCCAATTCATGTACAAGATTGAGTAATCCTGTCACTTCTTGCTCCATCTCCACATCAATCTGCTTTGCATCCACCTTTGACTTTATCAGCGTAGATATTCGGTGCATAATTAATGAAATTACTTCAGGCACCAGAGTGGATTCTTTGGCTCTTACCAACGGGTTCCCAGTAAAATCTACGAGAGAACGGAAAGCTAGGATTCTCTTGGACATGACCGAACACTGAATAATTTCCTTAGTGCATGTCAGGATCACTGAAAAAATATCAGATATCTCGGAAGTAGAAAGACTAGGTAAGTTATACAAGAGGATCTTATGCAAGACTTTCAGAGCTTTGTTAAGTAAAGCAGGGGAAATATCAGAATGGCGAAGAATACCGAATAAATTATGGAACCTTATATTGGTGGTGGTTGCAGGATAAGAAGAAAGTCCTGTATCTAGAACAAAATCGAGACAGCATATGGTTGTTGCTTGAATTTGTAAAGATTTTTCGTCTGATAGAAACGAAAGAAGTAAATCTATTTGTCCAGGAATCAGCAGAGTCCATTTGGAAGCAATTTTTGTGAGGGAAATCAACATCACACTGGAAAATTGTTCTTCACATGAATCTAGTAGAAGCTTTGAACCTACCTCATATGCATGGTTAGCTATTGGAAATGAGCAGGACATTCTTGCAAAAGCTCTACCTACTGCTAACTTAAACTCCAAAGATTTTGATGTTTCAGACGATGTTTGCATCATATTCACCAATACCTCCAACAAAATATAAGCAAAATCATCGGCCAACTCACATAAACATCCAGCTGCAAACAAAGAGGCTTTAACCTCAAGGATGTGATCAGACACCAAACACGAAAGTAAAACATAACGAATATCGACAGAGTCTTTAGTAAGATCAGCCCAACAACCAAAAAGAGCCAATGCTAATGCTCTTTCTTCAGCATCTCCATTGTCGAAAACTAACTTAACCCTCCTTAAAATCTCCAAATAGTTAACCATCGTGTTTTTCGAGAAAATACTGCCGCCAACATCTTTATTACTACATCTCCTCCTTTTCCTCCGACCCTTTAATTCTTGTACAAATATTTTGACAATGCAGGTTTTAATTTCTTTATCTCCTAACCTAAATGCATCGGCAAGCCGAAGAATAATGGCATTCAAGAAAAGCTTATCCTCACCTGGTATTAAATCAAAACTTTTGAATTCAGCTACCGTAACTTTTGATTCTCTGCTCCACTGCTCAAGTCTGGATTCAAATTTCAGTATTATTTCAATACATTTACCTGACAGATTACCCAAAACGATTAACAGATTGAAATAAATTCAATTAACAATAATGTTAGATTATCCAATACATTTATTTAACTAATAAAAAATGTTACCAGTCTTGTTAGAGCGAAGTCCCTTGTCAAGCTCAATGCTCCATCCCATTGCAGATGCTGCTGGAATTTTCTCCATAGTGTTTACTAGTGTTAAATGATGGATAATCTTCAGAGAGAAATAATAGGAAAATCGAAACTGAAAAAGGTTATCAGACAAGGATTTCAATTTTCCACCTATACATCTCCTACAACATAACCAAATTATTAAAAGTCATCAATCCTGCAATCCAGAAGTGTCTTCATAGTCGAAGAGAAGGAGATCGCCGGTGATGGTAACTCCCGAGAGAGATGTTAAAGAAGATGATTCTAGCGGAGAACCGATCGCTTCGAACCAACCATTGCAGGGAAGGGAGAAATTATTTCAGGTGGCGAGTTTCTTTTACATTGATGGTAAGAATTAGGATTAGGGTTCTTGTTAAGAAGTCCCCTCAAGTAAAATTCTAATATAGGATTGACGTTGTGGACTGGCCCCACAACTCTCTCACATAAATTGTGACGATTCTATTTTGCATGTAGATTCTACACCAACTTATGTGAGAGGGTTGTGGACTAGTCCTACAATACCGAATTCATGCTAAAGTGACCTCTCCTCGTGTCCTTCAAAGTTCTTTTATCTGTTTTTTAGGTTAAAGGGTTATATTACACAATTTAGTAAAAATCTTCCTAATTAATTAAGGGTATTTTGGGCAGTAAATTTTTAGAGTTAGAAATACGTGTGCTCATCATCAATCGTGAAACTACAAGATGGAATGTAGCCCGGACTTTCCGCAATACTCCGAAAAACCAATTGTTGGTGTTTCGTGATCAACTAGATTTGATGACCGAGACACAAGGGGTAAGTTAATTTCAGTTTTCTCATAATTTTTTTTATTTAATTAAATAACTTATTTTCCATTAACTTAATCTTATTTTACAGTTTATTTGGAGACCGTACCCTGACGCGGTTATTGTAGAGAGAGTGGCTCGAGATGTTGACTTCGTGTATACCGTAGGTGCCCAAGTGCCACTCATTTGTTTCGATGTAGTGGAGTACTGACAGGATTATGAAGCAATTTGTATTCGAGCAAGTGTGGTGCCAATAGCGGCAGGCACGCACGGTATTGTCGAGGGAGCTGACTGTTAGTAGTGCCCTAGGACCATTAGCACATGTTGTGCGTTTTGTTATCTTTTGAGCATGTAATTGAATAGTTAATTTTGCTTTTGATTATCAAATGTGTGATTTGATGGTAAAACTCATTAGCTTATGTAATTACTATTCTAGAAGTCCCTAGTTTTATGTAATGCTTAATTACTATGAAATAAAACTAGTATGATTGTTGATTGATGATCTTGTTTTATCGATCATGTGTAATGGATACAAATCACATCATAGATCTGATATATAGGGATACATTGTATTGGGACGTGATCCGTTTGAGAAGTAATACTTCATGGTCTTAAGTCATAAGTATTACTTCGTCAATACTATTTTAGAATCCTTAGACCTTATGTCTTCATTGATTCTAGTATGAATGGAACCACGTTTTGACTCGGTCGGGACGTTACTTGTATGAGTAATCAATACTGACTGATGATCGGATGTAGTGTCCCTATCATAGCTTGAATGTGAGAGACATTGTAAGGAATTTGTCCTCTCTATTATTGAGAGAGATATCCATAGGGCCCTCGATAGGGAAAAGATCTGTTTAAATGCATGGCCGTAGTCTCAAATGTATTTGATAAAGTTGTTATCAAATGCTATTTGTCGAAACAGATCTACCCGGAGATCGAGCATAAATACAATTAAGCTTAATAAGGGTGACGACCACCATGCCTTATGCTTAATTAGGATATCGCGAGACAAAGGGATTAAATAGTGGATTGACAATAGGTTCAGTTGTAAATTCATTCACCTTGGGTAGTCACAATATCCTCGCTAGGGGCAGCATGTGACTTATGAACTCACACTACTACTAAGTGTGTTTTCATTGCCATTGTGATATGAACCTACAGTGGTCACACGCATAGAGCGAAGCTAACAAGCTTCATATCAATATTCAATGAATCTAGAATGTGTCTAGGTTCATTGTATCCCGACATTTGTTTTTTCGAAAAAATAATAAAGTGTTTATTATTCGAATTAGAGATAGGGGGCAATTTTGGTATTTAACTATAGCTGGGATTAAGTGGGAGTTGTTATCCGATAAAGACTCCCACTACCGCAGAAAGTCTAGGGGCGTGGGAGTCGGAGTCTCCCGCGTAGAGAGAAGTTGAGTAGACGTGGGAGTTGTTCCGGGAACAAACTCCTACACTCTATATAACATCTCTTAGCCGAAACCCTAGTGGTTTATGTCATTCGACCAAAAATTAAACAAGTAACCCGAAATCGATTTCGGATTTCTGACCTCTCCCCTTTTTTCTCTAATTCCCGAATCTCGGAAAAGACGAAGAGCTAGCAATCACTTTGCTTGTTTCAGTCGCGTGGATACTGAGTAGGGGAAATTCCATGAGGGAATTCCGTTGGTGAAAACAAAGCTTCCAAGAATCGTCATCCTCCATTCAAGAAGTAGTTTCTTGAATCCGAAAATTGTAAGTTTTTACCGCTGTTTTCGATTCGTTTACGTATGAGCGGATCCTTCAGGGGAGGATCCATGGGTGTTTGGAACAAGTTTCCGCCCATGAATCCCTTCACTGACGTCCACACAATCAAAACGGTCCCCACAAAGAATTGAGAGAGAGCACAACATATGCATAAAGTTGTGGGATGAGCACTTACAGACACTCGTGGAAGGTGTCCAAGCAGTAGGTAATGTTATTTTACCAATCCCCAAGTACATGACTTAATACAAAAGAATTACCGTTCACCTTCTTACGAACCCAAGAAATAAAGATATTAAGCCACTCCTGATGGGTTATCAACCCAACACAACAACAGAAGAAATTTTGGTAAGTTTGTTTCCTTTTGTTATTAATATAAATCTTATTAATTTGAAATTACTAATTTTAATATTCATGTTACAAATGGAGTCAAATAGAATGGTACTGGAGGAATTCGAGAAATCTGAAAGTACAGCCCAAACTGTAAGACAGTACAAAAATCATATCACCTGGGCGAGCAAAACCATCAAAGATGCCTTCGCGGCGGCTGTGAAGGCTGTTACTTATAGACCTCACTCTACCGACATTGCAGAGGCTGCCATTGAGCGACTGTTGACACAACCGAGGCAACATGATAAAGGTAGGAGTCAGTGTGGGAGGCTGGGTGGTCGTCGGGCTCGGCAGGCTACTCAGGAGATTCATGAGAGAATACGGCGCACTCGGCCCCGCAGAGATACGGGAGCGGCTCCACCACATGTGGATCAGACTCGTGATTAGACTCAAACTGAAGAACGCAAAGATACGGGTGAGGTACCCTCCCAATATGTTTATCATTTCCCGAGCAACATTAGTCTTACAGGGGGTAGTCATTTAGGGGGATCCTGGTGTAGGGATCACTACATCTGGACAACCGGATGTCTTTTTTGGTTCGACGCCCTCGTACAGCTTAGGCCTCGACCAGACACAGACGTAACTGCAGACTCCACTGCTCGAGCCAGATTCACCTGAGGAGCCGATACGTATCGACAACGAAGGCACAGAAGTTATAGAAACGGAGCACGGTAGTGCCCTAAGAACGAGAGACGGGCACACGTACTATTTTCGGAAGAACCCGAAAAAGACAGGTATATAAACACCGTCGGGGCGGTAGATAGAACATTATATTTAGTTTGTTTTGTTTAATTTATATTAAATACGATTTGTTTGTTACGTTGTTCATTCTTATTAATAAAGCTGTTAGAGGAATAACCGGGTCACACATAAATGCGCAGCGGAATAAAACTTGACCCGCCTCTACCAGGATCTTCCACGAGTAAGAACCTACGACTATGGGATAATGTTTTACCTTATATTGATGCTAGAATGGCTGAAACGCTTTCAGCGGTATGTTGTCACGAACGGAACACCACAATGCAGGCTCCGTCTCTCCCAGTATCCACTCGATCTTCCGGGGATGGTCTTCTACTGCTTGGTGCTAGCCAACGCCTTGTAGAAGCTTTGAAGACACTCTTCAATGGAGTATGTATTTCAGACCTTATCAGAAGAATAAGATACAGGATTTCTAACTTCTTTCCTATTAGCAAAAAGCTAGAAAACAAGTCTAGAAATCTATCTTTTCTTTTCTCTCTAAAACTCACTTTTCTCTCTTCTCTCTAAGCTTTAAAAGCTGGAGAAAAACTGATTAGAATGAATGGGAAAAATCAGTATTTTTCCCTTAGTCTATCAAGAGAGAGTGGGGAGAGATAAAGGGGAAAGTGGGAGATCATGGAGGAAAACCACTCCTCCACTTTCTCCACTCCTTTAACCTCTAGATAAGAGACATATGAGCTGAAAATATGTGTCCAATTTTCTAGCCATAAGGTCGGTCCAAAACCGGGTCGGTCGGCCCAATCATATTGGTCGGCCCAACCCGATTAAGGCCCAATCCAATCCCGGCCCGAAGCCCGGCCCGGCCCAATCGAATTGGCGCACCTTAGATTAAATGTACTCCAACAAGCCCAATCCAGTTGATCTATGAGTGCGACCCAAGAGGTATCTATGACGTTGGCCGTGACATCATATGTCACGAGTAATGAGAGGTATCTAGCAACGCATCATTACCCCCCAATTCATAAATATCTCGGTGATTTATCATAATCACAACATTTGACACTTGTAGTTAAATCCTTTTGTCCTTGATATCTAGATTGAACACAAGTCATGGAAAAAGTCACACTTGTATTGTCCAATCTTTTAGTTTCTTGATTCACGAGTAGACTAATCAAATGACAACAATATCTCATACTCGATTCATTTGTTCATGGCCATGAATTAGTCGACTCCATCAAGGGGCCCAAGATATCGCTCTCGCTATATAAGAGGGACAAATCCTTTCCCGCATCCCACTCATCCTCGAACAAGATTCATGATATACCCAATAAATGCCTTTATTGCTCACCCAGCTACTGGATAGCGTTTAACATTATCAAAGCATAACACTAGCCATGCAAGAACTCTTGTGAGACCTCAAGTCGAAGGATCTCATATACAACCCAGTCAAAATTTTTTGAGAAACACCGTTGACTATTATATAACAACCCATGGTGTGTTTCTCATGTCGAGTCTGCTCGAGTATAATGATTCTCTAATCATATATACCCATGTGACGATCCGATATCTTATATCAATCATCGCACATACTAGTCTTGCGCATTATTATTGTCCTCGAAGATTCCATAATAATGTTCGACTAGGGACGTTTCGGAATAGTATCTCATAACAATTATGAATACTATTCTAAGGACATATTATTTATTTATGTTGTTAAGAACGCAGAAACATAATGAATAATACTGGAATTAATTGCCTTTAATTCATCAAAATGAAAATTACATTAATACGGTACAATAATCTCCCACTTGCACTAAAGACCCAAATTACAATAAATGGTCTTTAGGGCATACTATTGACTGTCTCTAAAGATCAGCCCTCCAGATATCGGATACCCATGGAGCTAGTGTGACGATCATGTTGCTGCTGCGACAGTGGCTTTGTCAGTGGATCGGCGACATTGTCTGCCGAGTCTACTCTACATATATGCACATCACCTCTCTCTATAATCTCGCGGATTAGGTGAAATCGCCGTAGTACATGTTTGGACCTCTGGTGAGATCTAGGTTCCTTAGATTGGGAAATAGCCCCATTGTTGTCACAATAGAGGTCTATCGGGTTCGCAATACTAGGAACAACATCGAGGTCGAAATAAATTTCCCGATGCAAACCGCCTCCTTAGCTCGCTTCACAAGCTGCTATGTACTCGACCTCGTTGTAGAATCTGCTATGGTTGATTGCTTTGAAAGCTGCGCCAACTCACAAAGCACCTCCATTCAAGTTAAACACATATCCCGATTGCGATCGGAAATCATCTCTGTCGGTTTGGAAACTAGCATCGGTGTAACTCGATTCATAACGAGCTCATCCGCCCCTCCATAAATCAAGAATGTATCCTTAGTCCTTCGTAAGTACTTGAGGATATTCTTGACCGAGATCCAATGACGTTCACCGTAATTAGATCGGGTATCTCGCTCGTAATGCTTAAGGCAAACGAGACATCCGAGCGAGTACAAATCATGGCGTACATGATCGATCTTATGGCGTAAGCATAAGGGATCTCTTTCATGCGTTCTAATTCAGCGGGCGTTTTAGAACACCGTTCCTTTGACGTAAACGAGTACCATGTGCCATAGGACTAAGTCCTTTCTTAGACTCTTGCATGCTAAACCGCTTTAGCACATTGTCTATATATGTACTCGACTTAGGCCAATGAGTCTCCCGGATCTATCTCTATAGATCTTGACTCCCTGAATATAGTCAAGCCGCCTAAGTCTTTCATAGAAAAACACGTACTCAACCAAGCCTTTACGGACTTTAAGGTTGGTATGTCGTTTCCAATGAGTAGTATGTCATCTACATACAAAACCAGAATACAATTGAGCTCCCACTAACCTTTTTATAAACACAAGGCTCATCCTCATTTCTAATGAAGCCAAACTCACTGACGGCATCATTAAAAGCGGATGTTCCAGCTTCGAGAAGCTCGCTTGAGTCCATAAATGGATCTCTAAAGCTTACATACTTTTCCGAAAGCATTCTCTGGAGTGATAAAACTTTCAGTCTGTGTCATATACACATCCTCATCAAGTTTTCCATTAAGGAAAGCGGTTTTGACATCCATTTGCGGGATTTCGTAGTCATAGTAAGCTGCAATAGCAAGCAAAATCCGAATGGACTTGAACATAACTACGGGGAAAAGGTCTCATCATAGTCAATACCATGAATTTGTTTGAAACCTTTCGCGACTGATCGCCCTTTTCATGACGTTTGTACATTCCCTTCCATGTCGGTTTTAATCTTAAAAACCCATTTGCACCCCTATGGGAGTTACCCCTTCAGGTGGATCAACCAAGATCCGGACTTGGTTAGTGTACATGGAGTCCATTTTCGAATCTCATGGCTTCAAGCCATTTCTGAAATCCAGGGCTATTAATTGCCTGTTTGTAGGTTGAAGGTTCATCGTGATCCACAAACATAACATCACCATGTTACTGTTATGAAAAATCCAAATTTTTTCCGGGAGGTGGACGACTGAACTCTACCGGACTTCACGCAATTCTTGTGTTTCTTGAGCTCAGTGCCTGTCGCATGCACTCGATACCACCTGTTAGAGGAATAACCGGGTCACACATAAATGCGCGATGAATAAAAACTTGACCCGCCTCTACCAGGATCTTCCACAGTAAGAACCTACGACTATGGGATAATGTTTTACCTTATATTGATGCTAGAATGGTTGAAACGCTTTCAGCGGTATGTTGTCACTGAACGGAACACCACAATGCAGGGCTCCGTCTCTCCCAAGTATCCACTCGATCTTCCGGGGATGGTCTTCTATCGCTTGGTGCTAGCCAACGCCTTGTAAAAACTTTGAAGACACTCTTCAATGGAGTATGTATTTCGGACCTTATCGGAAGAATAAGATACGGGATTTCTAACTTCTTTCCTATTAGCAAAAAAAGCTAGAAAACAAGTCTAGAAATCTATCTTTTCTTTTCTCTCTAAAAACTCACTTTTCTCTCTTCTCTCTAAGCTTTAAAAGCTGGAGAAAAACTGATTAGAATGAATGGGAAAAATCAGTATTTTTTCCCTTTAGTCTATCAAGAGAGTGAGGGAGAGATAAAGGGGAAAGTGGGAGATCATGGAGGAAACCACTCCTCCACTTTCTCCACTCCTTTAACCTCTAGATAAGAGACATATGAGCTGAAAATATGTGTCCACTTTTCCAGCCATAAGGTCGGTCCAAAACGGGTCGGTCGGCCCAATCATATTGGTCGGCCCAACCCGATTAAGGGCCCAATCCAATCCCGGCCCGAAGCCCGGCCCGGCCCAATCGAATTGGCGCACCTTAGATTAAATGTACTCCAACAAAAGCAACTTTTGTCCAAGTAATTTTTTTTCACATTTTTTGGTTAATATTCTGTTTTAGTGATTTTGGTTGTTGTAAAATAACAACTGTAAACATTTTAGGCAAAAAACAATACTCAAAGTGTTTTTGGCACAAAGCTTCTGTCAGGCTAGAACGGATTTGGGAAATCCGTTCTGGAATTGATTGAAAAAAACTAAGTGTTTTGGACAATGCTACTGGGGTGCGAGAACGGATTTCTGACTGACGTGGCGAGGCGCGTCTGGAATGTGCCACGTCAGCCGAGAATGGTTTTCCCCAAATCCTTTCTCCCCCAGAACGGATTTGGCAAATCCGTTTTGGACAAAAATGTTGGTAAAAAAAAAAAAAAAAGGACTGCCATGGTTGGCCCTTTATGCCAAACCATGGCCAGTTCAATGCAAAGCCCAACAAGTCTACTTCAGTTAGTTACCTGCGCAGTTTTTCTTTTTGTTTTTGTTTAACTCAAACGACATTTTGATTCCTTGTAAGTGCGCACCAATTTTCCACAGTCGAATTGAATAATTCAACGGTTGGAACTGAATCATCGCAAAATAACTATTATGATAAAAAAAAAATGGCTATTTTGTAAATTTTTAACTAAAAATAAGTATTTTGTATAGTAAGATTGAATAATCAATCAATGTGATTTACTCACATGGTGTTTAGAATTTTGACTCTTTGCACCTTAACCACGCCGCATTAAAATGTTTGTTTCCTATGTATAAACTAAGAAGAGGAATACTTCTCATGTCATGTGTGGTGTCCCTTGCTGAAATTCAAAGAGATTTGTATGATGGAAGTTACAAGTATTTTACTATTTCATTATCTATTATGGAAGAAACAATATTTTCAACTAATCATATAGATCATAATTTATATCATAACTTCAATAATAAATAGCAACAATTACTATGATAGGAGTTACATGAATTCTTTTACTACATCTAAATGCTTTGAGATACTTATGTAGCTCTTCAATTTTATAAATATGTAGCTATAATCATTAGCTATAGAAAACTACTACAACAAACTATTGAACAAACTGAAAAGTTATACCTCTAGGCGTAGATTTGAAAAAACACATATGCGGATTTTAAGAATATGAATCAAACATAAGTTATATATTATTGTGGTTTTTCTAGTTTTTTTTAGCATTCTCATTTAATAAAACATTTACTATCATTCATTCAGTCATATGAAAGGTTAAGTGGAAATCCATAACACAAGATCACATACCATATAATCCAAAATCAGCCACAAATTCTCTCACAAAAAAAAAGATACCATTAAAACAAACATTACGGGGAAATCAAGACTTCAGTATGTGCATCTCAATAAATTTAGAAAAGGAAAACAAGAAAAGAGAATATTATTTTGAGCGATCAAATTATGCAACACTTTCAATTCCCAGAAACCTTACGATTTAATGAGTGTTGATTATGTGATTTTGGATGAAAATGTACGATTCATTATACTTTATTTTGTTGTAGTAATAGTGATTATTCATTCCTATAGAGGATTTGCAAATCTTATTTTATTCCAAAATAAACTGAATGAGATGTCCATAATGAGCACAGTGTACTATTCTTGAAGTACTGCAAATGGTACACAAAGACACTGCATAGTCGTAACAGAAGATTAGAATCTGCCCCCACTAATACTTCTATGCAATTGTCTCTCATGTTTCTTAGTCATTTTAAATACTCATTTAATTTTAGGCACCAAAATCATTTGAAATACTTGTGACCTAACTTAAGCATATTCATCATCCAAACCTTTCAGATATCTAATAACATTTTCTTGGTCAAAATAGGTTTGCATTTGCACATAACCAGCACAATTACAAAAAATAAGGAAAGAGCATTTATGAACAAGCCTTAATAGAGTAATTGCATCTCAAAGTATATTAAGCTAATCAGTTAAATAAGCAATCATAATAGATGAGCAAACAAACATGATCATACAGTTGTTTCCTCAAACTTTGCAAGTAAGCATATGCATCCAGGCAAACATTATTGGCAACTGAATGTTGAGTTTCGGTCTCTTTGACCTTTTGTTTTCATCTCCGTACTTTTTTCTAATGCATGTACGAGTGAATCTGCTTTCAAGACAATTTCTTTTAGACTATTAATCTCTTTAAACACCTAAAACATAGAGAACTCTTTGTTCAAGACCCTTCCTGAAGTACTGTAAATGGTACACAAAGGCACTGCCATATATGAACAAGTTTGTGTATGAAAAACATCAACTACAGGAGAATGATAACAAACAAACATTACCGTACAATTGTTTCCTTAAACTTCGCAAGTAAGCATATGCATCCGGAATATGTACTTAACTTTTATACTCTGCTTACTGAATAAAATCACAACAATTAACAAGAATAGGTTTTCAAAGTTGGCAAATGGTTGTCACCCTTCCTGAATCAAACATCACCTTCAGACCAATACATTTCTATATGCACCATATTCTTGACTTCTTCCTGCTCTTTATATTTCTCCATCAGAGCTGGATGTTCATCCTCAAACATGAACTTGATATAACCAATTTAAAGTCATTATCAGTTAAATTTGTGATCACATATTTCTCATTTGTCAAAAGTACTTGGGAAAACAGATGGAAATACAACTTCTAACCGCATTCCTGAAATGAATTCACAACAATTAACAAGATTATGTTTCCAAAGTTGACAAATGATTGTCACCTTTCCTATAGTAAATCATATCTCACTTTCAGACCAGTATATTTCTAAATGCACAAAATTCTTGACTTCTTCCTACTCTTTATCTTTCTCCATCGGAGCTGGATGTTTATCCTCAAACATGAACTTGAGCGGTAACTTCTTCCCCTCTTTTTAGGGACTCAGAATAAGCTACTTTGATTATTTTATTTCATGAATAAGGATATTTTCCTTCTTCAAGGCGGGGTTTCATGTTCAATCACGTTCTCCATACTATGAATTTGTAGATGAAAAAATATTAGGGAATGTATCCGCAATAAAAGGATACTATCCACAATGGTGAACACATTTTATTATCTACATTTGTATGTCACCAACTCAGACGTGAATGTCTATGTGGATGCGAGATTTTGTGTGATAGGGAAATGGAGAAAGAAAGAGAAAAATACATATGCGGGTATCAATATCCTCTATAGAAATTGCATTCTTCCTTTTATTAATCACAGATTTGAGAGAATATATCTCCGCACGCTTTGCCTTAACAGACATTTTTAAATTCCTCGATTCAAAATTTGCAACATAGTAATCAGTCGCATAACAAAGGCTTTTATTTTCCACCTAAAGTTCAATGAGCAAACTCAGGGAACCCTTCGTGAAAACTTTAAAGTTAATCTCACATTCGAAGAAGCAAAAATCATAGAGGATGGTGATACTGCATGAAAGGTATTAATCAATGCAGATTTTTTCGTATCAAATCTCAAACAGATAATAAATCCTTTCAAATAGTAAAATGATATTTTCAAATTGTATTACAAGATCAAACAATTTGACTCACAAAGGGCAGCATGGATTAATACACGAAGCTACGGAAAACACGATCAATACATCTCCTCAACATCAGGAAAATAAGAGGAAAACAAGCACAAGATATTCAACTAACCAAAAAACTATTATTTTTTTATAATTAAATACAATAAGGATTGCAAATACTTCTACTTTAGGTAGGTTGGGAGGAAAAGAGACAGACAATGAGTCAAGTGATCAGGTATATTCAAATAGCAACAAGAAAAAAAAATTCGCTGCCTACAAATAGCAACGAATATGCTAATCTTCATATTGAAAACTGATTCAACCAGCATGGAGCAGAAAGACGAGACATAATGTCATGCCTAGGACCCGGGTTTAAAATTCCAGATCTGAGAACCCGACATGACCGTATTCTCAAAGTAAACTCCAAGAATACAAGGTCCTTACATTTAGAGAATCTATATAGCAATAAAATTAATTATCCATCGAAAATAATATCCATAAATCTTAGAAGACTTTTATTACTAACTAAATAAGGAAATAAATTCTGAATTGTATATTGCCTATAATTTACCCCAAATTAGAGAACTATAATATGACTTCTAAAAGTATCTCTACTCCTAATCCTCTTCGTACAGACTATCGTACCTCTCTGTTACATCCTTTGTATAAAAAAAAATATATATTATGCAAGGGGTGAGCTATAACTCAGTAAGTTAGAACCACATTCCGGGAAAATCTGGTTACGTATATATAATTTTCAGAAAATAGACAGAATTTTACCGAAATATATTTTAAAACATATACTTTTGACAGAAAAGTATTTTCAGAATCTTTTAGAAATTTAGACAATTTTCCCATAATTTAACAAAAACAAATCATTTAACAAAAATAGAACTTTTATCAGAAACAGAACATACAGATGATACATTGATCAGGGATCATAGGTTTATTGAATCAGAAACAAAAACATAACCAGAAGCTTATATATCAGTCTTATACTTATACCATCTAGGAATGGGTCATAAAAGAGTCTTAGACTTTCCCTCTAGGTGGGTCAGAATATAGCCCCAGCTATTACCCCGCCAGGAGGGTCAGAATAGACAATATCCCAAGTCAACCCGCAAAGTATCAGCAGTAACAGAAAATTCAGAATTTTATGACAATATTAATGCAAAATAATATCACACTTCATCTTTTAAAATCTATGTCAAAAGACTATATTTTATACGGCAAAAATTTTGAGTACCCTTATGCTCTAGGTATACACAACAACGAATTTGAAATAGGCTAATAAATAATGCTTTTAAAGTGGTTCTTGATAATTAGACATGATGTATCAATGGTAGAAAGGTAAATATAATAAGAACCATGGCCTCTTTCGCGTTGTTTTTATTGAAGGCTGTGAAGGTTGCTGGTCATTCCAGTGTACAAGTTGTGGAGTTGCAATTTTTAGCACAAATGCAAGAAGAAGAAAAGGATATTGCGGTGTTCAATGGATGATTAACAAGTGTTGGGCTTGTTTACTATTGGGTTGTTATCTTTTAGTTGTTTATTCTTGGGTTAGTCTTGTTTGTAGTGGGTTTAATAGTTGACCCGATCCATATAATAAAGTCAGCTAGGTAGTGGAATTCCAGCTCAGCAAAGCAATTATAATTGCTATAATAATTGTATAAAAGTTGGATTTATGTGTATTTTTTCATTATCTAAAAATAATAAAACCGAGTTCTTCTTCTCCTTTTTCTTTGCTCAACTTCAATATCGTATCAGAGCTTAATTCCGCAATTTCTTGAATCTCTTCTTGATTGTTTGTTCTAAGCTCTTGATCGAAGCTCAGGATAGATATAGATCATAGTTTACGGTTTTTATTTTGATTTTGAGCTCAAAATTGCTCATTCTTCTGTATATACAATTTACATAGGGTTTATGCATTTGAATTGAACTTTTTTTGCAATGGAAAATGAAAATAATGTGGATGTTATTGCTGGACATCCTTACTAACTTCACTACACTCAAAAGAACTTGAAAGGATCTAATTACCATTCATGGTGTCGAGCAATGAGAAGAGCTCTTGTGATTAAGGATAAGCTGTGTTTCATAGAGGAGGTGTCTGTATTTACTTAACATAGGAAAGGAAATAGGATCTACACTACCTGGGAAAGGGCAGACCAAACAGTCATCATTTGGATGACTAATACTATGTCACCAACCATTGCACAGAGTGTGGAATTCTTCAACACTGCAATGGAAGTTTGGAGAGATCTGGAAAAGAGGTATACCAACTCTAATGATTTTAGATTGACTGATCTCTTAGAAGAGATTCATGCTCTTAAACAAGGAACTCAAACCACATAAGTTATTATACACACTTAAAATGTCTATGGGATGAATTATTGGCACTTAGGCATATTCCTAAATGTATTTGTGGTGGTATGACTGCTATGCAACAGTATGTAGAGTCAGACTATGTCATTAGGTTTTTGAAAGGCTTAAATGAACAATTTGCAAAGGTTAAGTCACATATTCTTATGACTAAGTATTGGAAGTTGCTATTTTCAGTATTACCTAATTAATTAGGAAATACCTAGTTAATTAGGAAGTGCCTAATTTATGGATGATTAATTAAGAAATTTACATAATTGGTTTCTACCCAATGTATAGTAATTACCTAAATAGTGTGTAGTATGAAATATTTGGTAATTAACTTATGTAGTGTAGGAATATATGTATAAATACCCATGTACTAGTTTTTTATTTGTAAGTGTGAAATATATATTTTCCCTTCAAAACTAGAAACCGCACAAAAAACCATTGACCACGGATCATCTCCGTTGCAATGAACTTATTCTGCCTTTTTTCTTGAATTAAAAAAAAAAAATCATCAAGTTTTATCACCTAGACCAATATGTCGGAGACAAGAAGTGCCATTGACACCACCGCGCATTGCGCAAGCTACTCCGGACCAGCGCAAGACGCGACCTATTTAGTGCAGTAAGGACCAACGCAAGACGCTGCCTATTCGGTGTAGCAAACAGCTACTACCTCTTTGGACAAAGTGCAATTGAGGGAATTGGCTAAGGAAATAGATGGAATACTCCAAGAAAATAAAATTTGGGCATTCCACTCCACTGGTAGAAACATCGCCTTTTATTCTTTCTCATGGATTCTTGATAGCGGTGCCTCTCATCACATTACTTGCGAGAAAAATAATTTGGAGAACTTGCAAAATCTGGTAATTCCTATTAGCATGAGTTTGCCTGATGGGAAACGTATTTGGGAACAACAGTATGGTACAGTGACTCTAAACTCCAATATTTGTCTCGCTAAAGTCTTGTATATGCAACAATTCTCGTGCAATTTGATTTCTATCTCTCAATTAACACGAGAATTACAATGTTGTGTCACCTACTTTGATGAGTATTGTGTTGTGCAAGACCTAATATGAAAGACGCTAATTAGGGAATGTGAGCTAAGTGGGGGCATTTTTCGTCTTAAAGGAGTGACTCACCAAAGCGGAATAATAGCGGCTGTCCGTTCAGAAGAAAATTGTAAGTCGTGGCACCTAAACTAGGGCACCCATCTTCTAGTACTTTATCTCATATTCCTGTTTCGTTAAAAACCTCCAACGATAAATCCCTACCTTATGATGTTTGTCATCTTGCTAAAGATTCCAGATTACCTTTTCCTCTTAGTCAAAATAAGGCGGAGCGTCCTTTTAAATTAATACATTATGATTTATGTGGAAAAAGTACCAAACGCCCTCCTTAACTGGTGCACATTATTTTTTCTGTTTGGTGGATGATTTCTCTAGGTGTGTTTGGGTTTATCTCCTTAAGGTAACAAGTGAAATAAAAAAGGTCTTTATTAATTTTCACAACATGGACTCCACACAATTTAAATGAGTCATCAAAAGAGTTAGGAGTGATAATGAGACAGAATTTATAAGTCTTGGAGATTATTTTTTCTAAACTGGAATCCTTCACGAAACATCGTGTGTCTACACTCCCCAACAAAATGGGTGGGTAGAAAGGAAAAATAGGCACATTTCAATTGTCGCATGAGCCCTTCGTTTTGAGGCCCATCTACCAATTCGTTTTTTGGGTAGTGCATTTTAACCGCGGGATATCTTGTCAATCACACTCCTAGTAAAGTCCTAAATAATAAAACTCCATGTGAAATTCTCTTTGGACGACCACTACACTTTGATCACCTTAGAGTTTTTGGGTCCCTTTGTTATGCTCATAACACAAATCCATCTAGAGATAAATTCACCGAACGGTCCACCAAGTGCATTTTTGTTTGGTATCCTATGGGACAAAAGGGTTGGAAAGTTTATGACCTTAACTCTAGGAAATTATTTGTCTCTCGAGATGTTCATTTTTAAGAGGTCATTTTTCTGTTCGCCCCCTTGTCAAAAAATATTTCGTCCACCACCGAACAAATTTAAGAAAAGTAATCACTTGATGATTCACAAAATTCTAACCCTAGGCTAGGAATAGATTTTACCCAGCTAGGACAGTCTTGGAACAGACCAGATGAGCCAAGTCCAACCAGCCTAGCCGAAATAAATCTAACCAGCCCAGAAGAAATAAGGCCACTCAGCCCAAATCCAAATTCTCCATTCAACATATCTAAATCCGCCACTCAGCCCAGCACAACCCAAGGTCTACTCAGCCCAGCCCCTTATTTGGCCCAATCCACTTCCGCCACTCAGCCCCTTCAGCCACATTTGGCGAGTCACTTTCGCCGACTCACAAAACACCTTCCAGACCCGGCCCTTCCTCGCGACCAGCGAAACAGGTTCACCAGCCCCCGCCATGCGCCCCTTCCCCGGGCCCACCACCTGAGCCCATCTCCCATATTAATCCCTCACACTCAGTCGGTCCCATCCCATACTACTAGCCCATCCGAATTAAACTTATTTCCTAGTCCAACTACCCATCTTATTCCAAACTTTTTGTAGCCTTCCAGTAGCCAAGCCAGTGAAGCTCCCTCCAATCCAAATGTCCCGCTTTGTCGATCCACACGTGACACTCAATCTTCTGTTCGGCTTAGCGATTATGTTTGCAACAATGTTGCCCCCTAGTCTCACAATTCTCAAACGGCTTCTCCAGGTATGGTCTATCCACTACATAATTATTTATCTTATGAGAATTTTTCTAATTCACATATATGTTACTTGGTTTCTCTGTCACGTTATACTGAGCCTCGCAACTATGTAGAAGCCGCTCATTCTCATATGTGGCGAGAATCTATGGCAGGTGAAATGCGCGCCCTTCAGAGTAACAACACTTGGGTTTATGCACCATTGCCTCCTCGAAAGAAGCCTGTTTCCAACCGTTGGGTCTATGAATTGAAGTTTCGTCCTAATGGTTCTTTAGAACGCCCTAAATCTCGCGTGGTGGCAAAAGGTTACTCTCATGTCGAGGGGGAGGATTTCACCGAGACTTTTGCTCCAGTTGCCAAAATGACTACAATTCGATGTCTTTTGGCAGTTTCCAAAAATTGGAGCATCTTCCAATTAGATGTCAACAATGCATTCCTTCATGCTGATCTTGCAGAAGATATTTACATGGAACCACCATGCACTTGGGTTTCCGCCACTTACGCCAAATCTTTATTGCAAGCTCAAGAAGTCCATATACGGGTTGAAACAAGCAGGAAATAACTAGTTTGGTAAGCTCACCACAAAACTTTCCAAATTTGGCTTTAGGCAGACTATAACAGAACATACCTTATTCATCTATCGAATAGGTAATTCTTTTTTTTTTTTATTGTGATCCTAGTTTATGTTGATGACATAATTCTCACAGGAAACGATCTCAAAACATGCCAAGAAGTAAATGGGTACTTGGAATATAAATTTACAATCAAAGGCCTTGGAGTTCTCAAGTACTTCTTAGGCATAGAAGTAGCACATTCACCCAAAGGTTTATTTTTTTGTCAAAGAAAGTATGTCGTTGACATTCTAACAAAATGTGGTTTATCTGGTTCAAGACCGTGTTCTACGCCAATAGAGACACAACTCAAGTTAACAACCGAAGATTATAGTGGAAAGTTAATCAGAGATTCAAGGCAATATAGGCGATTAGTGAAGCGATTACTTTATCTCACCATAACGAGGCCCGACATCACTTATGCAGTTCATAATCTTAGTCAGTTCATGCAAAAAACAAGGGAAAGACATTGAGATGCTGCAATTCAAGTGGTTCGTTATATTAAAGGCAATCATGGAAGAGGATTTTTTCTACCTAGAAACAATCCCAATGCAGGACTGGTGGTTTATTGTGATTCTGATTAGGCCGTTTTCCCACAACTAGGAGGTCTGGTACATGGTACTTTGTCCAATTAGGAAACGCTCATATTTCTTAGCGATCCAAGAAGCAACAACTTGTCTCTCGATCTTCACTGAAGCCGAATACAAATTATGGCAAACGCAACAAGTGAGCTAGTTTGGCAGAGAGAATTGTTCAAATATCTTGGAGTCACTTTAGGACCCGCTAAATTGTAGTGTGACAGTCATTCGACGCTCCACATTGCAACCAATCTAGTCTTTCATGAAAGAACTAAGCATATTGAGATCGATTGTCATTTTGTTCGAGAAAATGTCCAAGATGGGACACTTGTTACTTGTCATGTGGGAAGAAAGGAGCAACTCGCCGATGTGTTAACCAAAGCGTTGAGTCAAGGGCAGTTTAATTATTTGGTTAGCAAGTTGGGTGTTCTCGATATCCACACTCCAACTTGAGGGGGAGTATTGGAAGTTGCAATTTTAGTATTACCTAATTAATTAGAAAGTGCCTAATTGATGGATGATTAATTAGGACATTTACATAATTGGTTTCTACCCATTATATAGTAATTACCTAAATAGTGTGTAGTGTGGAATATTTGGTAATTAACTAATGTAGTGTAGGAATATATATGTATAAATATCAATGTACTAGTTTTTATTTGTAAGTGTGAAATATATATTTTCCCTTCAAATCTTTTACTAAGCTTATATATCAATGTACTAGTTTTTATGCCTGGCATTGAGAAAGCTTTGGCTTAGCCAAACTGCATGAGGATCAATTAAACTATAAGACTAGTCAAGTTCCTATGCAAGTGATGAATCTAAAAAGTCAAGGAAGCAGTAAGGTGGATAACTATTATGAATACAAAAATGTTAGTTGTGGTGATCATTATGTTAGTGTAGTGAAAAGTAACTATAATACTAGCAGAGAAGGAGGTAATTTTGGTGGAATGAAGCCTTTATCTTGTACTTACTATGGTGGAGTTAGACATAGTGTGGACAGGTGTTACAACAAATATGGGTATCCACCAAGTTTTGGGGATAATATGAATAGAGGAAGGGTTGCAGGTTCCTGGAATACCACATCACCAGGAGGACAAAGTGTTGGTTCCTATCATGGTAGGAAAGGAAATAATGGTAACACTGGAAGTAATGATCCCAGGGATTACAATATGTCAGGAAATGACAAGCATCATCATGGAGATGGCACTACTAAAAAAGTAGTTTTTGCGTCAGGCGACGCCTGTCACAAAAAGTATCTTTACCGACGCGGAAACATTTTTACGTCGGTTATACGACGGCAATTGAGGGGTCGCATGGGAAGGCGTCGCAAAAACTTTACGACGGGAAGCTCCTGACGCAATTAGTTTTCTCAACGGGAATTTTTCTAATTGCGACACTTATTTCTCGATGTGAAAACTTAACAAAAACGACTAATTTTTTGCATCGATTATAATTTCCGACGCAATAATTGACACAAAAACATCTAATGCGACACCCTATGTACTGTCAAAAATAATTTTTTCATAGTCGCAAATATTATAATAAAATTATATTTATAATTTTTTCGCGATAAAACAATCTGTCGAAAATAATTTTTCACTGTCGCAAATGTTATAATATCTCAAAAAAATAGTATACTAAAACCCGACGCTAGTAATTTTTGTTAACTACCATGTTTTTTTTAGCTATTTTATTAATTTGCAATTAATACGATCATCCAAACAAACACCCCATTCAACAATAAATAAAATATTACACTAATACCTCAAAATTAGTATGATAAAACAATCAAATGCAGCCATTCAAAACTCTTAGTATTCATTTATACAAAGTAACTCGAGATTAGTTGAAGAAACCATTAAGTAGGTAACTTGTTAAAGTCTATTGCTAAATCCTATCTAGATATTTTTCCAAAAGACAAAAAAAAATAGGCTACCTAAAATAACATATTAATTCAAATGCTTCCAATTCCCATTCAATCAAGACTTCATCTGAGGCCACCTTCTATTACTCAATCCCAGAATACTCCACAACATCATTTCTTGCCGTAGAAAAATGTCCCGATGAATGCTAGATGTATAAAGAACCTGCTCATGGATTTACAAAACTAGTAAAACTTCAAAGAGAAAAAATTTAAAACCAAAAAATTCATATGAGCACAAAAGATAACTTTACTGCTTTAAAAGCTGAAAGAGAAGGAAATGCAGAAGGGAAGGTAGAGAAGCAATATTTTCATGCATACATAGTATGTTTATATTTAATTTCACAAATATTCAGAAATAAGAGATGCAATTTAAACAGGCACACCATAGACTCATGGAAACTTTCAAAGAGGTGATTTCCAGGAGAAGAAATGCGGAGGAAAATACTATTGACTTCCTACAGATCATGCTGCAGAGAGACTCATATCCAGCCAATGAAAAAATCGATGATAAAGTGATTATGCATACCAAAACAAAAACATATCAATTAAACTCCTTTAAGAAACAAAAATTGGAGTTTTGCAAATAGAAAACATGAAATCCAATTGATTAAATTCTATCAATGTAATTCTAATGACTGAACATCTCCAAACTGTCCTAGAATTTGTGCCAACTTAACTATCTCCAATCCCATATAGCGGCAGTAGTACTGCACAACCTATTCTCACACCACTATGTCAAACTCGAGTAAACGAATGAGCACCTGCCCCAAACAACTTAAAATATTATCTGAATTGCATGCAAGTATTTCCTATATTAAGTACTTCCTACTACAAACATTGCAATTTAATATTAGTCCGACCACCATGGGGCTAATCAAAATGCAAGTTTTAAACTAGCTTTCTCACATTGCAAGTGATTTGCAGAAGAACTAAATAACACGAAACAATTTCTCTACCTGAACAAGAGTTGTAACCATTTCCTTTAAACTGCACACCATCAACAACAAGGCACTCTCATACTTGACCCCGAAATGTATCCTGAATTTGTATAGTAGACATTAGATATGTACATGAAGATAAAAGTTTGGTATAAGTCATCTAGTCAAAGAAAGTACTTTACATGCTGTAATGTTAGCAGCTTTGTCTTGCCAGCAGCCACCATTATTATCCAAGCACTTGTTTTTCTCTACATCTGTAGCGAAAAATAAACCAAATCAAATACATCACATGGAATTTTATGATCATAAATTTATATCTGTACCAACCTTAAAAACGTACCATTACTTAAACAAACAGACGGCTTAGTGGTTTCTTCAAAACCAGAACAAATAGCCTTTACTACAGCACATTTCTCCAACTTCCCTGTAACATCATGTATGAAAAAAGATAGCATCTGGAAATACCCCAGAATTAAGACACTGGCAAAGAAACCAACCTCGATATTGTCGGTTATTCACAACAAGGGTAGGCAATATTGTGACATCACCTCGTGATCCTTTCCCGATCTACAAAAGTTTGATTCCATATGGATTAAAAGACTGAAGAATTCAAAGAACTTCATAAGAATTAAGAAAATGAAAAATCAACAAATAGTTGAAGAAAAAGTAGAACGTAACTTGAGCATTTTGTTTTTCTTTCAGTAGTGGATTGTGTGGATCAGCATTTGGGTCTCCCAAACACTTTTCAATTTTTTTTCAAATCAAGCCCTGTGCAAAAATAACATCAGTAAAATGAAAATATTGCAAATGATTCATGTCAAAAACTTGAAAAGCAAATTCAATGGCACAAATGATTCACACCCAGAAACTAATCAATTACCAAGCGATTTTAGGATGGCGTATAGCCATAGTAGTCGCCGAAGAAAGAAGGGGAAGATGAAATTAGATATAGATATTTAGAAATTTGGGAAAAATCAAATAAGGGAAAAGCAGAGAGAGAGAGAAGAAAAAAATTACACCAGCGATAGGGCGATGATGACGATGATGGTGGGTTGGCAGAGGAGCAGCGGCGGTGATGGAGTGGGGCGTCGGCGCCGCTGAAGAAGAAGAGAAAAGAAGAGTCGATTTTCTTCTCTTAAGATTAGGGATTAGGAAATATATTGTATGGACTAAATGGGCAAATACATATTATCACATAAACCCTACAAATTATTTATATTGCAAAAAAATCCTAAATTGTATACTTTGTATTTTTATATTTTAGTCAGACATAAAAATAAAAGTAAACATTTACGTGAATGGGTAAAAAATCAAATATATCAGATAACTCAAATTCGAAGTCACGAAATAACTTTTAGAAATTTTGTTTTAGTCCTCATAACTTTATAATTTACTTTTAAGACTTATAAGGTTTATTAACTATTTCAGACATCGTTAAAATATCGGAAATGTCATAGGAAAAATATTACTTATATACAGTCCAATATATATATATATATATATATATATATATATTACTTTGAAGTAAATATTTTTTTAAATAATTATTTTAGGGGATGCGTCGAGAAAATCTACCACCAAAACTAATAATAAATTCTTGATCGTTTGCATCAACTTTGTATGCGACGGGAGAATTCCATCGCAATTTTTAGTTATTTGGGGCGAAACCTTTTGTATCGAACAAAGTCCGTCGCAAATATGGTCATTTGCATCAACTTTATATGTGACAGGAGAATCCCGTCGCAAATTTTGATTATTTGTGGCGAAACTTCTTCCGTCGACTGAAGTCTATCGCATATAATCCCCTTTTCACGACGAATTAATTTGCTGACACAAATAATAATTAACGGTCGTAAATGCATACCACTAAACGACGTCGTACAGTTATTTGCGTTGGTGTGTCATTGTTAACGCAAATGACAGTTATTTGTAATGGTAAACGCCCGACGCAAAAAATCTCGCCACAACAAGCTATATTTCTAGTAGTGTGGTAACCTGGCTAGTTTTAATTTGGAGCAACAACAACAATTTATGACCATGTTAAAAAACATGCATGTTGGTCATTCTAAGGCTGTTGAATTCAGTCCTAAAGTCAATCAGTTTGCTCTTGTGGCAGCAGCTGATCATGGAGGATTCAATGCACTCACATGTATAATGCTCAATTCTAAAACACATACATGGATTCTTGATTTAGGTTCAACTGATCATGTAGTGTGCACTAATTTATTCTTTGTTGAGTCACAACCTGTACCTTTTACATCAAATTACCAAATACTATGTCTGTTCCTGTTACACTCAAAGGAACAATACATCTCACACCTGATTTGATTATGAGGAATGTTTTGTATGTTCCTAATTTCAGTATAAATGTAGTGTCTACTGTTAGCCCGAAAGGCAAAATATCCTATGTTGTTTTGATGATAACAAACCATTGATAGTTCTAATGTTTGTGTGAGCATGTTCTTTGTAATAGGATCCTTAGCACTCACATCGACATTGATGAAAATGGTAAGTTAGCTTCTTGTGTAAACTAAGGTATGTATTTTACACACAAGAATGCTATATTATGGAAGGAAGGAGGCAAGGAGGTTGGTTGGGAAAAAAGGCTCTTCAAAGAGTCCCTAATGTATATGGCAAAAGAACTTAACATGCTAGTGCTTATGTTTCTCGTTCTATCTTGGTTTATCTAATAAGCACTTAGCTTTACACTTATTTGTTCTTATATCCTTTTGCCATGCTTCCTTGTACTTATAATTGTCCATATCCTATCTAATTACATCAAAGTTTGTCATAATCAAAAAGGGGGAGATTGTTAGCCCTAAGGGCGATCGAACTCGGTTTTTGATAATGGACAAACACTTGATGTTGTGTCTAATGTTTTATATCTTTGTGATAGTATATCGGAACTCATTATGGAAGCTCTAAGTACTTCAATCAAGCCATTGGTATCAAGATTCAAAGTTATTCAAGGCTTATCTTTCAAGATTGAAGATTGAAGACTTAGGTTTGGTTAGATTAGCTTTGTCTCTATAAGTCTTTATCTTATATAGCTCTAACCAAAGCTCTCATGAACATAAGCTCTACACTCAAGTCTTGCATGCACACATACACGTTTTCAAAAGGCTAAGTTTCAAATTGATCCTTACATGTGTTCGTATTTCGAAAGCCTTTGATTTCAAAGTATAAGTCTTTTAAAATGGTTTTCCAAGTGTTCTTACTTATTACCTTTTAGGAAAACCTTTTAGACTTCAAAAGACTTCAAAAGATTTCAAAACGTGTGAAAAATCAGCTTGGAAGTTCGGTCAACCGAGCTCAAGCTCGGATCAACCGAAGAGATACTGAGAGGTTTGACTGTTAGCTTCGGTCGACCATATGGGTAGGTCGGTCGACCGACCTTGCTTCGGTGGATCCGAAGTTGGCCTCGGTCATCCGAGGTGCTCTGTTCGGTCAACCGAACTCTGCGATTTCTAGCCGTTATTTGACCGTTGGAGACTCGATTTTCAGCCTATTTTGAAATGTATATATACTCCAAAGCTAGAGAAACATTCTAAGACTTGCACAAACATTTTACATTGATTTCTTATCAAGTCTAAACACTCACAAAGTAAATGCTCTTCATTTCTATGATATAAATCATTCAAGAGCAATCTTTCAAAAGCAAGACAAAGAGTGGATTTCATATGTTCAAAGAGCTAAACATTCTTGTACTTCAAAGGTATACATTCTCACTTATAAGAGTGATCAATCTTTGTATTTAAACAATTCATTCCCTTTCTAAGTGATTGGGTAATTCTTGTAAAAGTCCTACTTTGTGTGGGCAATTTGTAAAGTCCTACTTAGTGTGGGCAAGCTCTTAGTGAGTTTTTCATTGTGTGGTTGTGTTGTAAAACTCTTAGTGAGTTAGCCACATTTGTAAACATTCTTCTTGGTGAAGTTGTTTGAAATCCTTGGGTGCGGCTCAAGGTAGTGGATGTAGATTCTAAGTGAATCGAACCACTCTAAATTCTTTGTCTTGTTGATTGGGTTTTGCATTGCTTTTATTCTTCTTGCTCAAACTTCCAATAGCTTTGCAAAGAATCGAAAAAGTTTACAAGATTAGTTAAAACCCAATTCACCCCCTCTTGTGTTTTACATCTACATCTAGACTTACTTCACAAAACAATTGTTGTGTGATAACCTATCATGATCAATGTATTATACAAGATCTATGCACATTTCAGAGGATTTTGACAGCTAAAGCTTAGCAAGGGTTGCACTTCTTTCTTTCTTCTGATCTGAAATTTCTTTCTAATCATTTTCTTTTTGTTTCTTCACGTGTGTTCAATAATCAAACAATTGTTCCTGCTTTGTTTCTCCTTGTCAATATAATAGTGAGGTAAAATATTTGATTTGGCATTACAGATTAGGCCATTTATCTTTACCTAGGTCGTAACTTATTAAGAACATTTATGTTACTCCTAGTCATTGCTATAAAGAATGTATTATTTGTCCTTTGGTAAAACAACATAAATTGCCATTTAAACTTATGACTTCTTTGGTTAAACATGCTTTTGATCTTGTTCATATGGATGTTTGGGGGCCTTACAAAGAACTTACTGTGTATGGGGAAAAATATTTTCTCACCATTGTTGATGATTTCACCAGGTTTACGGGACCTTCTTGATGAAATCTAAATTTGATGTGTCTAATGTTATTCCTTCATTTACACCTTCATTGAAACTCAATTCAATACTAAAATCAAGACCATCAGAACTGATAATGGAACTGAGTTCATCATGATATTTTTCTATAGTGATAAAAGGGATACATCAAACTACTTGCCCTTATACTCCTTAACAGAATGGGCTTGTTGAGAGGAAACATCAGCATTTGTTAAACATTGCTAGGTCTTTAAGGTTTCAATCCAATGTACATTTATCTTACTGGGGGGTATTACATCAAACATGCTGCCTACCTCATAAACTTAGCACCTTCTCCTGTTATTCATAATCAATCCCCATATGAAAGGTTTTTCGTTGTCTGAGTTGTGCTTGTACAATAGAACATGACAGGGGTAAGTTTGATCCTAGATGAAAAAATGTGTCTATTTAGGTTAATCCTCTACTTCTAAGCAGAGACGGATCCAGTATGCTGTCACTGGGTTCAAATGAACCATGTGAACAATTTTTTTTAGTTATATATGATATATTTTACTCCATTTAGATACTAAATGTATAAATGAACCCACACAAAAAATTTAATGACCCCACTAATAAAATAAACATCCTCAAAATTTTGATCCAACAGATGAGAATTCGTTTCGCACGTATTGGAGCCGTGGTGTTAACAATTCCCTACCCACCGCCTTAAATATTGTAAAGATTAAAAAATACTTTTTGTTTCTAGAAGATATTTGTGTGGCTCTCAATAAAAAATACTTTTATTCTTTTTGTCTTGTCTCTCTCAGTTCTCAATTCCCTTCCCGGCGAAGCTGATGTCCACTGCCTTCCTTTGGTAAATTCTTCCTATTTTTTTTTATTAATATAATTCAATTCATATATGTTATTTTATCTTATTAGTTTATGTTTGTTGTTTGGGATTTCTAGTTTTGTATAGTTTTATTTTATCTTATTATTTTATGAATTTATGTGTACATGATATGGAAAAAAATTTCAAAAGAAAATCAGTTTTTGATATGCAGACATCTCATAATGACCAAGTTGAGATAAATTTTGAAAATTTCCTAACATATCCTGGAGCTCGCCCTAAAATGTCAAGTTATCACCCTAATGACAGAGAAAACATAAGAAGATCTGTAGTGAATAAGTGTCAAGATCTTATTAATCAAAATCAACATATTGAACATGCTTTATCGAAGCAAACACATCATGTTCGTAGCATGTACCGAAGGAGATTAACAACATCAGTTGATTGCGTTCTATTTCTTCTCAGACAAGGATTTGGTTATTCTTGATAATGAATTGGAGATTTGTATTCTTGTTGTGAAAAGTTGTGATGAATTTTGCAATTTGAAGAGCATTGGTACCTTAGCTGAGAAACTAGTTGAAACAGGGAAGCATATTGTATATCCATTGATTTTTTTATTGGTTAAGCTGACATTAGTTTTACCTGTAGCTACAACAACTGTTGAAAGAGCATTTTCCGCAATGAAGATTGTGAAGAACAGACTACGCAATCGAATGGGAGATGATTGGATGAATGATTGTCTGATTACTTACATTGAAAAATATGTATTTAAAGATGTTGACAACGAACTTATCATTAAGCGATTTTAGAATATGAGACCACGTCGAGGTCAACTATAGAATGTAAATTTTTTCAATTTTCTGGTTTATTTTTTTATATATTTCTGGATCCGTCACTACTTCTAAGGGGTATATCTTGTTAGATTTTGAGACACACCAACTGTTCATATCAAGGAATGTGATCTTTCTAGAACACATTTTTCATTTTGTTCCTGCTTCTGATGTTGAACCTCTTTCTTCCTCATAAGTGGAACATGCATCTTTTTATGAGTTTTTTGTTCCTTTCTCTATTTCAGAACCTTTGATTGATCAATCTTTGCCTGGTTCTTCTTTTACTAATGACATGCCTACTTCCACTTCTAGATCTCAGTCATTCATTCTGCTTCTTTAATTTATATTCCTGATTCCTTGAATGCAAGAAGACCTATTAGACATAAAACGATCCCTCATTATCTTAAGGATTTTGAATGTCATAATGCTATCTTAACTTCACCATCCTATTAATCAGGTCATATCATATGATAAATTGCACATGGATAAAAAATATTTTGTTTGTGCCTTAGATGTTGTGTATGAACCTAAATCATATTCAGAGGTAGTGAAGCAAAAAGTTTGGAGAGATGCCATGAAATCTGAATTAGAGGTTTTAGAAGCTAACTATACTTGGATACTGACTCATTTACCTATTGGGAAGACTGCTATAGGGAATAAATGGGTGTACAAAGTGAAATTCAATTAAGATGGAATCATTGAAAGATACAAGTCTAGATTGGTGGCTAAAGGGGTATACTCAACAACCTAGAGTTGATTACCTTAGTACATTCTCCCCTGTTGCTAAAATGACTTCCATTAGGACACTTTTAACTATTGTTCCAGGGAAAGGCTGGTATTTACATTAATTTAGATGTAAATAATGTTTTTTCTTCATGGGGAATTGCATGAAGAAATCTACATGGCTCCCCCTTTTGGTTATTCCACTGCCCATGGTCAGGTATGCAAGCTAATTAAGTCCATTTATGGTTTTAAGCAATCCAACAGAGAGTGGAATTCTATATTAACGCACACATTAGTTACTTTGGGGTTTAACCAATCTTGGCATGACTATAGTCTATTCACCAAGAAGATTGGGACTACCTTTGTAATTTTGTTAGTTTATGTAGATGACGTAATCTTGGCTAGTAACGATCTTTCTGCCATTGATGAAGTTAAGAAGGTGCTACATGCTAAGTTTAGAATCAAGGATCTGGGGAATCTAAAGCTCTTTCTTGGTTTAGAGGTCATTAGGAATGATACTGGCATATTCCTTCCACAGAGGAAACATGCTTTGGAACTTCTCACTGATGAAGGTTTTCTAGACAGCAAGCCAATTTCTACACGTATTGATCCACTTGTTAAATATGCACATCATAATTCTGAGCCCTATACTGAGATCACAGCTTATAGAAGGGTTATCGGTAAAATGTTATACCTTACTGTCATAAGGCCTCATTTGTCCACAGTGTGCAACAGTTGAGCAAATTCTTGGATAGTCCTTCAGTGTTGCATCATAAGGCAACACACTTGATTTTGAGGTATATTAAGCAGCCACCTGGACAAGGAATTTACTTCTCTGCACAATTAGATTTTGAACTCAAATGGTATAATAATAGTGATTGGGGTGGCTGTATTGAGACAAGAAGATCAATTACAAGTCTTTGTATATTTCTTAGGGCTGCTATGATTTCTTGGAAGTCCAAGAAACAACATACTATCTCTAGAAGCTCTGCAGAGGTAGAGTACAGGGCTATGCCAATTGCAGCCTATGAAATTCAATGGCTGGTGTACTCAGTCTCTGACCTTGATATCATACAAGTCTAAGTTGTAGCCTTATTTTGTGATAGCTCTAGTTCCCTACATATAGCTGAGAACCCAGTGTTCTATGAGAGAACAAAACGTATTGAAATTGACTGTCATGTTGTGAGGGAAAGGCTGTTAGCTGGAGTACTCAGACCACTACATGTGTCCGCAACCAAACAGCTAGCTGACATTTTTACTAAGCCTCTTTCTCCTTCTAGATTCAATTACTTGGCTGATCACTTGGGGTTAGTTGATTTGTATAAGGTCTAGCTTGTGGGTGGTGGGGTGGGGGAGAGAGTATTGAAGGTTGCTGACCATTCTAGTGTACAAGTTGCGGAGTTGCAATCTTCAACACAAATGCAAGAAGAAGAAGAGGATATTGCAAGTGTTCAATGGATTAATTAATAAGTGTTGGGCTTGTTTACTATTGGGTTGTTATCTTTGATTGTTTAGTCTTGGGCTAGTCTTGTTTGTAATGACTTTAATAGTTGACCCGGTCCATATAATAAAGTCACCTAGGTAGTGGAATTCCAGCTCAGCAAAGCAATTATAACTGCTATAATAATTGTATAAAATTTGGATTTATGTGTATTTTTCCATTATCCATAAATGATAAAACTGTGTTATTCTTCTCCTTTTTCTTTGCTCAAATTCAATACATATAACTATACCATGATTTGTAGGGAAAATAATAAATATTGCAAGCAATTTTGCAACAATATTTCTCAGTAGCTTATATGTGTATATATGAAAGGGAAAAAAAAAGCGGGAAGGAACAATTGGGCTACATGTCCAGTGGGGTATAAAGTTGAAAGGAAAAGATAATCACGGTCAATGTATGGTTTGCTTATTTGGACAAAAGGAAAACTTGGGGCATGAGAAGATTAAAAATAACAAAAATCAAAACATCTATTGCATACTAGGTGAACGCTCTTATTCCAAAATTCAGGGCACATAGGATAAAAACAATATTAGTAGCCCATGTACAAGGCTAAACCAAAGAGAGCAAACATCATCTTTGTCTTGAATCAGTAGCCAGTGAGGGAAATTCAAGAATAAGGCAAGCCAATAAGCAATATTGCATATTCAATTAAATTGATACGAGAGTAGATTTTAGGGTAAATCATATTGATTCATCATCCGGTAATATCAAAATTAGTCAGACTATATTAAACATTTACTGAAAATAAATCCGGATATTCTCGTATTTCATACCAAATATATTTTTAATGAATAAAATAGAGGATTCCATACTTACCTTTGATTCGTTCTTAAACTGTAGGAGACGAAATATCTTCACCAATAAGACCTACCCTAAACGCAGAGACTAATCATCAATACTCTCATAATCCTAATAATCTTACTAACGATACATTGAAAGACTTACCTTCGATCGGTGGAATGGGTATCAGAGTTGTCTCAGGTTCTGTCTCCTCAAGAATGTTTGCAGCCGTAGATGAAGAAAAAATATCGTACATTATAATTAGGGTTTAGGTTGAAAAAGTGTGTGTGTGTGTCTATATATATATATATATATATAGTCAAAATTACAAACTTAATCCCCTAATTCTTGCCTTATCCTAACCCTAGCACCACCAGTTCCAAAACTTAGCAGTTTGGTCCTAATAAAGGGATTGGGTTTCACACATAATGTGTACGACAATTGAACCTTAAACAGTTAGATGATATTTAAAGTATAATTTATTCAATAACATGTGTTGTTCAAGTATTTAAGTTTGTTTTCTTTAGATCATGAGGTTTAAATTTTACTATTTAAAATTGGATATATTGATCCAAACTTTGGATAACAATATATATTTGTTTATGTATATGATATTGTGACCGCTATTGATACCATGTGATTGTATTCTCAAGGAAGTAAATATGATGAATCAATCATATTTGAAATAAGACTACCGCACATGTATAACGATAAGCAAAAGTTGTCTATTTTCAGTCACAAAGTAGATGGTGATTTGCAAAATAATAAAACATGTAAATTCAGAAAATGAAGCAACAAATGGACTTCGTCTCTATGTATCCATACACATATCAATTCATGAATATGTTAAACTTAATAGATTAAACACTATGAATTTTATAAATTTACAACAATAAAACTTAGAAATCTATTTTGTGAAGGGATTCATGGGCGAAACTCGTTCTAAACACCCATGAATCGTCCCCTGAAGGATCCGCTCATACTATGAGAATCGAAAATACTTTTTCACCGTTGCAATTGTTGGGCGACCATTCTTGACACAAATAACAGTTATTGGTATACGCCCGACACAATAAATCTAGACACAAAAAACTGTATTTCTATTAGTGTCAATTGATTATGTATGCAAAATTACGGTTCACTATGATGAATTCTTATATGACAATGTGATGGTATTACAGAAATAGATAGCATTGAGAAATTTTCATATTGTGGACCTAAATATGAATGCAAGTACTCTCATGCAGTATTTTGGGAACAAGAAAATTTGAAGAAATGCGCAAATACTCTGTACCCAAAATATAAACTATGTTGCAAAAGAGAAAATGTCCCCTCGAGCTGCTCAATACGTTGTTAAATTCAAACATATGTTCAAATTCAGCTGTATTCTTAGAAAATATCAGAGCATACAATTCAATGTTCTCCATGACCTCAATGGGTGCAAAAGTTGATGAAACTATTAACACTCGCTCTCCTCCATACATTTACGGAATCAATGGAGAAAATTAACAAAAAATTGGCTCATTGCTTCTGAGTGGTGTAGATGTTCATTTTGTAAGAATTATATTTTGAATAGTTTAAATGACTCTTTGTATAATGTTTATAGTGCACACAATGCTGCAAAAGAATTGTGGGAATCCCTTGACCGAAAATATAAAATAGAAGATGATGGAAAATAAATTTGTAGTCAGGCGTTTCCTTGATTATAATATGGTGGATTCCAAGATTGTAATCATTCAAGTGCAAGAACTTCAAGTAATTATGCACGACATCCATGTTGAGGGGATGGTGTTGAGTGAGACCTTTCAAGTGGCTGATGTCATTGAGAAGTTGCCTTCGGGTTGGAAAAATTTCATGAACTATCTCAAGCACAAGAGAAAGGAAATGTCCTTGGAGGATCTCATTGTCAAACTTCGTATTGAAGAGGACAACTGAATTTTTTAGCGCAACGCATTGAATCATATGATTGCCAAGGTCAATGTAATAGAGCACGATATAGGCCAAAGTTCAAAAAATAAGGCAAAGAACAATGTGTCCAAAGGGAAGCTCGGGACAACTAGTGGGGTCTCGAAGTAGAAGTACAAATTCAGAGGGAAATACTTCAACTCTGCCAAACTAGGCCATAAGTCGATTGATTGTCGTTCACCAAAAATGATCGTGAGATTAACATGATAAATGACATGGTTAAGGATGTGGAGGTCTTGAATCTAGTTGCTATGATATCTGAATTGAATTTGATCGGGTAAAACTTGAAAGAGTTGTGGGTTGACACTGGTCCTACAAGACATGTGTGCACCAATAAAGATCATTTTTTTCACATTTGAATATGTTCAAGGGGAGAAGATCTATATGGAAAATTCTGTCACGACTTCTGTTGAAGGGCAAGGGAAGGTGCTATTGAAAATGACCTATGGCGAGATTTAACACTGAAAGATATGTTGTATGTGCCAAAGATTCAAAAAAACCTTGTATATGAATTCTTGTTAAACAAGCATGGCTTTCGCATGATGTTTGAATCAGATAAGCTTACTTTGAGAAAATCTGGAATGTTTGTAGGAAAGGGGCATGCAACCGATGAGTTATTTAAGTTGAATGTAATGACTATTATCAATAATAAATATACCTCTTATGTTTATTTGCTTGAGTTTTCTGATTTATGGCATAACCGGCTTGATCATGTTAATTATAATTCGTTGCGACGATTAATTAAAATGGACCATATACCTACATTCCAAATCGATTTGAATAATACATGTGAAATTTTAATTGAAGCAAAATTAACAAGGTCTTCGTTTCACTCAATAGAAAGAATCACCGAAACACTTGAATTAATTCATAGTGATGTGTGTGATTTGAAATATGCTCAAACACGAGGAGGCAATAAGTATTTTTTTTGGTGAATTAAAGATATATAGATAGGAAGACAGAAGTACAAGTTACAACAAAAACAAAGTAAAAAAAGAAAAGAAAGGAAAAATTACTACATATATAATACTACTTAATTAGTCTAATTCTTGGTGAAATTTGTCCCTCCTTATCTTGCTACCAGGTTTGATATGCAAAAAATGGTGGTGTTGTGAAAATTTGGCTAACAGATAAAGGAAGGGAACTCCCGTCCTTGCCAGACAATCAGGCACTTTGTTGCCTTCCGAAATGTAGTGGTAACAATCTGCAACACCACTGCAATCCCAAAACGTAGTGGTAACAATTTGTCCCTCAATTCTGATTGTTTGGAAAAGATTCAGTAACAATCTGCAATCATAAAAGATGTTAGAATACTTTGTAGTGGTACGATTTTGTAATTGATCCAACACAAATTTAGAGTCTATAGAATTTCCAAATGTGTAGATTATTTTCTTTGGCTAGATTGAGCTCATAGCGTAAAGCTAAGAGTTCATCTTTGTTATTAGTTGTGAAATGTATGTGGAAGCTGAAACCTATAATCCATTGTCCTTTTCCATCTCTAATGACTTCCCCTCCCTCCACCCCCTGGTCCAGGATTTTTAGCACATGATCCATATGTGTTTAATTTATAACTAGGAGGGCGTGGAGGGTGCCATTTGATATACATGGTAGAGGTTAGTCTCTGTTTAGCAAACAAATTGTTAGCATAGACAAATTCAGTGCTTTTGGAAATGATATCCTTATAATTTAAATGCTCATATTTTTTTTTTTTTTTTATGGAAAACTCGGGAATTTCTATTTAACCATAATTGCCAAAAGCAAAAGTAAAGGTTACTGCCCAGGGAATACATTTATTGAAGTATAATGTGGTTGTGCAGTTTGCTTTAATCCAGCAGTGGAAAGACGTATTAGAATGAACTAGCATAATGATATTGAGATCAAGAACTTTGTTAAAACTACTCCAAAGGGTACGTGCATGTTTACAAGTCCTTAAAATATGATATGTATTCTCAATGTGAATAAGGCAATAAGTATTTTATTACTTTTATTGATGATAACACGAAATATTGCTATATGTATTTGCTAAAGAGTAAAGATGAAGCTTTGGATAAATTTGTTATCTATAAAACTGAAATTGAGAAACAACTGGGTAAAAATATCAAGAGATTTAAGAGTAATATAGTGGTGAGTATGAGGCGCTTATCAGTGACTTCTGTGAAAAACATGGAATTGTTCATGAAAGAACTACACCATATTATCCTCAATCTAATGTAGTAGTTGAATGTGTTGAACACTGGAAGAAATGTTAAATGCAATGTTAATAAGTTTAGGGTTACCATTTAATATGTGGGGTGAAGCTATTTTGTCTAGCAATTATCTTTTGAATAAAATACCCCGGAAGGAAAATGACAAAATTCCATTTGAGTTATGGACAGAAAAGAGGCCATCCTTCAAACACTTGCGAGTGTGAGGGTGTCTCACCAAGGTAGCAGTACCAACACCTAAAATGGTAAAGATATGTGTTAAAACTGTGTACTGTATCTTTATAGGATATGCACAAAATAGTATTGCATACCGGTTTCTTGTGCATGATTCAAGGATTGCTGACATTCACAAGAACACCATAATGGAATCAATGAATACATCATTCTTTGAAAATGTGTTTCCTTGTAAGTGCAATGAAGAGTCTAGGTTAGCAAAACGAACTAATGATCCACTTGTGGTTCAAGAAGTTGAACCAACACGTAGCAAAAGAGCGAGAGTCGAAAAATCATTTGGTGGTGATTTTATGACTTACTTATTGGAAAAAGAACCACAAACTTATATTGAGGCTGTGAATTATTCTGAAGGACTTTTATGAAAAGAAGCCATAAAGAGTGAAATTGATTCTATTTTGCAGAATCATACTTAGGAGTTAATGGACCTCCCACCGGGTTATAAAATCATAGGATATAAATGAGTCTTTAAAAGGAAAATGAAACCGATGGTTCAATTGACAAGTATAAGGCCATATTTGTGATTAAAGGATTTAAGTAAAGAGATAACTTAGATTACTTTGATACATATCACTGCCTTAAGGAATTTGGAAATATGTCAATTGGGTGTAAAAACAGCTTTCCTAAACGGAGGACCTAGATGAAGAAATCTATATGGAGCAACCCGAGGGCTTTGTAGCTCTAGGTGCCAAAAAGAAAGTTTGTAGATTGGTGAAATCATTGTATGGATTAAAACAAGCACCTAAAAATGGAATGAGAAGTTTGATCATACAACTATAATCAGTGGATTCAAAATCAATGAGTGTGATAAGCATATGGATTGCATTATACTGGATAACAAGCAATGGTAGAAGGCTACACTAATGCAAACTGGATATCTGATATAAATGAATTGAAATCCACTAGTGGTTATGTGTTTACACTAGTTGTAGCTGATGTGTGTTGGAAATCCACTAAACAAACTATAATAGCCAGATCCACGATGGATCCGAGTTTATAGCTTTGGATAAATGTGGAGAATAGGTTGAATTGTTACGCCATTTTATGGAAGATATTTCAAAATGGGAAAAACTTGTGCCATCGATATGTATACATTGTGATAGCCAATCTGCGATTGGAAGGGCACAAAATGCTATGTATAATTGGTAAGTCCAGACATATTCGTCGTAGACCTAATACAATTAGACAACTGTTCTCGTCATGAGTTATCTCAATTGACTATGAAAGTCAAAAGATCTACTAACCAAAGAGTTAAATAAAGAGACAATTGAGAGACTGACAAAAGGAATGAAAAGTCCTATGAAGGAAAACCCAACCTATTTGACTGGAGATCCCAAGATCTAGCTTCAAAAGGACAACTTACTTGTAAGATTTAGTATGATCACTATGGGGGTAATCTCAGCTCATTTCTATCTTAAAACAATGATAAAATAGATAAGGTTAGCAATTTTGTTGCTTTAATGATATTGAAGGTAAAAGTTGAAACACTTTCAACTTAAGGTATCACCTACGTGAGAGAGAAGTGAGGACGCTTCAAATGAGAGTTGATTAGGCTAATTCTTTAGAAACTCTTGCAGAACCAGGTAGTGTTAATGGCCATTATGAACAAAATCACGAGAATAGAACTTATGGAAATGATTGCTTTGTAATTTATGTGGACTCTTTACCTGAGAAAGTAGGACAATTCAAGGACATCAAGTCTACTGGGCAGCTAGTAAAGAAAATATATTTTACAAGGGGGAAGTTTAAAGGGTAACACCTACTTTTCATGTGTAGGAGTCAATTGATGAATACCAACATGGAGTAAAAAAAAAATTCCATTCATGTGGGGGATTGTTGGAAATATAGCTTTAATTTAAATGACAAATTGGAAAATGAAATGGTTGGAACAATAGAAGTTAAGTTAGTGGGATAACATTCCACATGGGTTACATATGGAAGTGTGAAGCACTTTATATGTAAAAGTGGTTTATATGAGTTTAAAATGTCTTGTCAATATTATGCCCCATATTAGAACTTCGTGCGCGCCCGCGCAGTGGGGGTGCGAATCCATGGTTCGTCGAAACCAAAATAGCTTGAACTTGTGTGCGGACGCGACCTGCGTACATGAATGTTGGACTAAAACTCTCGGGTCTGATCAACCCACATTTTGCTACTGGTTTGAATATTTTTTTCAGTCAAAAGGATAACATAAACTTATTTTGGAAAAATTCGCGGTATAGTAATAGATGAATTAAAATCGAATTCATAGTTGCGACTATAACAACCATATTATACCAGAATTTATGTTTGGAATCTGTAACAACTTTTTTCAAAAGGTTTCTGCAGCCTATATATAGAGCCATTCTCCAGCTATCTATATACACTTCAACCATTCGAAATACTCTCTCAAACTCTCTGCATTTCTGTACCTTTTGGTTTCATCAACAATATAAATTCTTGTTTGTCGGTGCAGCTGTTCTGTGCAAACTCCAGAACTAATTCGGGAGGAGACGAATCTGTTTTAACAAGATTGTATCTAACACAAACCACAATTTTATATTTTATGTTTTATTTTTCATTACGTTTATTGTAACTACTGATATTTTTGTAATAGTACTGCAACAGTTTGGTCATGCAAATTAGCTAAGTGGCATCATATCTGTTATGCCACCCCCTCAATTCCACCGCCAATGCCAAACTAATTTCAGCCAGTTTCTCCGTCGATCTCCCTCTCTTGTAAGATTCCCAGCTCTCCTCTCCATTGTTTTCCAGTTTCCCAAAATTCTTATGTTTTATAGTTTAGTGCAAACATTGTCACACCCCGTAACCAGGGTCGATGACATGGCAGTGTCTCATTGGTTAGTGAAACACCAAAGCCGACAAACAGAGTTACTAAAAGAAATTCAATTATGAAATAATCTGAAACAAGAGTTCAACAGCGGGAAACTAATTATTACAAATGAAATTGTTCAACGATACTAATAATAAAATAAACTAAATTCTTAAATTTAAACCGGTTATGAATCACTCTTAATAATCCCCATCACAGATGCCAACATCTTCGTAGTGTTGCTCATCACCTAAATCATCTGCACAGTAAAAGAGGATGGATTGAGCTTCGGTGCTCAGTGGGGACCAACAAAAAGAACAAACAAGTATAAAAAAACAAATAAGCTAAGTAGCCATGTTCGTTGCATCTAAACGCTTACATAACCGAGTGTACAACAAGCACCACGCATTGCTCATACACTACACTTGATTACAACACCGTTTAAACACTAAGAGCATCAGTACCGCTATGACACACAATCCTGCCACATGAGCTGACTCATCTATTCACTCCCAATCAACAATAACGGTAATGACCCTAGCTATTATCCGAGCTAGGACGACTTAGAAAATTCAGGCGCGGGTTTAGTACGGTCCCCCAAACGACGGGCCCAGGGTTTAAGGATCCATTCTTTTTATTGTGTCATTACCCACCACAGTGGACTCAACAAAGCCAGTACCGTCCCAATGATAACCTCATCGGGTGAGGGTTCAGAGACGCGTATATCAGAAGACCTCTCGGGTCACAGAATCAGTATCAGTATCAGAATACAATAGCGAACGAATCCTGCTAATTAGTCATTCCTAGACAAGAGCTCAGTAGGGGCGAGGACTCGGTCGACCAAAACCACATATAACTAAAATCAATGACTCCAAAATATGACGACCAAAGCGGTAACATTTATGCAAGTTCAATATAAGCCCAAATAATCCAAGATTCACAATTATCAGATAATTATGACAATTTACATAAAGCAATAACAAGAACGCAGTAATCAATAAACGAATCAGATTATAACGAATTTAAATCATTCCCAACACATTTTATAAAATATCGAAAGTAATAAAAACCATTCGTGCAAATATTTCGTAAATAGAATAATTTATCCGCTTTTACTGTGCAGTAATTAATGCGAGAAATAAATAACGTAGGGGTCCCTACCTCTTACGAAGACGATTAAAAACAGAAAATTCGAGACAGCACTGCCCAGCCTTACTCGCAGAGCTATAACATTCTGTTCGGGAATCGAAATGGCGTTCCGTCTGCGCTCACTCGAAGCTTATTCGATTATCTTCGAATCGGTATATAATAGGTTGAAAACGGACAAATAACGCTCCCTCGGTGATCTCTCAAAGTTCTGGACAGAAATCTAAAACTCACAAAATCTTCCCCCGTTCCTGGTGAGATATCTTCCAACTCCGAATTCGAAATGTGAATCCACTTCCACGCCTTCGTAGCTTGTTTCGTCGTGATCAATTTACGTATAAGCTTCGCCGAAATCCGATAAGGATTACTCACTCAAAAATTCACTAAAAGTTGCTAGATATATTAAACTCAAACAAAAAATCCTTACTGTTTTTCTTTTATTTCTTTTCCGTGTGTGGGAGAGCATAGCCCCCTTTATATAATGCCTTGATGTTTTTATTTTTTTCCAAAGCCCTCAATCCCTCATGATCCCATGATTCCATTGAAGGGATTCATGGGCGGAAACTCGTTCCAAACACCCATGGATCCTCCCCTGAAGGATCCGCTCATATGAAACAATTAGAAAACAGCAAGAAAAACTTACGTATAGGATTCAAGAAGCTACTTCTTGAATGGAGGATGACGTTTCTTGGATCGGATGCTGCTATCGATTGATCTCCCTTTGCGGAAAGTCCCTCTACCAGTATCCACGCGATGAAACGGGCAACGATTGCTAGCTCTTCGTTTTCTGAGATTCGGGAATTAGAGAGAAAAGGGAGAGGCAAGAATAGAAAACGGTTTTTCTGATTCTATGTATTATTTCGGCTGAAAACATTTGTCATCTAGGTTTTCGGCTAAGAGATGTTATATAGAGTGTGAGAGTTCGTTACTAGAACAACTCCCACCTCTATTCAACTTCTCTCGGCGGTGGGAGTCTCGGAATCCCACGTTCCCTGGACTTTCATTGGTAGTGGGAGTCCTTATCGGATAATAACTCCCACGTAATCCCAGCTATGGGTAAAATACCCGAAATTGCCCCTATCTCTAATTCGAATAATAAACACTTTATTATTTTCAGAAAAGTGAATGTCGGATACAACGAACCTAGACACATTCTACATTCATTGAATCCGGACATGAAGCTCGTTAGCTCGTCTATGCGTGTGACCACAGTAGGTTCATCTCACAATGGCAATGAAAACACACTTAGTAGTAGTGTGAGTTCATAAATCACAAGCGGTCCCTAGCGAGGACATTGTGACTACCCAAAGTGAATGAATATACAACGGAACCTAATATCAATCCACTATTTAATCCACTTTGTCTCGCGATATCCTAATTAAGCATAAGGCATGGTGGTCGTCACCCTTATTAAGCTTAATTGTATTTATGCTCGATCTCCGGGTAGATTTGTTTCGACAAATAGCATTTGATAACCACTTTATCAAATACATTTGAGCACGGCCATGCATTTAAACAGATCTTTCCCTATCGAGGGGCCCATGGATATCTCTCTCAATAATAGAGAGGGTCAAATTCCTTGCAATGTCTCTCACATTCAAGCTATGATAGGGACACTACATCCGATCATCAGTCGTATTGATTACTTTGTTACAAGTAACGTCCAGTGAGTCAAAAGCGTGGCTCCATTCATACTAGAATCAATGAAGACATAAGGTCTAAGGATTCTAAAATAGTATTGAGGAAGTAATACTTATGACTTAAGACCATGAAGTATTACTTCTCGACGGATCACGTCCAATACAATGTTTCCCTATATATTGCATCTATGATGTGATTTGTATCCATTACACATGATCAGTAAAACAAGATCATCAATCAACAATCATACTAGTTTTATTTCATAGTAATTAAGCATTACATAAAACTAGGGACTTCTAGAATAGTAATTACATAAGCTAATGAGTTTTACTATCAAATCACACATTTGATAATCAAAAGCAAAATTAACTATTCAATTACATGCTCAAAAGATAATAAAACGCACAACATGTGCTAATGGTCCTAGGGCACTACTAACACCCATGACCCCATAACCCCATTTTTATGTTACTTGTAGAAAAATTCCTACTACACATTACCCCCACTACTATGTTATTATTATTATATTTTTCTTATTTTTCTTGCTGCACACGCACACGACCACGATCCGCTTTATTTATTATTATTATTTTTTATTATATTAATTTCAATCCATCATCTAAGTGAAACACAATTTAAGTCCCTTAATTACGGTATATATGCGAAACGCCCCTCAATAAAATGTACCAAAAAGTAACACGCAACATGTTATAAAAATTAATAGACACGTAAATACATAATCGTGCAAAATAAATTACGCCTACGCAATAAATCACAGAAAAATAAATTAAGTGTAAAATAACACGTAAGCAAAAGTTACGGGTTTCACATACTTCCCCCCTTATAAAAGTTTCGTCCCCGAAACTTGCACTCACTACCACATGCATACTAACACTCTCCCCATTAATGAAAAGATCTATTGGGTATTCAAATAGAAAATATGGCACTAGATGCTCCCTAACAATATAAGGAATACAATAATCACATAATCACATAATTTACCTGTTACCACCACGCTTTCGCTGCGCTACTCTGATAAAACAATATCAAGAGAATATGAAGCTAGAAACAATTAACACGTTAAGCATGTGAAGCATTTACAATGAAGCATAATATAAGGATGGGATGTGGTGCATCGAGTTAAAGTTGGTTGGTTGAAATGGAAGGGGGCAACGGGTGTCTTGTGCGATCGTAATATACCTTTCAGACTGAATGATAAGTTTTATAGAACAGCTGTTAGACATGTGTTGTTGTATGACACAGAGTGTTGGGCATTAAAAAGATGTCATATCCAGAAAATGAGTGTAACAGAGATGCTTATGTTGCGATGGATGTGTGGGCATAATAGAAAGGATAGAGTGAGGAATGAGATTATTCGAGAGAAAATAGGGGTTGCACCTATTAAGAAAAGATGAGGGAAAATCGCTTACGATGGTTTGGACACATAAAAAGAAGATCGAGTGATGCTCCAGTTCGGAAACTTGAAGGATGAAGGCATGAGGTTGTAAGAGATAGGAGAGGCCGAAGAAAGTTTGGACCGAAGTAATCAAGAATGATATTGATTTGTTAGATTTGGATGATGGTATGGTGTTTGACAGAAAGAAGTGAAGAGAATGTATTCATGCAGACGACCGCACTGATATTTTATATTGATTCACGTAGGCGATCCCAATTACTTGGGATTAAGTCTTTGTTATTATTGTTGATAGATGTTTGGTTTCAGTGCTGGTTTCATTTGCTTCCTATAATATACTTTAATGTTATGCTTACATATCAGAAATGAAGTGAATTTAGAAAAATTAGGACTTATTGAACATTTTCCTATCTCCTGTTGCAGAATTCCAAGAGTCGCAAAGCACATTTACTTTGATTATTCAAAGAAGTAGCAAAGAATGGGGTTTTTTATTAGACTAACCATGGTTTAGTAGAATGGTCATAACATGGCAGTAAAATTTTTGGAAGAAACTTTTTTGTTCAGAACTGGGAGACAGAAGTCCCACTTCCATTCTTGGCCCCAGAACGGAAGTAGGACTTCCTTCTTGGCCCCAGAACGGAAGTCCCACTTCCATTCTCAACTGGCAGAGATGTTTGGCAAAAACACTTAGTTTTTTTTTTTTGCTACAATTTTTTGAATTGGTATTTTTACAACATAAAAAATCACTAAAACAGAATATTTACCAAAATTTGTGTACGAAAATTACTATGGCAAAACCGACTTTATTATTAAAAAAACGAACATATCGTTTATAACATTAATATGTGAAATTGTATGTAAAAAAATAAAACGAATGTAAGCAAAACAAAGTAAATGCTATCTAAGGCCCCGATGGTGTGTATCTATCGGGCCTTCACCACTCTTTTCGGAGAAAGTAAGTGTGGCCATCTCTCGTTCGCAGAGCAGTACCCTGGTCCGTTGCGATGAATTCTACCCCTTCGGGTTGATAAATATCAGCTCTTCGGGAGAATCTGGCTGGAGCAGTGGAATGTGTTGCTGCGTCTGAGTCCGATCGATGCTAAAGGATGGCGACGCACTAGAATAGAAACTCGGATGTCCGATGTAGAGGACCCCGCTCCAGGATGCCCCCAACCCTGTCTCAATACCCGGAGAATAAGTACCGATGCTCGGAAATTGGTATTAAAATAGGGTGGGTACATCGGCCTGAGTGGGGGAACTCAGTTTGAAGCTGAGACGGGAACTGAGTCTGAGGAGCCTGAGTCGGATCTTCCTGCGGTTGAGACGGTTCCGGCGCACCGCCACATTACCGAAAGCGCCAGGCGGCAAAGTCCTCCTGACTGGCTTGCCGATCTCGGCGAGTATTTTGCCTCCCAACCACAGCTCTACTTGGAACATGCTCCCTCGGCTGTGTGACAGGTTGTAGAACTGCAACATCTACTACATCGGAAGGCACGATCTGCATGAAGCCTTCTTCCCAACCACTACAAATGCATCTTTTATTGTTTTGGCAGCGCAGGCGATGAGAGTCTTGTACTGATTATTAGTTCGAGATCCAGGCTTCTCGAATTCTTCAAGCATCACTCTGTTAGACTCCTCCTGTAACATAAATATTCAAATTAGTATATTTAAAATAAAAAGAATAATGTTGACAACAAAACGAATAAAACTTACAAAAATAGCCTCAGATGTAGTGATGGGTTGAATGCCCATCGGCAGTGGCCTCAGATGTAGTGATGAGCAGCGTCCGCCAGTGCATCGACGCGGGCGTCCCACAAATCTATGTATGTGCGGTGGTGGGCTTCCCAATTCCATTTCGGACCCGCCTTACATGTGTGGAGGTCAAAACCCTAGGTAGTTCCCTCCGTCCCCGCCTCGATTGGTACCACCTGCTGGAAGACAAATTTCCTCACAACCCTATCAGTCAGGTGGTACTCAACAATCTCGAAGCAAATAAGTGGCGTACGGGCTCGACAGGTCATCAAGAAGCCTTCATCCCGAGCCGCTCTCTCGGCAATTACCCAATCAGGGTACGGTCTTCATATAAATTGCAAATATAAATTAAAGTTAATGTAAAACATTTTTTTAAATTTAAATTAAAAAAAATATGAGATTACCGAAATTAACTTACCCCTTGTGCGTCCGTCAACATATCTAGCTGATCACGAAACACCGTCAGCTGCGATTTCGGCGCGTTGACGAAACTCCGTCCTATATTCCACCGTGACCCGTAAGCTCTACCGTCAGCGGGAATATCATGGAGAACCGGGCCTCGGTTCGCAGGACGGAGACATGAAATTCGCTCCCACGCACACAACTGGTAAAAAAAACAGCATCGATTATTAAATAATCGAATTACATATTAAAAAAAACTGTATAAAATTTAGACAAACCTGAATTAGCAAGCAACAACCGGCCATGTCCTTGGAATCAGCAAGTGAAGAGGTGCACATCTGGCGGTACAAATGTGCAAGGACGCCTCTAGCCCAAGAAGTCTGGTCTTGGTCGATGCCACCATTGAAGGTGAGAAAATAACGCATGTTTCCCCGGGCCCCCGACTTATTGGGAAAAAGAAAAGTGGACATCAAGAGAAAAATCAAAGTCCTAGCCCTCTGCTCTATCACCAACTCAGTAGCATCATCGCATAGGGGCACGTTAATGTGGGCATAAACCTCTAACAGTTCGATGGTGTTTCCCGAAATTGAAGCCGGTGGGGGTAGGAATCCTAGCAGGTCGAACACTCGATCAATATACTGATTTTTAGCCATATTGTATTTCTCATGCCACTACACTACGTGACCCCTAGTAGGTAGTCCTAGAAGGCATCCTACGTCCTCTAGTGTAATGGTTGCCTCATTGCAGCGTAGGTGAAAAGTATGGGTCTCAAGGCCCCATCTCTCTACTAATGCAGTCACTAAAGCGTGATCTACCTTCATTTTTCCTATTCTACAACAACCCTCAAATCCTATTTGGTCTATCAGGTCAATCACTCGCTGATTGGTTTCTCTTTGGTACGCCTAAAAAAATTTACCGTCTCTTGTAATAGTTTTTAGTGAAGTGTTTAGTTGAACATCCCCGCCCCATATTCTTAAAGATCTATGAGATGTCTGTTTGTTTAAAACACTGACATCATCTGAACCAGACAGAAGATGAGCAGGAATAGACATCTATACAAAAAAATAATAAACATACAATTTATTAGAAAAAACACATGTTATATTACCCAAATCACAAATGCCCTAAGTATGTCTTCACAAATTAACAACTCACAATTTACAAACCCTAAAAATTCCTAAGTTCATTCCATATTTTAATCCTAAGGTTCGACCTGCTCTCATTAACAATTCACAATTTAGCCTCTTTAACTCTTCTTCAAATGTATTAGAAATTGCAGTAATGTCGCACCCCGTAACCGGAATGGTGACATGGCAGTGTCTCATTGGTCGGTGAGACACCAAAGCCCACAATTCAGAGATTACTTAAAGGAATCCATTATGATAAAGCAATCATTTTTCTAAGTTTAACAGCAGAATCTAAGTCTAGGTTCATTGTATCTGACATTCATTTTTCTAGGAATAATAAAGCGTTATTATTCGAATTAGAGATAAGGGGCATTTTCGGTATAGCTGGGATTATGTGGGAGTTATTATCAGATAAAGACTCCTACTACCAGTAGAAGTCTAGAGGACGTGGGAGTTATAGACTCCCACTGCCGAAAGAGGTGGATAGGACGTGGGAGTTGTGCTTGAAACAGCCTCTCACTCCCTATATAAACTTCTCTTGGCCGAAACTCTAGGGGTTAATGCTTTTCAGCCGAAATACCAAAAGACCTAGAAAATCAGATTTTCTATTTTGCCTCTCCATTTTCTCTCTAATTCCCGAAACTCAGAAAAACGAAGAGCTAGCAATCACTGTTCGTTTCCCTGCGTGGATACCGGTAGAGGGACATTCCGCAAAGGGAAATCCATTGGTGGCAGCAACGTATCCAAGAAACAGCAACTTCCATTCAAGAATCATATTCTTGAACCCGAAAAGTAAGTTTCTGTCTAGATTTTTTTTACGATTCCTATGGTATGAGAGGATCCTTCCGGGGAGGACTCATGGGTGTTTAGAACGAGTTTCTGCCAATGAATCCCTTCAGACTGCTCCAACAAACAATATTTAATAATCATTTTATTAAATACATTTGAGCACGGCCACGCATTTAAACAGTCTTTCCCTATCGAGGTGCCCATGGATATCTCTCTCTAATAAGAGAGGGACAAATTCCTTACAATGCCTCTCACATTCAAGCCATGATAGGATGCTACATCCGATCATCAGTCGTATTGATTACTCGATTAAAAGTAACGTCCGACTGAGTCAAAACGTGGCTCCATTCATGGTAGAATCAATGGAGACATGAGGTCTAAGGATTCCAAAATAGTATTGAGGAAGTAATACTTATGACTAAGGACCATGAAGTATTACTTCTCTAACGGATCACGTCCGATACAATGTATCCTAATATATTGCATCTATGATATGATTTATATTCATTACACATGATTAGTAAAACATAACCATCAATCAAACATCATACTAGTTTTATTTCATTGTAAAGAACTTTACATAAAACTAGGGACACCTAGAATAGTAATTACATAAGCTAATGAGTTTTACTATCAAATCACGCAGTTGATGTTCATAAGAAAAATTTAACTATTCAAATGACATGCTCAAAAGATATAAAATGTACAACATATGCTAATGGTCCTAGGGCACTACTCACAATTTCATCACATGAAAGAAAATACAACAATCTCCCACTTACACTAAAGACAACAACTTTGCCTTTTAGTGTATATTGTACATAAGAACTATCTCTTAGACCAGGTCTCTTGGTATCTAATACACATGCTACAAGTATGGTGAACATGCTATTCATGTGTCAGCGGCTTCGTCAGTGGGTAGGCGATGTTATTGTCCGTGTGAACCTTGCAAATCTTCACATATTCTCTATCAATGATCTCACGGATCAGGTGATACCGCTGTAGTATATGTTTGGACCTTTGGTGAGGCCGTGGTTCCTTTGATATATGGCTCCATTCACAATGGAGATCAATCACATTCGACATTCGAAATGCTAGGTATACCACAACAAGTTCATCAAATGAACTTTCGGATCCAAATTCCCTAAGCAGCATCTATTCAAGCTATACTCGGCTTTGGTTGAAGTGTAGGCAAGACACATATCCTGATTGCGATCTAAAATCTTCTTTATTGGTTTGGAAACTAGCATTAGTGTAACCACTTACAATAAGCTCGCCTTCCCTCACTAGTAACGTTCACCGTATGTAGACTGGTATCTGCTCGTTATACTCAAAGCATACGAGACATTTGGGTGAGTACACAACATGAGAATCTTACTCATGCGTTCTTTCTCATCCAGTGTCTTAGCACACTGTTGTCTTGAAAGAACCGTACCAAGTGCTATAGGACAAAGACCCTTTTTGGACTCTGGCATGTTAAGCTAATTTAGCACTTTGTCTATATATGTACTTTGACTTAGGCCAAGAAGTCTACATGATCTATCTCTATAGATCTAGACTCCTAAGATGAAGCTTGCTTCTGTTGGAGTACATTTAATCTAAGGTGCGCCAATTCGATTGGGCCGGGCCGGGATTGGATTGGGCCATTAATCGGGTTGGGCCGACCAACCCATTTGGACCGACCTTATGGCTGAAAAAATGGACACATATTTTCAGCTCATATTTCTTATCTAGAGGTTGAACTGGTGGAGAAAGTGGAGGAGTGGTTTTCTCCATGATCTCTCACTTTCCCCTTTATCTCTCCCCACTCTCTCTTGATAGACTAAGGGAAAATACTGATTTTCCTAAGGTTTTCAAGTCATATTTTTCTCCAACTTTTGAAGCCTAAAGAAGAGAGAAAAGAGAGAACATTAGAGAGAAAAGAAAAGACAGCTTTTTCTAGACTTGTTTTCTAGCTTTGGCTAATAGAAAAGAAGTAAGAAAAAATGTATCTGGTTCTTCTAAAAGGTCATACATACATACTCCATCTTTAAGAGTGTCTTCAAGGCTTCTACAAGGCGTTGGCTAGCACCAAGCAGTAGAAGACCATCCCCGGAAGATCGAGTGGATCTTTGGGGAGAGACGGAGCTGCGTTGGTGGCGTTCGTTCGTGACAACATACCGCTGAAACCGTTTCAGCTATCCTAGCACCGATAAAGGTATAACACTATCTCGTAGTCTTAGGTTCTTACTCGTGATAGATCCTGGTAGAGGCGGGTCACTTTATTTCCGCTGCACAATGTGATTCAACCCGGTTATTCCTCTAACAGTGGTATCAGAGCCACTCACGAGTACCTTATAGACTTAATGTGTTATAGTGTTTGCATATAGATTTTGAATCTATGTTTTGCATGCCTTAGGATTGCTAGAAATGTTGTATATTATGTATGACATATTTTTTTCATCATTTTGAATGTATGAGAATTGAGATTTTCCAGTTTTGAAGTCATTTCAAAAGTTGAAAAAAGTCTCATTTTCTGGCATTTCGGTCGACCGGGACTCATGTCCGGTCGACCGAGGAAAAATCGATAGCTAAATAATTGGGTTCGGATCAACCGAGTTGATCTTCGATCGATCCGAGTTGGTCTTGGTCGACCAGAGTTCTGTTTGGTCAACCGACCGGTCGACCGAACCCGAGGCAGAATTTGAAATGTTTATTTTACTGTTTGCTCGTTTTTCCATAAAGTGTTATGTTAATTGAGCATGATGCATAGTAGTCGCCTTTACCCTGTTGGTTTATTTTATAATACGATCTACGTATCGTGCCTATTTTTCTATCAAAAGTTGTAATTTTTCTTCTCATTAAATCCCCTCGAATGTAACTCGAGGTTTCCTTAGAATCATGTAATATTCTAGATTAGGAGAAGGTACAGCTGTGATGAAGATTTGAAGGCAACCACCTGAAGGTCAAGACGGTGTAGAATAGAGTATTTTCTTTTCACACCCTTAGACAGACTTCACGGTTTTTCCATTGGCTTGGAAAAACCGAATAGGATATGGCGATTACTATTGCATTTTACTTTTATGTATTGGATGCATATGTAAATAAGCATAAACTGTTTTATTTATGCTTTTCTGGTGAGATTGTTAAAAACAAAACCTCTCAATTAAAAATTAATTAGTGCCTTCCTTAGTTTGGCCCTCGTCAAGGCCTAGATCGACATTAGTATGGGATATGCCAAATCTATGCATACGTGTCTATCCGGGTGAGGCGCGAAGGATAAGTTGTGATATCCATGGCTAAAACTTAGGGTCCTAGTTAACTTGGATTATCTCGATAAATGGATTGAGGATCTAGAGGCAAAAGAGTTGAGAAAAGTGTATAATGATACGCTTGAATAAATGTTATTCACTCAACTAACCAAGAATTACATAATTTGATGTAATTGGCAAAGCGTTGCCTACCTAAATAATCAAGTTTTGGGCGATCGGCCAAAGTCGACTCGAGCGAGGTGAAATATGGATCTTGGCCCGCTAGAAAGTTAACGAACTTTCCGGAGTTGATAATGAGGGTTATTCACTCGAAGAAAATAGTGGGAGAAATCATTAAAAAGATAAAGACCTAATAATGATTTTTTACGGTACTTACTTTGCATATGTATTTTGTTGTAGAAAAATGGCAAATTCAAACCAAACACTATCATCTGCGTTTCGTCCTTGAGAAGGACAAATTAGAGGAGTTAACTTCCTCAGTGGTTCGAGAACTTGAGAATCGTTCTCAAGCATGAAAGAAAGATGTGTGTCCCTGGAGCGACCTATTCCCTGCTACACTGAGAGGCTCGCGCTGGGCGGCTGATAGAAGTGCTTATCGAAGCATGTTAGTGATGCTTTAGATGTGTCTAGCCTCATGCTTGTCACCATGAACTACGAGCTTGAAAGCAACATGAGGGACATGGGGGGCTTATGAGATGTTGGCTCACCGAAGCAACTATATCGAGGGCAAGCACGCCGGGAGAGATTCGATGTATCGAAATCTCTCTTTCGAGTCTAAAATGTCCGAAGGAATGCCGGTAGGAACTCACGTTCTTAAGATGATATGTTATGTTCGAACCATGAAAAATTGGGATTTCCTTTGGGACAAGAGTCGTCGATCGATTTGATCTTGCAATCGTTGCTCGAAACATACAATCGGTTCATTACGAATTATCATATGAATGAAATTGACAAGCCATTGCTCGAGTTGTTGAACATGCTTGAGGACTGCTGAGAAGGAAATAGACAAGTCCAAGCCCAACACCATGCGATGGTGCAAAGAAGCAAAGGCAAAGGTTTTGTGAGATCAAAGGCAAACCGAATGGTAAGCCCGAGGGCAAGCAAACCACTTTCAACAATGCACTCTGAAACCTAAGGGTGGTGTAGCCAAGGACTCTATCTGTCATCACTGTGGTGAGAAGGGTCACTGGAAAAGGAACTGCAAAAGCTATCTTGCAGGGAAACGGCTGGAAAAGGAGAAAGAAAATGTTGTTTCGGGCTCAGGTATTTATGTTATAGATATTAATATGATTGATATCAATTTAAATACAACTACTTCTTGGGTATTTGATACCGGATGTGGTTCTCACATTTGTACTAATGTGCAGGGACTGTAAAAGAGTAGAGAGTTGGGAAAGGGTGAAGTGGAACTACGAGTTGGCAACATGTGCTTAACTTATGAATTCATGGTATCACTTCCACTAGTACTTTGTTAGCTATATTTTCAAACGTGTTTTACAATTGGCTATATTTACATTTGGTATCATGTTTTTCAATTGGTCAATTGGTATCAAACTTGATTTTATCTCAAATAGCTAACATCGTATGTTTGATAAACGGGGAGATTGTGCTTAAGGCTATATTCCTTATCTCCTTTGTTTTTAGCTTAGGTTGATATTCTTCTTGAGCCATACATGACCATCTTTTGGATTTATGTGGTATTATGGACTCCTTGTTTTTTAGAAATCAACCAAGCTTTTTCATAAGTAATCCTTCTTCATAATTATTTTTGGTCTTTAGGATTGATCTTTTGGTTCTTATTTTATTAATCTACAAGACCATCAAGTTGTTTTCCATGGTTTTTAAGTTTTTTCTTTATATGGGGAGGATTATTAAATTTCATCAAGCTTCTCCAAAATTAATCTTTACTTTTCGTTAAAATGCTTTTCTTATTGGCGCTCTGATATCCCTTTTTGATTTTGACAAAAAGAGGGAGAATTTTTAGTGTTGCAAATGTGCCAAGAGAAGTAATTTACAAAAGGAGAATGCTTAGAACTTGCAAAATGGGAGAGATAAGGGATTCTTTAATATAGGGGGAGTAGAATTTTTTTTTAGAAAACTTCTACTTGTCTAGATCCTTAATATCCTTATCTCATGCATACATTTGGTATCTTTATTTTGCATATTATTCCCATTTGCATCAATGTTTTGTCATCATCAAAAAGGGGGAGATTGTTAGCCCTAAGGGCAAAGGTACTCTATGTTGTTTTGATGATAACAAACCATTGAGAGTTCTAATGTTTGTGTGAGCAATGTTCTTATTAATAGGATCCTTAGCACTCACATCAACATTGATGAAAATGGTAAGTTAGCTTCTTGTGTAAACTAAGGTTTGTATAATACACACAAGAAAGCTATTTTATGGAAGGAAGGAGGCAAGGAGGTTGGTTGGGAAATAGGGCTCCTCAAAGAGTCCCTAATGCATATGGCAAAAGAACTTAACTTGCTAGTGCTTATGTTTCTTGTTCTATCTTGGTTTATCTTATAAGCACTTAGCTTTACACTTAATTGTTCTTATATCCTTTTGCCATGCTTCCTTGTACTTATAATTGTCCATATCCTATCTAATTACATCAAAGTTTGACATAATCAAAAAGGGGGAGATTGTAAGCCCTAAGGGCGAACGAACTCGGTTTTTGATAATGGACAAACACTTGATGTTTGTGTCTAATGTTTATATCTTTGTGATAGAATATCGGAACATAGATTGGAAGCTCTAAGTACTTCAATCAAGCCATGATCAAGATTCAAAGTCGTATTATTCAAGGCTCATCTTTCAAGATTGAAGATTGAAGACTTAGGTTTGGTTAGATTAGCTTTGTCATTATAAGTCATTATCTTTAAAGCTCTAACCAAAGCTCTTATGAACATAAGCTCTACACTCTAGTCTTGCATGTTTTCATAAACACGTTTTCAAAAGGCTTAGGTTTCAAAATGATCTTTACATGTGTTCTTATCCAAAAAGCCTTTGATTTCATAGATAAGTCTTTTAGAAAAGTTTTCCAAGTGTTCTTACTTGTTACCTTTTAGGAAAACCTTTTTAGACTTCAAGAGATTTCAAAACAAAGGTCAAAACATCATCTCTCATACTACGAAAAGTCGGTCAGCGAGATTTTCTCGGATCAACCGAAGGATTTACTGAGAGTTGTTCTGTCAAAGTTCGGTCGACCTAAGCTTGGGTCGGTCGACCGAGATGATGGTTCGGTCGACCGAGTTTTTGGTCGGTCAACCGAGTTGCTCAAGTTCGGTCATCCGAGACTTGTTTCGGTCAACCGAACTCTGTTTTTACTAGCCGTTTTTTGACCGTTGGAGACTCGATTTTCAGCCAAATTTGAAATGTATAAATACTCCAAAGCTAGAGAAACATTCTAAGGCTTGCATATCAAATATTCATTGATCTCTCATCAAGCCAAAACACCTTCAAAGCAAAAACACTTCATTTCCATGATTTGAATCATTCAAAGGTGTTATTTCAAAAGCAAGACAAAGAGTGAATTTCATATGTTCAAAGAGCTAAATTGATTGTGCTTCAAAGGTATCCATTCTCACTTATAAGAGTGATCTTCTTTGTTCTTTAAACATTCAATTCCCTTTCTAAGTGATTGGGTAATTCTTGTAAAAGTCCTACTTAGTGTGGGCAAGCTCTTAGTGAGTTTCTTTGTAAAGTGGTTGTGTTGTAAAACTCTTTGTGAGTTAGCCACTAGTGTAAAGTCCTACTTTGTGTGGGCATTCTTCTTAGTGAAGTTATTGAAAATCCTTGGGTGCGGCTCAAGGTAGTGGATGTAGATTCTAAGTGAGTCGAACCACTATAAATCCTTTGTCTTGTTATTGGGTTTTACTTTAGCATTTGTTAAACTTGCACTATCATTGGTTAATTTGGAAATAGTTTACAAGATTTATTAGAAACCCAATTCACCCCCCCTCTTGGGTTCATTCATAGTGATGTATGAGGCCCTTTTAATATACATGCAAGGGGTGGTTACCTCTCCTTCATTACCTTTACTGATGACTTCAGTAGGTATGGATATGTGTTCTTGATGAAACACAAATCCGAAGCGTATTTACTAGAAGTAGAAAACCAACTTGGCAAGAGTATTAAGGTTCTTCGATCTGATCGAGGAGGAGAGTACTTGAGTCAAGAATTTTGTGACTATCTAAAAGATTGTGGAATCGTTTCACAACTTTCTCCTCCAGCTACTCCACAATGGAATGGTGTGCCTGAAAGGAGGAACAGAACCTTATTAGATATGGTTCGTTCTATGATGAGTCACACGAGCCTGCCCAATTCCTTTTGGGGACACGCACTAGAGACAGCAGCTTTAACACTTAACCGCGTTCCATCTAAATCAATTGTAAAGACCCCATACGAGTTATGGACTGGGAAGCGTCCCAGTTTGTCTTTCCTCAAGATTTGGGGCTGTGAAGCTTTTGTAAAACGCTCAGCTTCTGATAAGCTGGCTCCAAAATCTGAAAAGTGCATAGTTGTAGGTTATCCTAAGGAAACTAAAGGATACTACTTTTATATCCCTAACGAGAACAAAGTGTTTGTTGCTCGCACGGGAGTGTTTCTAGAAAAAGGGTTTGTTTCTAGAAACACGAGTGGGAGTAGTGTAGAACTTTCTGAAGTTCCAGACTCTCAAACTAGCACTAATGATGAGATGAAAATTAAACAGACTCCACAAGTTGTTGTGCGGCGAGTGCCACAAACGAGTTGTGCGGCCCAGCACTGATTCAAGAAACACAAGAATTGCGTAGAGTGCGGTAGAGTTCGTCGTCCACCTCCGGAAAAATTTGGATTTTTCATAACAGAACATGGTGATGTTATGTTTGTGGATCACGATGAACCTTCAACCTACAAACAGGCAATTAATAGCCCAGATTCTGAGAAATGTCTTGAGGCCATGAGATCTTAAATGAACTCCATGTACACAAACCAAGTTTGGATCTTGGTTGATCCACCTGAAGGGGTAACTCCCATAGGGTGCAAATGGGTTTTTAAGATTAAAACCGACATGGAAGGGAATGTACAAACGTACAAGGGGCGACTGGTAGCGAAAGGTTTCAAACAAATTCATGGCATTGACTATTCTTCTGTATCAATTTCTTCTGTTTTTTTTATGTCAATTGGGACTATTCTTCCTCTCTTTTACTTTTAACTTCAAAAAAATAGTTTTTTTGTGACGAAATTGTCATCACGAAAAGTCAGATATTTCATTACGAAAGAGTTTTAGACAAGTCACAAGAGTCATGAAATACTAAAAATAGTTTCTTCCCACTCCTCTCCACAACCTTTTCCAGAATCCTCCAAAACTATAGATACATGTGTATGGAATTTATCTTTTGACAAGTCACCAGTCATGAAATACTAAATTTATTCTATTTTCTAATGTTTGTGCACCACTAATGCTCTGGATGCTGAATGAAAGAAGCATGGTGATGTGCACATAAATCAAAATGGTTCTTGGGTCCCGCCTTCTACGATGCCTTTTGGCTTTGATTTGAGGGCATGATTACAGTAGCAAGCGCGACGGCATAGGGGACCATTGTTACATGTGTATTATATGAGCAACCACTTTGTGCACTTGTTGCCAAAGGTTAGGTTAGTCTCCAATACATGCATTTGAGTGGTATCTTGGGATCGACCACTTTGTTTGACAAAGGTTAGGTCTGTATCCCGTCCATCCCCGCCCATACCCCCAATTATTGGGGATTTAATGGGTTATGCTATTGTTGTTGTTGTGTTGTATTCTATTTTCTAATGTACCATTTTGGCCGATCAAATGTTCTCTTTGATCAAAATATTAATATTAATCTCTTAAATATAATTAAATAGAATTAATGGTATACAAATCTAATTTAAGAAAGTAATATTGATGTTTTAATTAACGAAGTACTTTTTTTTCTTTTTTAATTCTCGCAAATGTCATAAATGACTTATATTATGAAATAAAAGTAATAATATTTTTGGATGATGTTTTTCTTCATAAATCACGGGATAACGGGAATATGTATAAATTAGTAACATGTTTTATATTTGGAATAAGAGATGAGATAAAGAGTAGAACAGATGATCTCGAACGAGCAAATGAATAGAGAAGGGCAAACAAGTTTGGCGATTCACACCTGCAGGCACCATGGTATAAATGAAAGTCAGCAGGCTGGAATTCGAACAGTTTTACTACTTTAAAATGATGTCTGAGCCTGCCATGCTATTTCCTGGTCTTAAAGCTACAAATGTCAAGTTTTCTGCAGGCAGAAAAAGAAGGTAAAAAATTATATGTCCCTATTCTGTGTTCTTATAATCGATTATTGTCACGTATTTATTTTTACCTACAGGTTCCACTATTTCTTGTAAGTTATAGTTTTTTAATGAGCAAATAGCTTTTTCTGCCACAAAATTAGTTACGAGTGCTATATCTCCCACAAATCACATTTTTGTGCTATATCTGCCACAAAACTAGTTACAAGTGTTATATCTGCCACAAATCATTTTTTCGTGCCTTTTTTGCCATTAAACTTTTTACGAGTGCTAAAAATGCCACAAAAAGAGGGAGGGTGAAGGGAGAAATAGGTAAGAGATCAAATTAATTTCAATTAGACCCTAAAATCAAAATTTTATATTATATTGGGTACCTAATTTTATTTTATTTTTAATATTTGACCATTCTTCCCAAATTTACCAAAACCCTCACCGCTACCTTATTCTTTCTTCTCTTCCCACATCGAGCCACCACCACCACCTCCCATCCCGTTACCCAATCCCTGCCCTACCCATACCAAAGAGTACCATATCTGACAAAAAATGACTACATGAAGATTTGGAGAGGCGTGGTGAAGGTGATAGCCTAGCAAAAATGTCTAAGAACAATTAGATATTTTTAGGAAATTGGTTTGCATTTTGCATATTGCTTTGCGAGAGTCCTTTTTGTTCAAGAATTCTGATGGTTTCAGATGCAAAGCATCTATGTTAGGTTAATTATGTACTGCAAATTAGTCTACATTTTGTTTAGTAGTTTGACTGATATGTATTTTGTTTAATTTTTTTTTTTTATGGTTTTAGCAGCAAAGCACTTGGTTAATCATGTAGTGAAAATTGATTAGCATTTTGCATTTTGCTTTGATTTATATGTATTTTGTAAAGCAGTTTATAAAGGTTTAAAGGAGCAAACCATTTGTGAAATTTGTTATATATGTCTGAAATATAGATCTAGAAGTGCTTTCATCATATGGATTGCTATTCGTGGTTAATTTTCAGGGGGTATGGGTGGGGGTTAGGGATTGGGTGGCGGCGGTGGCCCGAGGTGGGAGGAGAAGGAAGAAGAAGGTGGTGGAGGCTTTGATAAATTTGGGAAGAAGGGGTTAATTATTTAAAAAATAATTTTTGTACCCAATTAAATATAAAAATGTGATTTTAGGGTCTATTTGAAATTAATTTTATCTCTTAAATATTTTCCCTTTCACCCTCCCTCGTTTTGTGGCATTTTTAGCACTTATAAAATGTTTCATGGCAGAAAAGGCACGGAAAAACGATATGTGGCAGATATAACACTTGTAACTAGTTTTGTAGCAGATATAACACAAAAATGTGATTTGTGGCAGATATAGCACTCGTAACTAGTTTTGTGGAAGAAAAAGTTATTTGCTCTTTTTTAATTAAAAAATTAACACGTGTCAATTTCTTACTAGTGAGACAGAAAATGGGACAACGAACGGGTATAAAAGATTCCTACCGGAAAAATACCATCTTCTCTAAGATTCTAACTAAGAATTTTCTAAAAAAAAAAATGGAAGAAGGACAAGAAGAAGAAACGTGTTGAAACCATTATTCATTTTCTTGATCTACTTCTAAAATGGCTGCCATTTCATGATTTCACCTTTAAATTTTGTACCACATTTCAAAGTCTTCCAATATCCTAACTCCTAAGAATAAACCTATATAAACCCCCGACAAACAAACCTTTTTCTTGTTGAAATTCATAGTACAAAAAATATTCAACCAACACAAACTCCATAAAATTTCTTCTCCTTCCCTCTTCCTCCCCCCAAATCCCATATATATATAACGGTCAAATCTCCCATATTCCATTAAAGAAAAGGTTAAAAACGTGATCGAGAAAACTTGCAAGAAGAAGGAGAAGAAGGAGGAGGAGGAGGAGGAGAGAAGCTGTAATGGGATTGAGAATTTATTTGCTGATTTTGATAATAGTTGGAGCAGCAGCTATAGTATCAACAGGGCAAAGCAAAAGGGTATTAAGACACAAGAATTTCAAGAGTTTATTTGAAACAAAACTTCCAAGAGGACCAGTGCCTCCTTCAGGTCCATCTACATGTCATAACAAGCTTCATCCTTTCAAACAAAGAGACTATTCAATTCCTCCTCCTCCTCCTGATTTTGTACTTTGCCCTGAACTCATTTTTCTTTTCATCGCCAAGCTCTTCTTCTATTTCTTTTTTATCAGCATCACTATCAAAATATATAAACAAACTTGATAAAGAACAGCAGCAACAATCTGAACAAAGGTTGCACCAGCCAAGAGGAGCTCCAAAGAAGAGGAAACAGTACAAAATGATCAACACAGCAAGAGAAGCAAGTTAGACAACCAGGTGGACAACACATCAACAAAGAATCATCCAGATGCTTCTAGAATCAGAGAAGCACCTGATCCAAACACAGAAAACTATATATATATGTGTGTGTGTAAGTTGATTAAAGAGGTTTCCCTTTTGTAAGGAATACAACTATTGAAGTATCAGCTTACACTTTAATTGCGATAACCGTAACTTTTTACTTACATGTTATTTACGTATAATTAATTTTTGGTGTAATTTATTGCGTAGGCGTATTTTATTTCGTGTTATTACGTGATCGCATGTCTGTTTATTTTTATAACATGTTACGTGTTACTTTTGGGTACGTTTTGTGAGGGAGCGTTTCGTATGTATATCGTAATTGAGGGATCTAGTTGTAATTTACTTGGAGAAATAATTTAATTAGAGTCGGTAATAAAATTGAATTAGGAACCCTAATAGATTTTGGAGAGTTACCATAATATAATATAATAGTAATAAAAGGAATAAGAAAATATAATATAATAATCTATTTATATATCACCATCACAATTCACCAAAACAAAAATAAAAGAAAGAGAAACAAAAGTTATATATATGAGCAGGGGCATCAAGAACCGTGAGGCAAAAGAAAATATAAAAAGGGTAGCAACAGTGGCTTTTTAGCCGCAAGTCACAGAGAGTTGAAAAGAGAGTTTTTGTGAGTTTAGGATTTCTGGGAAGAATTTTGAGAGATCACCAAGGGAGCGTTACTTGTCCGTTTTCTACGCATAATATTCCGATTCGATGGCGTTCGAGTTAGTTTTGAATGAGCGTAGACGGATCGTGATTCGGAGTCCAGGGTAGAGAGTTATCGCACCGAGAGCGTGACTGGGTAGTGCTGTTACGGAAATTTCTTGTTTAATTACTTTTGATCGAGGTAAGGACCCCATACTTTATATTATTTTCTGCCCGGAATTGTGTATATATATATATATATGTTGGGTACTGTTTCGTAATTGTTTAAAGACTAATTATACGTGATTTATTGCATAAACTGTCTGATTTGCGAATCAAATGCATGAATTGGGTTTTATCGCTTTGTTTATTTCGTAATTGTTTTGGGTTCGATTAGTTGTTTCATAATCTGAATCCTAAATTGTTTTACTATTTATAATACTTGATATTACGTGAACTATCATAAATGTGATATTCGTGAATCGTTAATTGGTTAATTGATGAACTTGCATAATTGTTTATCGCTTTGGTCGTCTTAATTGGATAATACTTGGTGTCATCCTAATTGGTTTCGTCTTCTTTAGTCCTATGTGATTTTGATCGATCGAGTCATCGCCCTATTTTGAGCTCGTGTCTAGAATCTATTAAATGACATGACTCGTTCGAAAGGTATAAACGTGAGTAAGATGAGGTGCGAATGTGTTGATCCCGGGGATCATGTGTGGCACTTCATGGACCTTCATCCTGATGAGGGAAAATCATTGGGACTGTAACGGTTTTGTGGAGTCCAAAGTGTTGGATGATGATACAATGTAGGATGAGTCCTTAAGGCGTGAACCCGTTCGTTCAGAGGTGAAACTGAACCCAGTGCATATGAACTTTTTGGGGTCTTCCTAACAAGGCAAAGTGTTAGGGCCGTTACAGTTATTGTCGTATAGTCGTGACTAGATACTTGAGCTCCAATGGTGGGAAGTCATGTCACAGAGGTCACTATACTCATAGTGTCTAAGTAAGTGTACAATCGTGCGTACCGTTTGGACAAAGCACGGTGCGCTTCGTACATTCGGTTGTGTAAGTGCTTGGATATGAAGAGTGTGGTTATTTAGCTTAATTGTTATCATAACTTGTTTATTCTTGTTTTGGTCCTATTTGATACTTGATTTTGAGTCTTTTAACTTGTATTTTGGGTTGGGTTTAATTTGGTGCAAGATAGTACACTTGTGTACAAGTTTTGCACTTGTTTTCCGATTTTCGCAGGTTGCGGACGAAGCAATCGTCTTACGTATCGTCCGTAGAGAAACAGAACCTACTGTCTTCGTGCAGACGAATCCCTTCATCTGCGGCTACTTCCGATCGACCGGAGACTCTGTTTTCTGTTTGGTTGCTTCTGGCGACCACCGGTCGATCGAAGACCCTGTCTACTTCTGGTCGTCAGGAGACTCTGTTTTCTGTCGGGTTGATTCTGGACGACAACCGGTCGACTAGACTATGGGTATGGTCGACCGACGGGTCACAATGAGGCTATTCGGTCCTGTATAGTTCTTTTCTGTCTCAGGTTCAGAGTATTGTGGGACTTGTGTAGTGTCTTGTCAAGAGTATTATTTCAAAGGGGTATTTTGTAAAACGGGAATGTGCCATAGTGTCATCTATTATTTATACTTGTTTTATTGGGTCCTTACTGAGCATCGGAGCTCAGTCCTTCCACTTTACTGTGCAGGTTTTGTAGATGTTGATTCTATCATTGGTAGTGATACTTGGGAAGGGGACTATGAAGAGTGATTCATAACCGGCTATTATTTAGAGATTTAGATCATTCTTTTATTTATTTACACTTTGAGTATTTCTTTTATAGCAATGTTAAACAATTTTCTTTGTAATACTTAGTATTTCACTCTTAGTAATTTAATTCGCTCTGTTAACTCTTATTATTTTTGGATTATTTTATAATGAATTCCCTTTCAGTAATCTCTGTACTCGTGGGCTTTGGTGTCTCATCTACCAATGAGACACTACCATGTCATCATTCTGGAGACGGGGTGTGACATTACTGCAATTTCTAATACATTTGAAGAATAGTTAAAGAGGCTAAATAAACTTTTAATAATAAAAAATAGAGGGAGTATTGCATATATAACTTGTATTCACCCAATATATACTTAAATCCTGAATTAGTAGCTTCCAAATAGACGCGTGTTTCTTTAATATAACCAAAACCCTCAGCTGACCTATTATGTCCTCGCTTGCCCGCGCGGTCATGATGGGCGCAAGTCTTCCCTCGGTCTAGAATCTTTTACTGCTCGGGAGACAGGCTTGGTCTTAGTCATTTGGGGCTGGTTGGGTATCGTGAACCCTAACTCCAAGGAAGAACACCCTAACCCCTAATTCTTATTTTTCTTGAAAATATATAGAGTGAATGGCCTATTTTGTACATAAACTATTTTTCTTTTTCTGATTTTAGACCAAAATTTTGTTTTCGACTCTGTCTGGACTTTTACGAGTGCTCTGATACAAGAAAAATTCAAAATTCCGACCAAAATCTCATTGATGAGTAAAACGGTTTTGTTTTTGCAGGGGCAAATATACCGGCGTAGTAAAAAAAACCCTGAATTCAATCAGTATCCCTTAAAACTCTACCCTGCCCTTAAATATCCTACTATATAAAAAAGCAAAATGCTGAAATTATCTTCCTTACCCGTCTCCCTCACACTCTCCATATGTGATACCCTAATCATCATAAAAGCTTCACAATTGGAACAGAAGCTGGACTATTAAACAGCACAACTGCGTAAATGACTTCGGTTTCAAGCTCAAGCATACATAGAGCAATAATGATGGAAGTTTGTAGATTCCCAAGGGTTGTTGCATTTTATACATCTCGGACTGAAAACAACCCAGGCAGGCGATTCATATGTTGTCTTCCATCTCGAGTGAGTAATATTTATACATTGTTGAATTCCTTTAATTTTAGGATACATTTTTCTTAAATAATAGGAATATTGTAGGATGATGGTTGTTGGGTTTTTTCTAATGGATTGATAATCCATCTTCAAGTCAATCCGAGTTGTGTTATACCCGGGCTGTTTGCAAAGTAGGAGAATAAGGAATCTGAAATTGAGAAGTTGAAAGAAGAAATGTGATTGAAGGATGCGAAAGTGATGATTTTAGACTAGAAGATGAAGATAGGTTATGGGTTGGTAGAACTAATGTACTTGGATTGTTGTTCTTTGTGGTTTTATTCTGATAAAAATTGTATTAGTTAATTTCATGTTGTTTTAGGTTTGCTTTGTTAGATGTTGTTTTATCCTTTTCAGATGTAAGCATTATCAATCAATTGTAATGTGTCCTTCAATGAATATGAATCTAGAAAGAAATTCCGAATGGATTAATAGTAGCTTCATACATTACAAAACATGATCATTTCTTGCAAAAACATCACAATTTCCAACATAGGGAGCAAAATATTGAGCAAAGAGTAATAAAAAAAAACATCCCAATTGTCAACCCAAAAAGTGAGCAAAAGAGTAATAAAAAACATCTCAATTGTCAACACAAAAAGTGAGCAAAATATAGTCTAAAATAAGGTAAGTCCAAGCAAAATGTTTAACATCATAAATAACTACAACTAATCGTCGAAGACGTGTGAAATAAGTTGGTAATCTTCTTGGACACCTCCAATATCAACATGTGTTCATCCTTAGCTTCATCATCCGCAGCTTCCAGGAGTTCATCCTCATCACCAGCATCCATCACGTCATCACTTTCAGGCTCCTCTGCCTCATCCTCATTGTAGTCAAATTAAGGCTGTAAAAACACATCAAAGTTAAATAAATATAAAGTTTTAAAGAACAAGAAAAAAACTAAATTAGTACTCTATTCCTCGTCATCATTTGTCTCCACCATCTTAGACTTTCATTTTTTTATTATTATTTGTGGACAACCCCTTTTGTTGTGTCTCAAAACTTTACAATTTCTGCATCTATTCATGGAAGCAGTAAAAGGTTGTTGTTCACCTTGTCCTTGTCCATGTCCATCTTCCAAGTTGGTAGAAACATTCTCATTTTCTAGACATGTTCTTGCATTGTGTCCCACCTTATTGCACCTCCTGCAAGATGACTTCTTTCCATGCCTTGACAATTTAGTTGTCCTCCTAACAACAAGTTTTTCAAATGCGTCTTTCCTCCTTAATTTCTTGAGCATACTAGGGAGTTTAATCTTCTTAGGTAGAAGTACTGGATTTTTTCCCAATCATCGGCCACAATTGTGAACCACTAATAGAATTAATAATATCCTCATAGGCCTTCTTGAATATATATGGAGAAGTGATAAACTTCACTAACATACTTTTCAACCTCTTCATCAGCAGCAATTATAGCACTACATGCATGTACACAAGGTATTGCACAAATTTGTCATTTTCTACATGAACACTGCCTAGGTCAACAACTTATTTGTCCCCATAAGCCCCTTCTAGCTGATACTTATTACCCCAGCAGCCCTAGGAATGAACTCATTTTCTCTAGACATCAACCTTTCAAGATATTTGTTCACCATTAGGACAAATAAGTATATCTTGTTTCATAATCGACTCTCTCTTAGTTTGGTGCTTTGTCATCAAATAGGTTCTAATTGATTTAAGCGTTGCTAAAATAGGCCTACTTCTAGCTTGCAAAATAACAGAATTGAAGATTTCACATATGTTATTAAGAAACATGTCACATTGTGAGTGTGTCCTAAAAAAGGCACTAGACCAGTGCTTAGCATTACAAGCATCAACCAATCGTGAATGAGCAAGAGGATCTAATACCTTAAGTTTCTCCATGTTGTCCAAGAGATTTGGATGAGTTGATGTAGCACATCCTAAAGCTACAAATTCAAAGCATTTCCAGAAATTGCTTTCTAAAGTTTTAGTGCAAATGTTGAAACAAAAAACCTGTCTATCTGAAATCAGTGTCCATTTTTCCTTCTCTTCAAAGCCAAGATCAGTCTTAAAAACTTTTAGGAAACAGAGCCAGGTTTCCTTTGTTTCTGCTTCAGCTACTGTACGGCAACAAGTACAAAGAGTTGTTAGAATCAACTCCTACTGCAGTCAGCAATACTCCCGGATGTAGACCTCTCAAGTGGCATCCATCAAGTCCAAAAACCTTTCTACATCTTTTTAAGAAACCCCTTTTAAGTTCCCCCAAACACATGTAGAACCTCAAGAATTTCTCATTTCCCTTGCCATAAATATCATGCATCAGACCCACATTCTTCATGGAATCAGATTGTCTTAGTTCCTCTATGTAGTCCCACAATCTTGTGTACTGGTCATGGTATTTGCCTTGAATCATCTCTATGGTTCTTACAAGTAAATAGAAATATTTTATTGTTTGACCAAGTCCCCTTGATAAACTTGCCCATTTTTTGCCTTATGGTTCTTAAAGGCTTATTTCAGTTCAGATTTGCTATTGAAATTAATCATGTCTACCTTAAACTTTGGGATTTTCATGTCCATTTCATGCCTAAACCTCATTGACACTTCAGCAATTTTTTATTCTACTTTCCCTCACAAACCTTGTTTTCATAAGGTTTACTTTTCAGACTTTCTTCAAGCACTTCATCATATGAAATTAAACTTTCTAGTTCATCTGAATCATAGAAATTTGTAGCATATAACTACATTCAGTGACCATATCCCAATAGTACCAAATATCGAGTAATTTTTTTGTGTCCCAACAAATTACATACTAAATTCAGTTCAGCTATGACAAATGTGTCACTATGACAATAATCGAAATAGTTTACTTTACCCTACCATAACTTGGTCTCTCTTTCACTTTCTCCTGGTCACGAATCCTCATCGTCAATGTTATAGCAAGATTTTGTAACTTATTTGGATGTTTTTTATTATTCTTCATGGGACGTTTAGACTGGGGATTTGGGGGAATCGTTTGGTCATTCAAGAATGGCTGATGGGTGTCTAATGGGGGGTTTGGAAATATCTGAAGTTTAATAAAGCAACCCCTTCGTATTCGGGTGGGTAGTTGGAAGTGGCTACTTTGAGACTCAATAACTTCGTGTCTAGAAAGAATTAGCTTGAAACAACAATTACGTTTTGTTCTTGGCATGGCAGAGAGTGATTATGAACTTTGGTAGAAGCCACTTATGTGGTGGGAATCCATATTTAATTAACTTGGGAGTTTGAGTTTCAAGATGTGAGAATTTATGTTTAAACATGAATCCAATCCCATATCAGAATATTAATAAATAACAAGACTCATTTTTCTATACAAATAGACTACTCTTTATGCCTTGTCTAATGTGAGAAAAAGAAAGAATAAAAAGAAAAGGGCATTTTACTATTGCCTTTCTTTTATTTTCTTTTGAGAACAAAAACGAAAAAGTTAAGACTTTTTAGTCTCTGTCTTTTTCTTTTAAATCCCTTTTCTCATAGTAATAAAAAATTTATTCGGTGATTTCTCAGGAAAACTGAGGAGCTTTTGAGGTGATCGAATTCGGTGTGCACCGTTGCAGATCTGGACCGTCTTATCTTGCAAGGAGTTTCTCTGTTCCTTTCGCACCGGTAAGTGGGGCGAATATTCTCTTAAAGGCAAACCAGTTTCAACTGGTGATTCGGTTGTTTACCAGATACGATTCGATTTTCACGTATCTGAAATTTCTATCTTCTGGTACAGGTATTTTTCCTAAATTTCCTGTTTCTGTATTATAAACTGATATAGTGTTATTTTTCTTGTTTCTAGCTGGTTTAGTGTTTTGAATTTATTTAGCCTTGCCGAATTAATTGTTCTTGATAATTAATTTTGTTAGTGTCCCTGATTGGGAATAGGATTACATGTTTAATTCTATCAAATTTAACTACAACGAACCTATCGCTTCTAACAATCTTCAAGTGAATATTCCATTATCAATAATTGATTGCAATGGAAAATCCACCTCAATCCGTTATGTTCAAACCCATGATTGACATGACAGGCCTGCCAGACAAATTTTTTTCCTGGGCAGTACTTCAAGCGCTGACAACAGAGTATGAAAATATGGTTGTCAATGTGGGGCTTGATGAATGCGGTCGAGGTGCTGAATTTGCTGCTTGGAAAAAACATAACGAGATCTGTAGAGGGGTGATTCTGTCAGCTCTGACAGATGTCCTTTTTGATGCCTTCTCTTCTTATTCTTACACATCAAAAACTATTTGGGATGAGTTGAATAGGAAATATAATATTGATGACCAAGGTCTTGAGAGGTATCATGTTTCTAAATTCTTGAAGTATAATATGGTTGCGGGCAAGTTTGTAACTGAACAAACTCATGATCTGTAATTGATTGACCACTCCCTCTCTGAATTAAATATGAAGCTTCCTGAGAAATTTCAAGTTATGTCAATAATAGAGAAATTTCCTAAGTCTTGGGAGGAGTTCGGTATGACACTCAAACACGGGAAAGGAGAAATATCTCTACATGATTTGATGTTGGATATATCAATTGAAAATGAACATAGGAGTCAAAATCACACTGCACATGTTGAGTCTAATATTCACGTAGTAACATCTGGACAGAAAAAGTATAATCAGAAGAATGTGAGGATGTAACCAAGGCGAAAGGCAAGGTTAAAAATAAAACTAAAAACAAACAAACCTTGTTGGAATTGTAATCAGGTTGGGAACTGGGCTAAGGGTTGTCCGTCCAAGAAGTCTAAGGTCAAGCATGGATCCAATTCTGAGGCACGTGTCAACATGGTAGTTGAAGAAGTCAATCCAATGGATGCTGATTTGAGTGCACACCTCGCCAAGGTTTGCACTATTGAAGCTAAAACTGGTGGGACTGGTACTACTGTTGATGATAGGTGTGTTTTTGTTGACCCTTTAATTCTAACTATCATGTTTGAGCCACTTGAATGGTTGGTTGATACTGGAGCAAATGTGCACGTTTGTGATGATAAAAAGATTTTTGTATCCTACCAGCCAGTTTGAGGTAAAACTGTAAGAATAGGGAACTCAAGTTCAGCCAATGTGATTGGGATAGGATGCATGGACTTGAAGTTTCCTTTACGGAGCATTCTTTCTCTTCAGAGGGTGCATCATGTTCCAGCAATTCGAAGAAACCTTATTAGTGGTTCATGTTTAGTTTCAAAGGGTTATGAACCCAATTTACACTATGGTACATTTATTGCCAAAGGCTATTCGTATGATGGTTTGTTTAAATTAAGAGTTGAACCTTTTACCTTTGAATTTTCTGAATTAATTAAAGCTTTTTCTGTTGAGAAATCTGATATTCCTGTTGTGCATTCAATTGAATCTACTGAAACTTGGCATAGTAGACTTGGGCATTTAAATTTAGATTCTATTAAAAGAATGATGAATTTAAATCTGATTCCTAAACATGACATTGATAAGAAATTTAAACGTTCAGTGTGTGTAGAAGCTAAAACAACAAGGAAACATTTTCATTCAGTTGAAAGGGATTCAGAGTTGCTTGACTTGGTTCACAATGATATTTGTGAATTCAATGGTTTGTTAACTATGGATCAAAATAAATACTTTATTACCTTTATTGATGATTGTAGGAAATATAGTTATGTTTATCTACTTAAACATAATGGTGAAGCACTTAATAAATTTCTCATATTTAAAAATGAAGTTGAAAACAAACTGGCAAGAAACTTAAAAGGTTAAGATCTGATAAAGGTGGAGAGTATGTGTCTAATCTATTTGTTGAATATTGCCAAAGTAATGGCATAATTCATGAGATGACAGCCCCTTACTCACCCCAGTCAAATGGAATTGCTGAACAGAAAAATAGAACTTTTAAAGATATGATTAACAGTCTTCTTTTGACTTATGGATTACCCAAGTATGTGTGGGGAGAGGCTTTGAATACGGGTTGCCATATTCTGAATAGAGTCCCTCTTAAACATAAAGACCAAACTCCTTTTGAAGTCTGGAAAAGAAGGAAACCTAACATAAAGTACTTGCGTGTGTGGGGTAGTCTTGAAAAAGTACTAATCCCTGAACACAAGAGGAAGAAGATGGGTCCTAAAACTGTTGATGCTATCTTTATTGGCTATGTGGAAACTAGCTATGCTATGAGATTTTTAGTAATCAAGTCTGAAATTTCTAGCGTAGAAGTTAACACAATAGTGGAATACCGTGATGCTACATTCTTTGAGGATGTGTTTCCCATGAAAACTGGTTTGTCTCAATATTCTACTTTAGACTCGGCCTTAGCATCTAGTTCCATTCCTGATCATGTGTAAAGGATGACAGATGTGGGGGCAGATCCTAGTAGTTCCAATCCTCAAAAAGAGTATTTGGGTGAACCTAAAAGGAGCAAAAGAGCAATGGTAGTCAAGGAATTTGGAAGTGATTATGTCACTTACAATGTTGAGGACGTACCTTTAACTTTCAAGGATGTTATGACCTCTCCTGAGGCTAAGCATTGGAAATCTGCTATCAAAAGTGAGATGGATTCTATTGTCTCTAATGGGACATGTGAATTAGTTGATCTCCCTTCTGGGTGTACTACTATTTGATGCAAATTTGTCTTTAGAAAGAAATATAACTTAGATGGTACCATTGATAAGTATAAGGCCAGATTAGTTGTCAAAGGGTTTTAGACAAAAATAGGGGATTGATTACTTTGATACTTATTCCCCTGTTACTTGGTTGACTACAATCCGTGTACTTATGTCATTGGCTTTTATACGTGGTTTCATCATCCATCAAATGGATGTGAAAATTGCTTTTCTTCATGGAGATCTTGAAGAAGAGATTTATATGGATCAACCTGAACGATTTGTAGCCAAAGAAAATGAGCAAAAGGTCTGTAAACTTGTTAAGTCCTTATATGGACTAAAACAAGCCCCCTTAAAATGGCATGAAAAATTTGATAAAACTATTTTATCGCTTGGCTTCACTACGAATGAGAATGACAAGTGCATTTACTACAAGGTTAAAGATGATTCTATTCTTGTTCTATGTCTCTATGTAGATTGTATCTTGTTGTTTGGGTCAAATATTGAGGTTATTAATGAGACTAAGTCATTCTTGAATAGTAAGTTTGAAATCAAGGATATGGGAGAAGCAAGTGTGATTCTTGGCTTGAAGTTGATTCGTTCAACTGAATGATTAACCATTTCTCAGTCTCACTATGTTGAGAAGAACATTCTCGAGAGATATGGTTATCAGAATTGCAAAATTTCCCTTGGATAGGGTACTTAGGTACTTGAAGGGAACTATTTCCCTTGGGCTGCATTATGGGAAATTCCCTGAAGTACTCGGGAGTACAGTGATGCAAGTTGGATAGCCAAGAACTTTGGAAGCAATGGTTGCACTGAATATATGTTTTTACTTTAAATGGCGGTGCTGTCTCCTGGAAGTCTTATAAACAGACTTTGATAACGCGGTCCACTTTTGAGGTTGTGTTATGTGCCTTGGATACTACTGGAACGGAAGTTGAGTGGCTGTATGGACTTTTGTCTTCTTTGCCAATGGTCAGCAAACCCATTCCTGCTATATCTGTGCATTGTGATAGTCAAAATACAATTGCTAACATAAAGAGTACCAAGTATAACCAAAAGACAAAGAGACACATCCAAGTTAGACTTAAGTCTATAAGGGAAATAGTGTCTGATAGGGTGATGTCTGTTGATTTTGTTGGATCCAAAGATAATTTAGCAGACCCTCTAACAAAAGGATTAGAAACTACTCTATTCCTTAAATCCAGGTTGGGGATGGGACTGAAAACCCATCAATGATTCACCTTTAGTGGCAACCCAACCGACTAAGTGGAGATCCTACAAGGCGGTTCATTGTGGTATAAACAAGTTGGTTGAGTGAATCGGGCACCTTATATACTAATTGATACTTATGTATCTGTGTGTATATTCTCCTGTAAGCCTGAAAGATGCTTAGCTGCAAATTTAGTAAGAGTTTTTGTACTCTGAATGGAATCAAGTCTTTTTAGACAGGATGTTATCAGTGCATCCCTGGAGATTGCCAACTATGTGACTGTTGTTGTGTGGCCACAACTAATAGAACAGGTTTTTCTCTGAATACACTTATGAGACAGGATCAGACACAAGGCCATAACGTGTCAACCCTAAAGATTGTCTCCATAGCCTTTTTTTTTTTTTAAAATTTGTTGTTACCAATGGACGCTATCACATCCAAGGTTCAGATTAAAGGCTTTAGTCCATCTGTTCCAGTGGGGGCATAAGTTGGATATTTAGGTGGTGGTTCAAACCGGAAGGTACTGTCATTGAAAAGCAAATTAATGTTAATCCCATATACTAATATACTATGGATTTGTGTGGGATTGTTGGAAGTGACTACTTTGAGACTCAATAACTTTGTGTCTACAAAGAATTAGCTTGAAACAACAATTACATTTTGTTCTTGGCATGGCAGAGAGTGATTATGAACTTTGGTAGAAGCCACTTATGTGGTAGGAATTCATAGTTAATTAACTTGGGAGTTGGAGTTTCAAGATGTTAGAATTTATGTTTAAACATGAATCCCACATCGGAATATTAATAAATAACAAGTCTCCTTTTCCTATACAAATACACTAATCTTTATGCCTTGTCTAATGTGGAAAAAAAAAAAGAAAGAATAAAAAGAAAGGGGCATTTTACTACTGCCTTTCTTTTATTTTCTTTTGAGAACAAAAACGAAAAAGTTAAGACTTTTTAGTCTTTGTCTTTTTCTTTTAAATCCCTTTTCTCATAGTAATAATATTTTTATTCGGTGATTTCTCGGGAGAACTGAAAAGCTTTCGAGGTGATCGAATTCGGTGTGCACCGTTGCAGATCTGGACCATCTTATCCTGCAAGGAGTTTCGCTGTTCTCTTTCGCACCTGTAAGTGGGGTGAATATTCGCTTGAAGGAAAACCAGTTTCAACTGGTGATTCGGTTGGTTACCAGATACGATTCGGTTTTCACGTATATGAAATTTCTATCTTCTGATACAGGTATTTTTCCTAAATTTCCTGTTTCTATATTATAAACTGATACAGTGTTATTTTTCTTGTTTCTGGCTGGTTTACTGTTTTGGATTTATTTAGCCTTGCCGAATTAATTATTATTGATAATTAATTATGTTAGTGTCCCTGATTGGGAATATGATTACATGTTTAATTCTATCGAATTTAACTGCAACGAACATATCGCTTCCAACAGTATTATGTGTTGGGTAGGGACTCGTGTTTTTTCCGTGTGCGGACATTATCCCAACTAAAACAACACATTTCAGTCACGTGACCTTTTTTGGTCGAAATTTTAAAAGTTTCCTACATCGTGGCACCCGTAAAACGCTTCACTTTCAGTTGGTAGGTCGAGAGTTCGAGTCATGCCGGAAAAAATTTGAGGAATCACTATTAATCTTTCTTTAAAAAAAGAAATAAAAAATAGTTAAAGTTCAAAATAGGCCATTCACTCAAGGATATATCCTAGTACTTTTTTCAGATAAAAAAATTAGTGATTGGGAGGGAACAAGTCCTTAGCGCAAGTAAACTAGGAAACTGCATGCTGTGTTTTGGAGAAAACGCTGCTAAACTCCATATCACTTGTGCACCAAGCGGAAGAAACCGCGTTCTCAAAGCGCATTTGGATTATGGAATCATTACTCTTTCCTCCCAAATATTATGTCGGTTACACGTGCTCCACTATATGATGTAATTTTAGTATTTAAAAAAATATCAAATACAATTAATCTACTTAGTTTTTCAAGATATTAATGATGATGGTGAAGAATTTATGTGTTTAGTTAGAAATGGCTAAGGTTTAAAACGAAGTAAATTTGGTACATGTTGAAATTTGTTTACACGGTTCTCTAACTCTTAGTTAATAGCAGTTAGTTAACAGTTGTTTACAAAAAAAATAAAAATTATTAAAAATATATCTCTCTAAATTATAACCGTCAAATGAATTATCCAACTTCTCCATCAATCTGCACATAGTCAACCCGGGGTTGAGTTTAGGCCTGACAATTGAGTCTATTGAGTCTAAAATATTGAGTCCAAACTCAGGCCCACTAAATTGAGACCCAAGTTGGATTTCTATTGGATTGAGTCTAGATCTTTTCAACTAGAGTCCGAACTCAACAACATTGAGTCTTGGATCTAATTTGGGTTCGCTCTCTAATTTTACTTATAATTTTATTGATACTAAATTTATCGACCGGAACGTGAATATTTTTTTAAATAAAATAAATAATGATTATTAGCGAAATATTTTGTAAAAAGTAATATGCACCATTCGTTAACATTAGGATCATATCCTTATGTTCATATACAACAAAATAAAAAAATAATATTAATTGGGTCTCTTGGATGTATAAAATTATAATTTAGACCAATAGCTTTGGGTTCCATACTTGGCTTGCATCATGTCTATATGAATTCAGACCCAATCTAAATATGAGTATAGAAAAGTCTATCTTAACCAAATTGAAGCTTATGAGTTTGAAGTCCAATTGACAGGGCTAGTTGAGTTGCCTAAACTCCTTCCTTGTGCTCAATGTTTAATCTCCATGTAGATGGAGCCAGAACTGTGAGTATCATTGGATTAATTTGGAGTATATAGTGTATTCATTGCTCAAATTCCAAATTTACTCTTAATTCTTTTCAAGTAGTTCATATATCTTTCTTTCTTTGTATTACACTTGTTAAATAGGGTTGTTTACGTTATTAGTTTGTGTATATGTACGATTGCCAATTATATATTCTGAAATGTGTATTTAGATTGATTTTTGTTTTTTTTTTTAAAGAAGAAAAAAATAAATTGATTAGTGAGAATACGAGTGGAAATGAAGTGCATCGTTTAAAGGGAAAAGTAAATTGATTTTTTTAAAAGTGCGTCGTTTTGCTATTACAAAACCAGAACAAAAGCTTAAGTTTACTGTGCTTCCACCTCCACCTCCACCTCCAACCTTATTAATATGCATTGTATATATATTACTTGGTATTAAAGGTTCATTGATACTATAATAATAATCATAGAAGACTATTTTTTTAATACAAATCAAAGAAGACTGTGAATAATGATTTAGCATAATCATAGTATAGGTCATAATTATTTGGTTAACTGCAAGACCTAAAGTTTGAAAGGGGTAAAAACCTAGGCGGTTATGGTGCAGAACTAAGGAATTCCGCATGTTTGGAAAGTATGAGTCGTCAGATGTTTCATCATTTTTCGGCTCAAATTTAAAAAGAAAAAATTCTAGCAGCAGTTAGATTTTTTTTTAAAAAAAAATCATATTTCCCATCTGTTATATATTCTAATTCAACAGTTTAATAATTATTTTGCATTTCACAATTGTTAGTTCCGCATCGTAAATAATACTAAAAGCTAACCTCCGCCGCCAATGCTTCTTTCGATAAACTCATTTATCTAAGACCTTGCACATTCTACTCCATTTCAACTTGGCCCAAAATTTTGAACATAGTGCTTATATGTTAAATTTAAAACAGACCAAAAGTGATAACTATAGATTTTTTATGGTTCATGGAAAAATTACGAGGCTCACACAGTAAATGACTTAATGCGATTATTATTATATTTAATTTGTTTATATTTCACCCAATTCGTCGAATTATACTCGAACACTAGTATACCAAAAATAATTATAAAAACAGAAAAAAAAGACTATATCAGAGGTGTAGTAAAAAATTATGGACATCATCGCATAAGGAGAATATATAAAATTCCTTTTAATTATTATATCTTGAATAGTTAATATTAGATATGAAGGTTCACATGTGAAGACATATCCAACGAAACTATTTTAAACTATATTTGTTGAAAAAGGCCCTAAGAAAAGAGTGGATGGCTAAACAATCTGATGATGATGACGGTGGACGGAAGAATAATAGTGAAGGAGATGTATGTAGAAACTCCAATTTGATTATGACGGTAGAATTGTGATTTGAGAATGGATAGATTTTATTACCATATGGTACATAACTTGTCACATCACTACAAAATGAGGAAAGAGGACTACAAGGAAAATGATAATTAGTGACAACAAAAATCGTCACGGTAAGATTGATTTTAGATTACTATTATCGCTTCTGACCATTTTTTGAAGTTGTCACTTGCCGTCACAAATACCTCCGTCACTGATGAACTTGTGATGACATTTTGTGATTGGTCACAATTAATCAATGCTTCTGTTACTTAATTCTCGACACAAATTTTTTTACAATAAGTGACAAAAAAGTGGTCACAACAATATAAATATCCGTGACAATAGTTTTGACACAAAAGAATGAAATTGTGACGAATTAAGTCGTCGCAGTATATATATTTCTAGTGACGACATGGTTGACACTAAAATACTTGTTAACAGTGGCAAAATGTTTGTCATGCATATTACTCATAATAATGACAACTACTTTATAACTAATTTTTTTGGAATAGTGTCTACTGAGTTTAGTCACAAAAAATTGTAATTATTGTTACAAAAATTGTCACTTTTATATTTATTACGACCAAGCCGACTCGAGCCGCCAAGTCAAACCACATTTGAATAATGTAGAATAAAGTCTCTTCCTTAGCCGACGTCGACAAGTCAAGACACATTTGAATAATGTAGAATAAAGTCTGTCACTCCTCAAAGTGATGAGAATTGAACATGGGATCTCATGCATGTATGTCGTGCGGTGGGCTGCTGGGCTAGCTGATCATTCGTTAATTGTTGTTCCTTCTATTATATTTATTATAATGGAGTTTTTTATTTTGATCATTACTTATTTAAATTTCTCTTTTTTATTTCATTTTCTTCATTAATCAAATTTAAATTAATACACTCCCATTAAATTTTAAATAAATAATTGTATTTAATTTTTCTTTCATAATATATTTAAGAAACATAATTTATGTATTTGTGTATTGAAATTGTTATCAAAATATGAATAAAAATATTATATATGGATACTATTTTTTAGTAATAAATTTAATATATTACTAAACAAATATAAAAACCAAAATTATATTCTAAATTATAACATATATACATGTATATTTATACTCTTCTTTCAATTTTTTTACAAAAACAAAAAATATTTATACTTTCTCTCAGTTTCCGTTACAATGCCACTTTCCTTTTTTTCATTTTAATTGAAATATACATTCAACGTGAGAGGAGAAGGTAAGTATAACTATATCATATACAAGATATATATTATAAAAGAAAAAATATTTGTTAGGACGAACTTTTCGTGATAAAAATATTTTCCACGCCAAAAGTCATACCTATCGTAATGATAATTTGTCTTTGTCACAATTTGTCGACATTTCATGACGATGAAACTAAATTTTTGTGATATTTTCTTCAGAAAATGTCATATTTTTCGTGACGAAGTCGTTTTCATCAGGAAAGATAGACCATTCGTCCTAAAAATTATTTTTTGTAGTGTAAAAATGATGATAATAATTTGGTGCAGGTCCATATATCTGATTTAGATATAATAATCGTTGAAGAAAATCCGATTAATATTGATACAATGAGTGTTGAAGAAAAAATGAATTTGATTATGATGAAGACATTATTAAATGGACACTAGTAATACATTAATAATGACAATTTAACTGCGAAAAACACTAATCGTCATAATTTGCGGTAGTAACAAACAATTAAGTCGTCACCACTAGTACAAACAATAGTGATCATCCATATTTTGTCACAATAAACCTCTTATTTGTGACCACATTCAGCTAACAGTAACTAATTGAACTTTAGTGTCACAATGTTTCATCACAGAAATGCGTAAGAAGAGTGACAAAGCACGCTTTGTCACAATAAAGTGGAATACTAGTGAGCAAAATAATTGTTGTCACAACTAAGTTTCATCCCCGCCCAAAAAACATTAGTGAGAGAGTGCATATGCTATTAGTGACAAACTTCAGTGATAAAAGAAATTACGACTGTATTAATATAGTAATAGTGACAACTTAATTATTAAAGACTTTAAATCTTCATCATTAACACTATAACCATGACAAACTTGTAAGTTGTCACAATTAGTACATACACTAGTGACAACAAAATATTTGGTCACAGTAAACCCCTTATTTGTGACAAAATTGTATATGATCACAAAATAGCTGTCATCAAGTATTTTCATTCTTGTAATGGAGATAATTTTATTATGACGTGATTAATTATGAATTACAAAGTCTATACAGACCTGGTATATTTTCCTTTAAGAATACTAATGAAAAGAAACGGATGTGCACAGTGAGGGATGCTCGGTAAGTGGACTCGGCATAAGATTAAAGAAGGAAAGGAAATTGAAAGTTGGCTTAAATGGGTAGAGTAGTCTCTTTACGTAAAATTGCTCTGATGGGTAGGGAACTTACTCTAGCAATATCACTAGATTTTATATAACTTTCTTCGGTAGTTCTGATCCACTCTTTACATACAAAAAATTAATTTTGCCCAACTTATACAAATAATGTTGGTGTTGATTTATTGTGTGTGAGATGTGAACTAGAATCCATTGAGATTATTTTAGGAAAATCTTTTCCCATATTTTAGACAGAAGAATTCACATGCAATATTCTTTGCGTTTAATGAAGATGTAAGATAACATTCTGTGTTTTTTTTTAATCAAAACTACTTTCGAATTTGAGTTATTTGAAGCGTTCGTCCCAGCGGTGCAGTCCATTGTTCTGTTCTTTTCTAATTCCTCTGTTCTATTTTGATATATTCTGTACTTGCATTGTCATGCACTGAGTTCTGAGTCTTACGAGACTTGGGATAAGTCGTTGCATATACTATCTTAGGGTATTTTAGGAAACGGGTTTCTGTATTATCCATATCTGATTTCTGTTGTATCTATTTTTGTTCTGTCGATATATATTGTCATTGTCATTACTGTTTTTAGGTCCCCACTGAGCACCGGAGCTCAGTCCATCCGCTTTTACTGTTTCAGGTTTTGTAGATGTTGATTATGTTGGAGTTTACATTTGATATAGGTGTTCAATTGTATTAGGCATTCTCAATTGGATTGGGCATACAATTGGATTGGGAAAAATACCCGATCGACTGAGAGCTGTCTCGGATCGACCGAACTTTTGGTCACTCCGGTCGGCCGAGAACCTTATCTGCCGTCGACCGAAACAGTTGGACTTGGTCAAAACCGAAATATTACTTGTGTGAGGGAGTGTGTGTGAGTGCTGGTAGTGGGAGAGAAATAAGGGGAGAATGGGGGTTAGTGGGGATAATTCCACTAACACGACATTTGATGTTCTTCATTCCATACTCTCCCATTATTGAAAATCATATCTAGTTTTCAAACACATAGAAGCTGAAAAACATAGAAGAAAACTCTGTTTTTTCTTCCTAATATTACAACTCTCAAGAACACTTCAAGAGACAAGAAAAATCTGATTTTTCTAGTTCTCATATTTCTGGTTTTCCTAATTTATATATACTTTTTGGATTCCAGGAAAAAAGTGTTTCTCCACCTTCATAGTTTTGGACTAGCATCTGAGACTTGGAGTGCCAAGCTCAAATGTTGGTGTTTGGATACCAGTAAAGACATGAGTCATTTGGTTGCTATTGGTGAATTCAAGTAGTAAGAATCCGGGCATCGTCGATTAGATCGACATGAAAGGTATAACTCCTAAACATAGGGTTTTGGTTCTTTCTAGTGTATAGATCCTTTAATGGAACGTAACCCCGCGCATTTATTTTCGCTGTGTTTTGGGGGTTACGAATTTTTCCTTCAAGTGGTATAAAGACCTATCACGAGAACCAAATAATATTTTTATGTGTTATCTTGCTGTTTTAGTAGTTGATAATGCATGCCATATGATGTTTTACTTTTACAGCCTCTCGAAAGTCGTTTAAGTGTTAAACGAATCTCGGAACGAATTGCAAAATTCCAGTTTTGTTTTCTGACAAATATTCGGTCAACCGCAATAGGTTGCGGCAGACCGGACATGAATTAGAAAATAGTATTTTGCTACTGCCTAGATTTCAAAAACCGGTGAGCAATCACGGTCGACCTAGGCTAGTCTATTTTCAGGCCGGATGAACAAAAGTGTTCTGGGTCGACCTAGAAGGCCTAATTTTTTACACTGTTTTGGTTACTGCCTTATCGCGGTCGACCGGGAGTATGGCCTGGGTCGACCGGAAAGGGGTAGGTAGTGTATATTTGCGCTCTTAACATGTTTTTTGTGTTTGTTTTGAGCATGGTGCATAATAATAGCCTTTGACCCGGTGGTTTTTAATTATAATACGGCATGCGTTTCGTTCCTTTCCTATTACCTCTTGTTGTAATTTTAATCTCGAATGTAACTCGAGAATTCTTTCCACTATGTAAAAGTTTTAGATTAGGATTCTATTAATTTTACATATGTAACAAGTGATGAAGGAAGGCGTCCATCAGATGGAGGAAACCACAAGGAGGCAGAAGACAATAGATAGGATTTATTGCTTTCCACCTTTAAATTGACTTAGGATTTTCCGTTGGCTCGGAAAAACCGCATAGAAGCTATTACTATGTCACGTTTATTTACTGTTTTATGTATTTTGCATGAGATTCCTAATGCATGTTTACAGTATTGATTTTAGCATGAGATGCATATTCAAACGTATAATAAGATTATACACCGTTTGGTGAGACAAATTTTTAAAAATCCCTCAAATTTTAAATATTAAGTCTATTGCCTTCCAAGCGGGGCCCTCGTCAAGGCCAAGATCGACAGTACCGTGAACTTCCGAGTGGAATTAGCGCCTGTCTATCCTGGTGAGGCGTGAAAGATAAGTTAGTGATATTCGCCGGTCAACCTTGGGTTATACTTATCCGGATTACCTCAATCGTTCATAATCCGGAGGCAAAAGGGTTAAGATGTGCATTTATGTACTAAAGGTAATCGTTACCTATTTAACCAACCAAGAGTCACATAATTTATGTGATTAGAAAACGTTGCTTACCTAAATCGTCTTCTTGAGTATAGTAGTCAAAGCTGCCTTGAGAATGATGAAATATGGATCTTGGTCCTACTAGAAAGTCTTGAACTTTCTGAATGAATACTTGGGGGTTATTCATTTGAAGAAAATAATGGGATAATCATTAAATAAAGTCCTTTTAATGATTTTTTAAAATATGACAACTAAAACTTTGCAAATTCTTCTCTGTAGACAAAATGACAAATGCAATCGTTGAATTAAACTCGCTATCATTGAGAAGGAAAATCTAGAGGGAGGAAAATTCCTCGATTGGTATCGGAACATGAGAATCGTTCTCAAGCACGAGAAAAAGCTATATATTTTCGAGGAACAAATTCCTGATCCACCAGTCGCAGGGGCTCCGGCCGCTGAAATAAATGCTTATCGTAAGCACTTAGATGATGCATTAGATGTGTCTAGTCTTATGCTAGTGACCATGACCTATGAGCTTCAAAAGCAACATGAGGAAATGGGAGCTTTCGATATGATTAATCATCTAAGGCAACTCTTTCAGGGTCAAGCCTGCCAGGAGAGATTCGATGTGTCGAAGCCTCTCTTTCAGTGCAAAAGGGCAGAGAGAACACCAGTCGGAACTCACGTTTTTAAGATGATATGCCATATTAAGAGCCTCGAAAGACTGGGATTTCCTTTGGGCAATGAGCTATCCACTGATTTGATTCTGCAATTGTTGCCTGAATCATTCAGTCAGGTTGTACTAAACTACAACATGAATGAGATAGACAAACCTCTCCTAGAATTGTTGAACCTGTTGAGAACTGGCTAGAAGGAATTAGGCAAGTCCAAGGCCATTTACATGGTCAACAACAACAGGGGCAAGGGTTTTGGTAAGCCCAAGGGAAAGTCTAACTTTTCTGAGAAGGCACTAAAGCCCAAGGGCGCTGTGGCTAAGGATGGAATTTGTTTCCATTATGGAAATAAGGGACACTAGAAGCGAAACTGTCCCAGTTATCTTGCCTGTAAAAAGCTTGGAAAGGGAGCAAACGTTGATTCTGGCTCAGTATTTATATTATTGAGATTAACTTGTCTACTACTACTTCCTCTTGGGTATTAGATACCGGATGTGTTTTCACATTTGCATGAATGTGCAAAGGAGTAGGGAGCTGGAAAAAGGCGACGTGGACCTACGCGTTAGCAATGGAGCAAGAGTTGCTGCAATAGATGTAGGAACATATAGTCTTAGTTTGCCTTCTGGAATTGTTCTAGATTTAGACAGTTGTCTTTATGTACCTGCATTAACTAAGAATATTATTTTGATCTCTTGTTTGGACAAGATAGGTTTTGATATTCATATTAAAAACCAACGAATGTCGTTATCGTTAAATAATATCTTTTATTGTAGTGCTACATTGGTGAATGGTTTATATTTACTAGACCTAGAGTCACCATAAACATAAATACAAAGAGGATAAAGACTAAAGAGTCTAATCCTACATACTTCTGGCATTGTCGCTTAGGCATATAAACGAAAAAACGCATTTTCAAACTCCATAAAGATGGATAGTTGGAATCATTTGATTTTGAATCATATGATACATGCGAACTTTGTTTAATAGGTAAGATGACTGCTTCTCCTTTTACTAGAACTGGAGAATGAGCAAATGAGTTGTTGGAACTAGTACATAGTGATGTATGTGGTCCCTTCAATATCCATGCAAGATGGTTATCTAAATTTCATTACTTTTACTAACGATTTCAGTCGTTTTGGATGCGTATTTCTTATGAAATACTAGTCTGAAGTCTTTGAAAGCTCAAAGAGTACAAGAATGAAGAAGAAAATTAGGTTAGAAAAAGTATTAAGATGCTTCGATCCGATCGAGCAACAGATGGAATTGGAACAAGCTACACAAGTTGTTGTGGAGCCAATTCCAGAAACACAAGAATTACTTAGGTCTAGTAGAGTTCGTAAATCATCGAAAATATGGATTTTTCGTAATAGAACATGGAGATGTTATGTTAATTGATCACGACGAATCCACAATTTCCAATCAAGCAATTACAAGTCCAGATTCTGATAAATGGCTTGAGGCCATGAGATCCGAAATGGATTCAATGTACACCAACCAAGTATGGATCTTGGTAGTTGTTAGTAGTTCCCTAAGACCATTAGCATATGTTGTACGTTTTATATCTTTTTGAGCATGTCTTTTGAATAGTTAATTTTGCTTTTGAACATCAAATGTGTGATTTGATAGTAAAACTCATTAGCTTATGCAATTACTATTCTAATTGTCCCTAGTTTTATGTAATTTTCTTTACAATGAAATAAACCATGAAATAAAACTAGTATGATTTTTTATTGATGATTATGTTTTACTAATCATGTGTAATGAATACAAATCTTATCATAGATGCAATATATTGGGATATATTGTATCGGACGTGATCCGTTAGAGAAGTACTATTTCATGGTACTTAGTCATAAGTATTATTTCCTCAATACTATTTTGGAATCCTTAGACCTTATGTCTCCATTGATTCTAGCATGAATGGAGCCACGTTTTGACTCAGTCGGACTTTACTTTTAAACGAGTAATCAATACGACTGATGATCGGATGTAGTGTCCTATCATGGCTTGAATGTGAGAGGCATTGCAAGGGATTTGTCCCTCTCTATCATTAGAGAGAGATATCCATGGGCCTGTCGATAGGGAAGACTGTCTAAATGCAGGGCCGTGCTCAAATGTATTTGATAAAGTGGTTATTAAATACCGTTTGTTGGAACAGTCTACTTGGAGATCGAGCATAAATTTAATTAATCTTTATAAGGGTGACAACTACCATGCCTTATGCTTGTAATTTATGAATACATACTACTACTTAGTGTGTTTTCATTGCCATTGTGATATGAACCTACATGGTCACACGCAAAGACGAGTTAATGAGCTTCATGTCCAGATTCAATGAATCTAGAAGTGTCTAGGTTCATTGTATTTGACATTTATTTCTCTGAGAATAATAAAACGTTATAATTTGAATTAGATATTAAGGAGGGGCATTTTCGATATTTGCTTATAGCTGGGATTATGTGGGAGTTATTATCAATTAAAGACTCCCAATACCAGTAGAGGTTTACAAGACGTGGGAGTTAAAGACTCCCACTACCGGAAGAGGTTGACAGGACGTGGGAGTTGTTCTTGGAAAAAACTCTCACACCCTATATAATCCTCTCTTTGCCGAAACCCTAGACTAAGTTTGCTTGAGCCGTAATAAACATACACAACCGAAACCAGATTTATGGTTTTTTTAGCCTCATTTTCTCTCTAGATTCCAAAACTCAGAAAAACGAAGAGTTAGGACTCGCTGCTCGTTTTGTCGTGTGGATAGCGGTAGGGAGTAATTCCTCAAGGGAGGACTCTGGTGGCAGCAGCACACATCTGAAAGACAAAATCTGTAGCAAAAAAATGTAAGTCTTTCTTAAGTATTTTTCGATTCGTTTAGGTATGAGCGGATCCTTCGGGGGAGGACTCATGGGTGTTTAAAACGAGTTTCTATCCATGAATCCCTTCAGTGGTATCAGAGCCTTGCTCATACTATTCAAATTCGATTATGTTATCGTAACACGTATCAATTTCGATTTGGTATGTGTACGTGTGAAAAAACAGAAAAGATTTTTTCTTTGATTATGATATATGTGTTGTATGCATAAACTGGTTTTTAAATTCGATTATATTACATGAACTGCTGTCGTATGTTATTAATATGATTAATTACGCATAAACTGTTATTGTATGCTTCATTCTGTTAATACGATTAACTAAAGCATAAACTGTTTATGTGTATAGATTATATCGTATAAACCTGTTTATCCGATTATATATGTTAGGCGATTTAGGTTAAAATCGGGGCAGTAAACTCATTCGATTTCGGTTCCGCTGACCTAAGACTTTGTATATGTACTCGTTACCGTACTTATTATGCTTTATGTGAGTTTTAGCATGGTGAATAGCATGGCCTACTATACCCCTCTTGTTTTACATTTATTGGGTTGTAATTTTACAATACAGCATGCGAGTCGTTTTTATTGTTGTAAAATTGTACTTGCTTTCTTAGATTAGCTTTATTGCTTTACATTGAAGGCTATGTATGCCCATGCATTTATGTAACAAGACTGGAGGACGCTGGATCGAAGACACTATCCATGAGATGGGTATTGACTTAGATTGACCCTTGGCTCCCACAAGGCTCGTGGGAGTCATCATAGGATTAGGCCATGCTATCTCACGTCTACTTTTATATTTTATATATTGCATGAGATGCTTATATTCTTGTCTTATAAGGGCTTAACATATTATTCAAACTAAATCGTTTTAATTATGTCTTAAAATGCCTACCATATCCTAAGCACTCCTTGAGCTTGGATCATCATTTTGTCTGCTTGCCAAAGCAACATATAAGTGGTTATCTAAGCAAAAGGAGATGGGAAAACAGTGATTTCCATAAGCTTAGACATGGTTCGACTTAACTAGGATATCAAAATAGTTTTGGCCCTAGTGCATAAAATGGTAAATAGCCGGGACATATAGATGTCATTCCCATGGTTTGATTTTACTTTAATTATTAGTGATAAACCAAAGCTTACTTATAACTATCGTAAAATGGTATTCTCCACTATTTATCAAGTGTTGAAATTGTGGAAAGTTGTTGCTCAAAAACTAATTAAATGACATTGCAAATAATTCTTAATGTAGATAATGGCAACCAATACTTCAGACAGTTCATTGCGATCCGTTCTGGAAAAAGATGTTAGTAGTGCCCTATGACCATTAGCACATGTTGTATGTTTTTATATCCTTTGAGCATGTATTTGAATAGTTACTTTTTCTTTTGATTATCAAATGTGTGATTTGATAGTAAAACCCATTAGATTATGTAATTACTATTCTAGTTGTCCCTAGTTTTATATAATGTTATTTACAATGAAATAAAACTAGTATGATGTTTGATTGATGATTATGTTTTACTAATCATATGTAATGAGTACAAATCATATCATAGATGCAATGTATTGAGATATATCGTATCGGACGTGATCCGTTAGAGAAGTAATACTTCATGGTCCTTAGTCATAAGTATTACTTCATCAATACTATTTTAGAATCCTTAGACCTTATGTCTCCATTGATTCTAGCATGAATGGAGCCACGTTTTGACTCAGTCGAACGTTACTTTTAATCGAGTAATCAATACGACTAATGATCGGATGTAGCGTCCTATCATGGCTTGAATGTGAGAGGCATTGTAAGGAATTTGTCCCTCTCTATTATTAGAGAGAGATATCCATGGGCCCCTCGATAGGGAAAGAATGTCTAAATGCATGGCCGTGCTCAAATGTATTTGATAAAGTAGTTATCAAATACTATTTGTTGGAACAGTCTACCTGGAGATCGAGCATAAATACAATTAAGCTTAATAAGGGTGACGACCACCATGCCTTATGTTTAATTAGGATATCGCGAGACATAGAGATTAAATAGTGGATTGATATTAGGTTCCACCGTAAATTCATTCACTTTGGGTAGTCACAATGTCCTGCTAGGGACCGCTTGTGACTTATGAACTCAAACTAATACTAAGTGTGTTTTCATTGCCATTGTGATATGAACCTACAAGGGTCACACGCATAGACGAGCTAACGAGCTTCATGTCCAGATTCAATGAATCTAGAATGTGTCTAGGTTCATTGTATCTGACATTCATTTTTCTGAGAATAATAAAGCGTTATTATTCGAATTAGAGATAAGGGGCATTTTCGGTATAGCTGGGATTACGTGGGAGTTATTATCCGATAAAGACTCCCACTACCAGTAGAAGTCTAGGGGACGTGTGAGTTAAAGACTCTCACTGCCAAAAGAGGTGGAGCGGACGTGGGAGTTGTTCTGGAAACAACCTCTCACTCCCTATAAAATCCTCTCTTGGCCGAAACCCTAGGTAGAGACATTTTTTTTCAGCCGAAATACCAAGAAATCCAGAAAACTGTTTTCTGCCTCCCTTTCTCTCTAATTCCCGGAACTCAGAAAAACGAAGAGCTAGCAATAGCTGCATGGATACCAGTAGGGAGTAATTCCGCAAGCTAAGACTCAAGGTGATCGTTGCTGAGAGCCTAAAGAAAGAATCTTTCATTCAAGAATCAGATTCTTGAGCCAAGAAACGTAAGTCTTTTTATTGTAAATTTTTATTCCTGTTGTATGAGCGGATCCTTCAGGGGAGGACTCATGGGTGTTTGGAACGAGTTTCCGCCCATGAATCCCTTCAAAAGAAAAACTAAGCGGGACCAATTTCCTTGATTATAAATCGCAACTTAAGGATTGTCCTTAAGCAGGAAAGAAAGCTATACGTTCTTGATACGGATATTCCTGAACAACTTGCAAACAACGCCCTCAGAGCTGAGAAAGATGCTTGGAAGAAGCATTGTGATGATTCTAACGATGTGACTTGTCTCATGTTAGTCACAATTAGCACTGACCTTCAAAACCAGTTTGAAGAGGTTGAGGCTTTCCAGATGATGTGCCAGTTCAAGGAAATGTTCCAAGAGCAAGATGGCCTCTGGCAGCTCTGTAAGTGCACAAGTTTTTAAGATGAAGGGCTATCTTGACCAACTTGACAAACTTGGGACTCGCGTAGGTCATGACATGGCCACATATATGATCTTGGGCTCACTCCCACCGGAGTATGACCAATTTGTGATGAACTTCAACATGGAGAAGTCCATAAATGAGATACACGAGATGCTCAAGCAGGCTGAACTGAACATTAAGAAGACCCCTAAAGTCTTAATGGTTCAAAAAGGGAATTTTAAGAACAAAGGAAAGGGTAAACCCATGGCCAAGAAGGGAAAAGGCAACAACAAGACCAAGCCCAAACCCAAGGCCTAGGCACCAAAGGTAGGGGTTTGCTTCCATTGCAATGAACCAGGTCATTGGAAAAGGAACAACAAGCTCTACTTGGAAGAGAAGAAAAAGGGGAAAGCCAGTTTGACTATCTCTCAAGGTATATATGTTATTGAAATTAACATGTCTGCTCCTACTTCATGGGTATTAGATACCGGTTGTGGATCTCACATTTGTGCAAATGTGCAGGGATTCAAAAGGAGTAGATCACTGACAAAAGGAGAAGTGGACCTGAGAGTAGCAAATGGAGCAAAAGTTGTTGTTGTAGCTAAAGGGACATTTAATTTAGTTTTGCCGAGTGGCCTTATTATAGAACTGAATAATTGTCTTTATGTTCCAACTTTGAGTAGGAATATTATTTCAGTTTCTTGTTTAGATATTGATGGTTTTGAAATTAATATTATGAATAAATTTGCACCATTCATAAATATCGTATCTTCTATGGAGATGCCTCTTTGATGAATGAGCTTTATATTCTTAACCTCGATGAATCCATTAAAAGACCCATCTATAACATTAATAAAAAGAGGTTTAAACAAATGACTTAAACCAAACCTACTTTTGGCACTGTCGTTTGGGCCACATAAATGAGAAACGCATATCAAAACTCCATCAAGATGGAATTTTGACATCATTTGACTTAGAGTCTTATGAGACATGTGATTCTTGCTTGTTGGGCAAAATGACTAAAGCTCCCTTTACTGGACAAAGTGAGAGAGCTTCTGATTTGTTGGGCCTCATACATAAAGATGTATGTGGACCAATAAACACAAGTGCTAGAGGAGGTTTTCAGTACTTCATCACATTCACATATGATTTCAGTAGATATGGCTACGTCTATCTAATGAAGCATAAATCAGAATTTTTTGGAAGATTCAAAGAATTTGAAAATGAAGTACAAAATCAACTAGGTAAAAGTATTAAGATACTTCGATAAGATCGAGGTGGCGAATACCTTAACCAAGAGTTTGATGAACATCTTAGGGGTTGTGGAATTGTTTCACAATTAACTCCTCCTGGCACACCACAATGGAATTGTGTATCGGAACGGAGGAATCACACCATTCACAATTAGTAGTGCCCTAGGACCATTAACATATGTTGTACGTTTTATATCTTTTTGAGCATGTCTTTTGAATAGTTAATTTTGCTTTTGAACATCAAATGTGTGATTTGATAGTAAAACTCATTAGCTTATGCAATCACTATTCTAACTGTCCCTAGTTTTATGTAATGTTCTTTACAATGAAATAAAACTAGTATGATGTTTGATTGATGATTATGTTTTACTAATCATGTGTAATGAATACAAATCTTATCATAGATGCAATATATTGGGATTTATTGTATCAGACGTGATCCGTTAGAGAAGTACTACTTCATGGTCCTTAGTCATTATTATTATTTCCTCAATACTATTTTGGAATCCTTAGACATTATGTCTCCATTGATTCTAGCATGAATGGAGCCACGTTTTGACTCTGTCAGACTTTACTTTTAATCGAGTAATCAATATGATTGATGATCGGATGTAGTGTCCTATCATGGCTTGAATGTGAGAGGCATTGTAAGGGAGTTGTCCCTCTCTATCATTAGAGAGAGATGTCCAAGGGCCCCTCGATAGGGAAGACTATCTAAATGCATGGTCGTGCTCAAATGTATTTGATAAAGTGGTTATTAAATGTTGTTTGTTGGAACAGTCTACCTGGAGATCGAGCATAAATATAATTATGCTTTATAAGGGTGACAACTACAATGCCTTATGCTTAATTTGGATATCGCGAGACAAAGGGATTAAATAGTGGATTGATATTAGGTTCCACCGTAAATTCATTCACTTTGGGTAGTCACAATGTCCTGCTAGGGACCGCTTGTGATTTATGAACACATATTACTACTAAGTGTGTTTTCATTGCCATTGTGATATGAACCTACAAAGTCACACGCATAGACGAGTTAACGAAATTCATGTCCAGATTCAATAAATCTAGAATGTATCTAGATTCATTGTATTTGACATTTATTTCTATGAGAATAATAAAACGTTATTATTTGAATTAGAGATTAAGGAGGAGCATTTTCGGTATTTGGTTATAGTTGGGATTACGTGGGAGTTATTATCCGATAAAGACTCCCACTACCAGTAGAGGTTTACAAGACGTGGGAGTTAAAGACTCCCACTGGAAGAGGTTGATAGGACGTGGGAGTTGTTCTTGGAACAAACTCTCACACCCTATATAATCTTCTCTTGGCTGAAACCCTAGACTAAGTTTGCTTGAGCCGCAATAAATAAACACACCCGAAATCAGATTTCTGGTTTTTCAGACTCCTTCTAGATTCCAAAACTCAAAAAAATGAAAAGCTTGCACTCGCTGCTCGTTTCGTAGCGTGGATAGCGGTAGGGAGTAATTTCGCAAGGGAGGACTCTGGTGGCAGCAGCACACATCCAAAAGACAGAATCTTTGGCCGAAAAATGTAAGTCTTTCGTAAGTATTTTTCTATTCGTTTTGGTATGAGTGGATCCTTCGGGGAGGACTCATGGGTGTTTAGAACGAGTTTCTACCCATGAATCCCTTCAGTAATAACTTAGACATATTCCTTTTTCAGAATAATGCTTCTGCTAGTGCTTTTATTACGATTTATGGACTTGAATAATGTACTCCTTTATTTAGTAATTCTCTGACTGTACCTTTGATGCTTCATTAATTAATGGGGCACTGCCATGTCATCACTCCGGAGACTGGGTGTGACAATGTTGGTGTTGATTTATTGTGTGTGAGATGTGAACTAGAATCCATTGAGATTATTCTAGGAAAATCTTTTCCCATATTTTAGACAGAAGAATACACATGCAATATTCTTTGCACTTAATGAAGATGTAAGATAACATTCTATGCATTTTTTTAATCAAAACTACTTTCGAATTTGATTTTTTGAAGTAAACAATATTGAGTTATAGTCGAGCATAACATATTTCATAAAGACTCAGTTCATTTACAATCGTCAGCAGCTAAATAACTTTTGGTAGCGGCTACAATGATGAACTACATAAAATTCAGCAGCGGCTAAACACCTTTAGAGTCACTGGATGCAATACAATTAGATCAAATGAATGTTAATCCTTTGTTTGTCCCTAAAGCCGTCGACACTGAATCATTGTGCTTCAAATTTGCAGGCTTCCCGCCCAGTTAAGATTTTTGCGCAAATTAAAAAAAAACTCCCCCTCAACCGCGATTTTCTTCTTGAAATATCGGAAAAATCAGTCTTAATCGGCATCATGACTATCATGCCGTACATTGTCACTGATTTGGAGTTTCAATGTACTAAAAAAACCTTAAATCACTTAATATCATTCATGTTCTTCCTTTTCTTATTTATTTTTCAATATACTAGATCAGACTGTTTTGGATTATTTTGTTGTTGATAGTATATATTTTAATGTTAATACTGTTAGAGGAATAACCGGGTCACACATAAATGCGCAGCGGAATAAAACTTGACCCGCCTCTACCAGGATCTTCCACGAGTAAGAACCTACGACTATGGGATAGTGTTTTACCTTATATTGATGCTAGAATGGCTGAAACGCTTTCAGTGGTATGTTGTCACGAGACGGAACACCACAATGCGAGGCTCGTCTCTCCCATTATCCACTCGATCTTAGGGATGGTCTTCTACTGCTTGGTGCTAGCCAACGCCTTGTAGAAGCTTTGAAGACACTCTTCAATGGAGTATGTATTTTAGACCTTATCAGAAGAATAAGATACAGGATTTCTAACTTCTTTCCTATTAGCAAAAAGCTAGAAAACAAGTCTAGAAAATATGTCTTTTCTTTTCTCTCTAAAGCTCTCAATATTCTCTCTTTTCCCTAAGCTTCAAAAAGTTGGAAAAACTGATTAGTATCAATGGGAAAAATCAGTATTTTTCCCTTAGTCTATCAAGAGAAAGTGGGGAAAGATAAAGGGGAAAATGAGATAAGAGACATATGAGCTGAAAATATGTGTCCAATTTTCCAGCCATAAGGTCGGTCCAAAACGGGTCGGTCGGCCCAATCATATTGGTCGGCCCAACCCGATTAAGGGCCCAATCCAATCCCGGCCCGGCCCGAAACCCGAAGCCCGGCCCGGCCCAATCGAATTGGCGCACCTTAGATTACATGTACTCCAACAAGCCCAATCCGGTTGATCTATGAGTGCGACCCGAGAGGTATCTATGGCGTTGGTCGTGACATCGTATGTCACGGGGTAATGAGTGGTATCTAGCAACGCATCATTACCCCCAATTCATAAATATCCGGTGATTTATCATAATCACAACATTTGACATTTGTAGTTAAATCCTTTTTGTCCTTGATATCTAGATTAAACACAAGTCATGGAAAAAAGTCACACTTGTATTGTCCAATCTTTTAGTTTCTTGATTCGCGAGTAGACTAATCAAATGACATCAATATCATATCTCGATTCACTTGTTCATGGCCATGAATTAGTCGAGACTCCATCAAGGGGGCCCCTAGATATCGCTCTGCTATATAGGAGGGACAAATCCTTCTCGCATCCCACTCATCCCGAACTAGATTCGTGATATACCCGATAAATGCCTTTATTGCTCACCCGATTACGGATAGCGTTTAACATTATCAAAGCATAACACTAGCCATGCAAGAACTCTTGTGAGACCTCAAGTCGAAGGATCTCATATACAACCCGAGTCAAAATTTTTGAGAAACACCGTTGACTATTATATAACAACCCGTGGTGTGTTTCTCATGTCGGGTCTGTCCAGTATAATGATTCTCTAATCATATATACCTATGTGACGATCCGATATCTTATATCAATCACTGCACATACTAGTCTTACGCATTATTATTGTCCTCGAAGATTCCAAAATAATGTTCGACTAGGGACGTTTCAGAATAGTATCTCATAACAATTATAAATACTATTCTAAGGACATATTATTTATTTATGTTGTTAAGAGCAGAAACATAATGAATAATCTTGGAATTAATTGCCTTTTATTCATCAAAATGAAAATTACATTAAATACGGTACAATAATCTCCCCACTTGCACTAAAGACCCAAATTACAATAAATGGTCTTTAGGGCATACTAATATCTGTCTCTAAAGATCGAGTCCCTCCCGGATATCGGATACCCATGGAGCTAGTGTGGCGATCATGCTGGCTGCTGCGACGGTGGCTTCGTCGGTGGATCGGCGACATTGTCTGCCAAGTCTACTCTACATATATGCACATCACTTTCTCTCTATAATCTCGCGGATTAGGTGAAATCGCCGTAGTACATGTTTGGACCTCTGGTGAGATCTAGGTTCCTTAGATTGGGAAATAGCCCCATTGTTATCACAATAGAGGTCTATCGGGTTCGCAATACTAGGAACCACATCGAGGTCGGAAATAAATTTCCTGATCCAAAGCTGCCTCCTTAGCTCGCTTCACAAGCTGCTATGTACTCGACCTCTGTTGTAGAATCTGCGATGGTTGATTGCTTTGAAGCTGCGCTGACTCACGGCACCTCCATTCAAGTTAAACACATATCCAGATTGCGATCGGAAATCATCTCTGTCGGTTTGGAAACTAGCATCGGTGTAACCACTTACAACGAGCTCATCCGCCCCTCCATAAATCAAGAATGTATCCTTAGTCCTTCGCAAGTACTTGAGGATATTCTTGGTCGAGATCCAGTGACGTTCACCGTAATTAGGCTGGTATCTGCTCGTAATGCTTAAGGCAAAGCGAGACATGCAGGGCGAGTACATATCATGGCGTACATGATGGATCCTATGGCGAAGCATAAGGAATCTCTTTTCATGCGTTCTAATTCGGCGAGCGTTTTAGAACACTTGTTCCTTCGACGAGACAGTACCATGTGCCATAGGACAAAGTCCTTTCTTAGACTCTTGCATGCTAAACCGCTTTAGCACCTTGTCTATATATGTACTCGACTTAGGCCAATGAGTCTCACGGATCTATCTCTATAGATCTTGACTCCCCGAGAATATAGTGAAGCCGCTTTAAGTCTTTCATAGAGAAACACGTACTCAACCAAGCCTTTACTGGGACTTTAAGGTTGGTATGTCGTTTCCAATGAGTAGTATGTCATCTACATACAAAACAAGGGAATACAATTGAGCTCCCACTAACCTTTTTGTAAACACAAGGTTCATCCTCATTTCTAATGAAGCCAAACTCACAGACGGCATCATTAAAAGCGGATGTTCCGGCTGAGAAGCTCTGCTTGAGTCCATAAATGGATCTCTAAAGCTTACATACTTTTCGAGCATTCTCGGGAGTGACAAAACCTTCAGGTGTGTCATATACACATCCTCATCAAGTTTTCCATTAAGGAAGCGGTTTTGACATCCATTTGCGGTTCGTAGTCATAGTAAGGCTGCGATAGCAAGCAAAATCCGAATGGACTTGAACATAACTACGGGGAAAAGGTCTCATCATAGTCAATACCATGAATTTGTTTGAAACCTTTCGCGACCGGTCGCCCCTTGTACGTTTGTACATTCCCTTCCATGTCGGATTTAATCTTAAAAACCCATTTGCACCCTTGGGAGTTACCCCTTCAGGGTGGATCAGCCAAGATCCGGACTTGGTTTGTGTACATGGAGTCCATTTCGAGATCTCATGGCCTCAAGCCATTTCTCGGGAATCCGGGCTATTAATTGCCTGTTTGTAAGTTGAAGGTTCATCGTGATCCACAAACATAACATCACCATGTTACGTTATGAAAAATCCAAATTTTTTACGGAGGTGGACGACGAACTCTACCGGACTCTACGCAATTCTTGTGTTTCTTGAAGCTAGTGCTTGGTCTGCACAAACTGTTTGTGGCACTTTCGTTTGCACAACAACTTGTGGAGTCTGTTCAATTTCCATCTCATCATTAGTGCTAGTTTGAGAGTCCGGAACTTCAGAAAGTTCTACACTACTCCCACTTGTGTTTCTAGAAACAAATTCTTTTTCTAGAAAGACTCCAGTGCGAGCAACAAACATTTTGTTCTCGTTAGGGATATAAAAAGTAGTATCATTTAGTTTCCTTAGGATAACCTACAAATATGCACTTTTCAGATTTTGGAGCCGACTTATCGAAGTCGGCGTTTTACAAAAACTTCACGACCCCTAAATCTTGAGGAAAGACAAAGCTGGGGACGCTTCCCGAGTCCATAACTCAGTATGGTGTCTTTGCAAGCTGATTTAGATGGAGCAGCGGTTAAGTGTTAAAGATGCTTGTCTCTAGTGCGTGTCCCCAAAAGGGAATTGGGCGAGGCTCGTGTGACTCATCATAGAGCGAACCATATCTAATAAGGTTACGTTCCTCCTTTCGAGATACACCATTCCATTGTGGAGTAGTCGGAGGAGAAAGTTGTGAAAGCGATTCCACAAGCTTTTAGATAGTCACGGAATTCTTGACTCAAGTATTCTTCTCCTCGATCGGATCGAAGAACCTTAATACTCTTGCCAAGTTGGTTTTCTACTTCAAGTTTAAACTCTTTAAACTTAGCAAATGCTTCGGTTTGTGTTTCATCAAGAACACATATCCATACCCTACTCGAAGTCATCGATAAAGGTAATGAAGTAGAGGTAACCACCCTTGCATGTATATTAAAAGGGCCACATACATCACTATGTATTAGTCCTAATAAAGCATCGGCTCTCTCACCTAGCTTAGTGAAAGGTGATCGTTTGTCATCTTACCCAACAAACAAGATTCGCATCGATCATAAGACTCGAAGTCAAATGATTCCAACTGCCCATCTTTATGGAGTTTGGATATGCGATCTTCGTTTATGTGGCCTAAGCGACAATGCAGAGGTATGTCGGATTAGAATCATTAGTCTTAATCCTTTTGGTATTTATGTTTAAAATTGGCATATCAAGGTCTAAAATATATAGACCATTAATTAAAGAGGCGCTTGCATAAAACATATTATCCAGAAATAACGACAATCGTTGGTTTTTGATCGAAATCTCAAAACCGTTCTTGTCCAAACAAGAAACTGAAATAATATTTTTAATTAAACTAGGTACATAGAAACAGTTTTCTAAACCCAAAACAAGCACTGAAGGCAAAGTAAAGTACAAGTCCCTACAGCTAGGGCTGCAACACGTGCTCCATTGCCTACTCGTAGTTCCACTTCACCCTTTGCCAACTCTCTACTCCTTTGCAGTCCCTGCACATTAGTACAAATGTGAGAACCACATCCGGTATCAAATACCCAAGAAGTAGTTGTATTTAAATTGATATCAATCATATTAATATCTATAACATAAATACCTGAGCTCGTAGCAACAATTGTTTTCTCCTTTTCCAGCCTTTTCCCTACAAGATAGCTTTTGCAGTTCCTTTTCCAGTGACCCTTCTCACCACAATGATGACAGATAGAGTCCTTGGCTACACCACCCTTAGGTTTCAGTGCATTGTTGAAAGTGGTTTGCTTGCCCTTGGGCTTACTTTTCAGTTTGCCTTTGGGTTTCGCAAAACCTTTGCCTTTGCCCTTTTGCACCATCAGTATGGTGTTGGGCTTGGACTTGCCTATTTCCTTCTCGGCGAGTCCTTAGCATATTCAACAACTCGAGGCAATGGCTTGTCAATTTCATTCATGTGATAATTCGAGAATGAATTGATTTGAATGACTTCGAGCAACGATTGCAAGATCAAATCGGTCGGCGACTCTTTGTCCCCGAAAGGAAATCCCGAGTTTTTCAAGGTTACGAACATAACCTATCATCTTAAGAACGTGAGTTCCTACTGGCATTCCCTCGGACATTTTTGCATCGAAAGAGAGATTTTGATACATCGAATCTCTCCCGGCGTGCTTGCCCTGATATAGTTGCTTCGGGTGAGCCGAGCATCTCATAAGCCCCCATGTCCTCATGTTGCTTCGAAGCTCGAGTTCATGGTGACAAGCATGAGGCTAGACACATCTAAAGCATCACTAACATGCTTCGATAAGCGATCCTTTCAGTGGCCGTAGTACGAGCCTCTAGTATAGCGAGAATAAGTCGTTCCAGGGACATACTGACTTTCTTTCATGCTTGAGAACGATTCTCAAGTTCTGAACCCGATCGAGGAAGTTAACTCCCTCTAATTTGTCCTTCTCAAGGACAGAACGCAATGATAGTGTTTGGTTTGAATTTGCCATTTTCTACAACAAAAATATATGCAAAGTAAGTACCGATTTAAAAATCATTATTAGGTCTTTATCTTTTTAATGATTTCTCCCACTATTTTCTTCGAGTGAATAACCCTCAATATCAACTCGGAAAGTTCGTTAACTTTCTAGCGGGCCAAGATCCATATTTCACCTCGTTCTGAGTCAGCTTTGCTGATCGCCCAAAACTTAGTTATTTAGGTAGGCAACGTTTGCCAATTACATCAAATTATGTAATTCTTGGTTAGTTGAGTGAATAACATTTATTCAAGCGTATCATTATACACTTTTCTCAACTCTTTTGCCTCTAGATCCTCAATCCATTTATTGAGATAATCCAGTTAATTAGGACCTTAAGTTTTAGCCGGCGGATATCACAACTTATCCTTCGCACCTCACCCGGATAGACACGTATGCACAGCTTTGGCATGTCCCATACTAATGTCGATCTAGGCCTTGACGAGGGCCAAACTTAGGAAGGCACTAATTAATATTTTAAATGAGGGATTTCGTTTTTAACAATCTCACGTAAAAGCGTAAATAAAACGAGTTTATGCTTATATACTTATGCATCCAATACATAAAATAAAATGCAATAGTAATCGCCATATCCTATTCGGTTTTTCCAAGCCAATGGAAAAACCGTGAAGTCAATCTATGGGTGTAAAATGAAAAACATCTATTCTACACCGTCTTGACCTTCAGTTGGTTGCCTCCAAATCTTCATCATCTCAATTTGTACCTTCTCCTAATCTAGAATTACAAAATTTCTAAGGAAACCTCGAGTTACATTCGAGGAGATATAATGAGAATAAAATTACAACTTTTTTGAATGATAAAATAGGCACGATACGCGAGATCGTATTATAAAATAAAACCAACGAGGGTAAAGGCGACTACTATGCATCATGCTCAATTAACATAACATTTTATGGAAAAACGAGCAAGCAGCAAACAAATGAACATTTAATATTGTCTCAGGTTCGGTCGACCGGTCAGGGTCTTCGGTTGATCGAAGACCAACTCGGTTGATCCGAACAAGTATCATTTAGCTACTGTCTTGCCTCGGTCGACCGAAGATGAGTCCCGGTCGACCGAAGTGACAAAATCGAGAGTTTTTCCCGACTTTTGAATGACTTCAAAACTGGAAATTCTCAACAGATATACATACATAAAGCTGGAAAAGCATGTCATACATGATTTATTACATTTCTAGCAATCCTAAAGCATGCATAACATAGATTCATAATCTATATTCAAACACTATAACACTTAAAGTCTATAGGGTACTCGTGAGTGGCTCTGATACCACTGTTAGAGGAATAACCGGGTCACACATAAATGCGCAGCGGAATAAAACTTGACCAGCCTCTACCAGGATCTTCCACGAGTAAGAACCTACGACTATGGGATAGTGTTTTACCTTATATTGATGCTAGAATGGCTGAAACGCTTTCAGCGGTATGTTGTCACGAACGGAACACCACAATGCAGGCTTCGTCTCTCTGAGTATCCACTCGATCTTCCGAGGATGGTCTTCTACTTCTTGGTGCTAGCCAACGCCTTGTAGAAGCTTTGAAGACACTCTTCAATGGAGTATGTATTTTAGACCTTATCAGAAGAATAAGATACAGGATTTCTAACTTCTTTCCTATTAGCAAAAAGCTAGAAAACAAGTCTAGAAAATCTGTCTTTTCTTTTCTCTCTAAAGCTCTCAATATTCTCTCTTTTCCCTAAGCTTCAAAAGCTGGAAAAACTGATTAGTATCAATGGGAAAAATCAGTATTTTTCCCTTAGTCTATCAAGAGAAAGTGGGGAGAGATAAAGGGGAAAATGGGAGATCATGGAGGAAACCACTCCTCCACTTTCTCCACTCCTTTAACCTCTAGATAAGAGACATATGAGCTGAAAATATGTGTCCAATTTTCCAGCCATAAGGTTGGTCCAAAACGGGTCGGTCGGCCCAATCATATTGGTCGGCCCAACCCGATTAAGGGCCCAATCCAATACCGGCCCGGCCCGAAACCCGAAGCCCGGCCCGGCCCAATCGAATTGGCGCACATTAGATTACATGTACTCCAACAAATACAACTGTTGTTCTTATTATTTTTATGGAAATAGTTGTATAATCTAGATTATACAATTTTAATTTGTAGAACTGTATGTATTGTTCATTATGAATGTGTGTTTGGCCGTTTACAACTGTTATGAATTAGTAGCATAGCAATTATGTGCCAAGCTAATTAGTAGCATAGCTATTATGTGCCAAGCTAATAGCTATTGTTTACATAGCTTACAGTTATTATACACATGGATTACAGCTATTGTGAACACAAAATTTTTGTTATTAAAAAAATTCTGTTTTTACTTATGAATAAACAATACAAGTGTTAATACATGTGATGTTGTTTGTTTACACATATTATAATTATGAAAAAATAGCTATTAGACGGGAAATCGTGGTAATTTTTCCTGGGTTTTGCTATTTTTTCCTCAGATTAATGGTTGTTGCTTCGTTTTATATGATTGGAGAAAACTGAGATAGATTAATATGGGAAATCATGGGTCAAATCGTGGTTTACAGTTATGGAATAGGGACAATCGTGGTTTCAGTTTCAAATGAGGGTAATGGCGGCGTTCTTGGAGGAAGATGAACAGTACAATTTGAAACGGCTTCTTGGGTGATTTTTATCATGTGCGGCAGTCCTACTTTGGGTCTAAATTCAGCGCGCTTTTTATGGCTGCTGAATCTAATGTTTTGTAATCTATTGGCTATTTTTGTGTTCTGTAGGTGCTGAACATTAGGTTGTTCAACACCCTAACATGCTCGATAACTTTTAGTTGGAAGATTTCACACTCTATTCCCCTTATGTAGAAAACGTTGAGGGAACATGTAAATTAATAATTTATTTCTTCTTTTAGTGAATAGACAGTAATTATTTGCTAGCATTCGGGATTTTAATAAAATTCTAGAGGTGTGAGTTGCAAATAAACTAATCCTTAGTGGTGAACTAGAGAAGACTGGCGAAATTTTGAAATCTGGATTTTTTTAGAGATTCAGTCGAATTTCAGCAAAAGAATGATTTTATGTCTATCTGGTCGTACAAAGACAAGAAAAATGCTAATACTAAACATCATATGTTGACTAGATATAAAATTAGATTTTGTTTTTGTTTTTTTATTTTATGTGGTGCCGAAGAGGTTATTTTTCGACACCTACATATTATAGATAGACAAAAAATGGGTGACATGTATAAAAAACAACGAGCAAAAGCAAGTTTTCAGATTTATTTAAAACTGGATGATAACGTGGACGAATGCCAGATTGTCAGGTTATCAAGTTGGTTAACCAGTTGGTCAAACCAGTCATCACACATTTGTTGACCATATTTTTATATTATTATTAATTTATAAGTAATTTTGGTGTTTTTAATCGTAAAATTAAAATAAAAATTGGAAATTTGTAATAAATATCTAGTAAATTTTGAATATTATTACTTTATTTTATAATCTTAAAAAAATTGGGATTTTCTATTTATGGACGGTCCATGTAAAAAAATTAATTAACGTTTCATCTCTTCTTATAAATAGCATATATATGTAACATAAATATTATATCTCTCAACACAGTAAATATAATGGTTTAGCAGCACCACAAACGTAGTCAATTCCCTGGGTTAAGAATTTCATGTGTCTTTTTTTATTGTTTTTCGATCTCATTTCTTTCCCATTATTATTGTTTATTTCCTAACCGACATTACATGATAGGTGACTTTTGTTGAAGTATTTAGCTCTCTATTTCCTGACCTAACAAACTAATACTCCCTTCGTCCCAAATTATGTATACACTTTGTTTATTTTTTTATGATAACCAAGACCGTGTAAGTCTATTTTTTCTTCCTCTTACATATTTTAAATTTCTCCATTAGTATGGTACTAACCATTTCCTTTCCTCCGAAAGAACAACTAATGAAGGCAATATAAAAAAATGGTGAAAAGTGCCCACGCCCCTTAAATTATCTCGGATTTTGGTTTTTGACCCTCAACTAAAAAAGTCAATTGCTTGACCCTGAACTTTTTTAAAGTATCAATGGTTTCCCTTCCATCCAATTTCTCCGTTAAATAATAACGGAAGGTACCTATGTGACACTCACATGATAAAAATGGGGCAAATTTGACAAAAATAAATTAATCTTTAAAAAAATTAATTAGAAAATGGAAAACCCTCCCAAATCTTTTGAACCCTCCCTAATTTTTTTAACATCCTAAAATTAAAAAAATTCTAAATCCTTGAAAAGAAAATGTGATCTCCCATTGTAAATTGATTCAAGAAATCTTGACAAATGAGTAACTAGTATTTTCAATTTATGGTAATTTTTTTTTTATATAAAAGTCATGGTTAGGTTGTTATGGGATACGATGAAGACATTGAATATCTTTTTTTGCTCAAAACTAAGTTAAAAAATTCGGTATATTTAGTTACAGCTTTCATAGAGTTTAACATAATTTCATGGAAGCATCCTTAAGTTATTTAGCAAAAAAAAAGCTTAAGTTGTTACTGGGGAATTTGTAAGATTTTCATTTCAGAAAGAAGTGAGATTTCACTAGACATGAAATAAAGAAGAAATTATGGGGAGATTTATGGCTAACCTCAATTTTTTAATTTGTTTATGGTTAATTTATTTTTGCCCAATATGCCCCCATTTTTATCATGTGAGTATCAAATGGGCACCTTCGGTTATTATTTAACGGAGAAATTGGATGGAAGGGGAAGCATTGATACTTCAAGAAATTTCAAGGTCAAGCACTTGACGTTTTTTAATTGAGGGTCAAAAACCAAAATCCGCGATAATTTAGGGGTCGTGGGCACTTTTTACCATATAAAAATATTTGGGTGTGCCTGAGTCAACCTCGTTCCAGTTATATCGACATGTGTTCAATCCAGTGCATCCACTAAACATTTGACACGAATCGAAATTTTTATCTGTCTCTCCATTATATTTTTAGTTTCCAAAGCATAGCTTATTGGAGACATGCCTACAAGTGTTGTTGCGGCCGGCAACGCACTAGAATGCCCTTGTTGACAATCCTTTACTCCGACAGCATCTAGAGTTCCTTGAATAATGTGATATCTCACATTGTTTGCCTCTACATGTTGAGTGAGGTTCATTTCCAGCCAAATGCATAGAATTAGATCCATTGTGTTGTAGAGGTATATAACCAACTTGTAATAGTTTCCAACTTAAACACATCTCGCAGTATCTTAGGAATGAAAATATGGGACCTTAGGTTTGTTGCTAAATCTTTTTTTTTCATGATATATGTTGTTAGAAGATAAATGAAGAAAGCACAAATTTGTTTCTTTTTTACTTTCTAGATTGACGTTCAGTTCAATTAATAGTAGTTGCAGCACTTATTAGGATGTTGGTAATTAATTGCTTCCAAAGTAATTACAATATACAAATTTTCTATCCAATATTATATTTTAAATAACTGTAACAAATATTTATTAAAAGAATTTCCAATTATAGAATGAAGTTACGCAATCTTGAAAGGACAAAACACATGAGTTAGGAAAACAAATACTCCCTCCATTCCTTATTAATTGTCGTTTAGGAGAAATCTAGGAGTCCAAATTAATTGTCGTTTAAGGTTCTTTTGTTAGGTGTCAACAATTCATTTCAATTATACCCTCAACATTTTCCTTTCTTTATAATATAGAAGTGACAGAGAAAGAGAGGGAGGATGGGGTAGTATTGGAAGTTTAGGTGAAATGGACAACTTTCTTAATTTTCTCAAATTGTCTAAAGAGTCTTATATTTAGGAATGGAGGGAGTACTTATTAAAAGAATTTCCGAGTATAGGAATTTAATTTAGCAAATTCGCATAATTGATAAGCAACTACTAATTTTATAGAGACATTATATGTTTGTAGTGCTATGATGAAAAAGGTTAATTTCTTGGTATTCTCAATTCAGAGTGAGATTCTCCGCTGTTACCCGAATCAAACAAGTGGCAGTATATGGGAATCGGATAGCCCAAGTGGTAAGGCTACCCGAACACGGATTCCTATATCTCCCCATAATAGGGCAAATAATTTATCCTCCTTATGAGGCTTATCTGTTGGAGTATATTTAATCTAAGGTGCGCCAATTCGATTGGGCCGGGCGCCGGGATTGGATTGGGCCCTTAATCGGGTTGGGCCGACCAACCCATTTGGACCGACCTTATGGCTGAAAAATTGGACACATATTTTCAGCTCATATGATAGACTAAGGGAAAATACTGATTTTCCTAATGTTTTCAAGTCAAATTTCACTCCAGCTTTTGAAGCTTAGAGAAGAGAGAATATTAGAGAGAAAAGAAAAGACAGCTTTTTCTAGACTTTTTTTCTAGCTTTGGCTAATAGAAAAGAGGTAAGAAAAACTGTATCTGGTTCTTCTAAAAGGTCATACATACATACTCCATCTTGAAGAGTGTCTTCAAGGCTTCTACAAGGCGTTGGCTAGCACCAAGCAGTAGAAGACCATCCCTGGAAGATCGAGTGGATACTGGGAGAGACGGAGCCTGCGTTGGTGGCGTTCCGTTCGTGACAACATACCGTTGAAACCGTTTCAGCTATCCTAGAACCTATAAAGGTATAACACTATCTCGTAGTCTTAGGTTCTTACTCGTGAAAGATCCTGGTATAGGCGGGTCACTTTATTTCCGCTGCACAATGTGATTCGACCCGGTTATTCCTCTAACAGTGGTATCAGAGCCACTCACGAGTACCCTATAGACTTAATGTGCTATAGTATTAGAATATGGATTATGAATCTATGTTTTGCATGCCTTAGGATTGCTAGAAATGTTGTATATGATGTATGACATGTTTTTCATCATTTTGAATGTATGAGAATCGAGATTTTCCAATTTTGAAGTCATTCAAAAGCTGGAAAAACTCTCAGTTTCTTGGTCTTCGGTCGACCGAAGTGCCTGTTTGGTCAACCGAGTACTCTCAGTACTTTGTTCGGTCGACCGAGCTTGGTGGCCGGTCAACCGAACTGACCAGAATATGAAATGTTCTGTTTGCTGGTTGCTCATTATTTTTCATAAATTGTTATGTTAATTGAGCATGATGCATAGTAATCGCCTTTACCCTGTTGGTTTAATTTTATAATACGATCTGCGTATCGTGCCTACTTTATTATTCAAAAGTTGTAATTTTCTTCTCAACAAATCCCCTCGAATGTAACTCGAGGTTTCCTTAGAATTTTGTAATTCTAGATTAGGAGAAGGTACAACTGTGATGATTTGGAGGCAACCACCTGAAGGTCAAGACGGTGTAGAATAGAATGCTTTTCTTTTCACACCTTAGATTGACTTCACGGTTTTTCCATTGGCTTGGAAAAACCGAATAGGATATGGCGATTACTATTGCATTTTACTTTTATGTATTGGATGCATATGTATATAAGCATAAACTGTTTTATTTATGCTTTTCTGGTGAGATTGTTAAAAACAAAACCCCTCAATTAAATATTAATTAGTGCCTTCCTAAGTTTGGCCCTTGTCAAGGCCTAGATCGACATTAGTATGGGACATGCCAAAGTCGTGCATACGTGTCTATCCCAGGGTAGGCGCGAAGGATAATTTGTGATATCCGCCGACTAAAACTTAGGGTCCTAGTTAACTGGATTATCTCAATAAATGAATTGAGGATCTAGAAAGAGTTGAGAAAACTGTATAATGATACGCTTGAATAAATGTTATTCACTCAACTAACAAAGAATTACATAATTTGATGTAATTGGCAAACGTTGCATACCTAAATAACCAAGTTTTGGGCGATCAGCCAAAGCTGACTCAGAACGAGGTGAAATATGGATCTTGGCCCGCTAGAAAGTTAACGAACTTTCCGAGTTGATAATGAGGGTTATTCACTCGAAGAAAATAGTGGGAGAAATAATTAAAAAGATAAAGACCTAATAATGATTTTTTTACGGTACTTTACTTTGCATATGTATTTTGTTGTAGAAAAAATGGCAAATTCAAACCAAACACTATCACTACGTTACGTCCTTGAGAAGGACAAATTAGAGGAGTTAACTTCCTCGGTCGGGTTCGAGAACTTGAGAATCGTTCTCAAGCATGAAAGAAAGTTGTATGTCCCGGAGCAGCCTATTCCCTGCTACACTAGAGGCTCGCGCTCGGCCCGGCTGATAGAAGTGCTTATCGAAGCATGTTAGTGATGCTTTAGATGTGTCTAGCCTCATGCTTGTCACCATGAACTCGAGCTTGGAAGCAACATGAGGACATGGGGGCTTATGAGATGCTGGGCTCACTGAAGCAACTATATCAGAGGGCAAGCACGCCGGGGAGAGATTCGATGTATCGAAATCTCTCTTTCGATGCAAAAATTTCTTAAGGAATGCCGGTAGGGAACTCACGTTCTTAAGATGATAAGTTATGTTCGAACCTTGAAAAAGCTGGGATTTCCTTTGGGACAAGAAGTCGTCGATCGATTTGATCTTGCAATCGTTGCTCGAATCATACGATCGAGTTCATTCGAATTATCACATGAATGAAATTGACAAGCCATTGCCTGAGTTGTTGAATATGCTGAGGACTGCCGAGAAGGAAATAGGCAAGTCCTATCCCAACACCATACTGATGGTGCAAAAGGGCAAAAGCAAAGGTTTTGTGAAATTCAAAGGCAAACCGAAAGGTAAGCCCAAGGGCAAGCAAACCACTTTCAACAATGCACTGAAACCTAAGGGTGGTGTAGCCAAGGACTCTATCTGTCATCATTGTGGTGAGAAGGGTCACTGGAAAAGGAACTGCAAAAGCTATCTTGCAGGGAAAAGGCTGGAAAAGGAGAAAGCAAATGTTGTTTCGGGCTCAGGTATTTATGTTGTAGATATTAATATGATTGATATCAATTTAAATACAACTACTTCTTGGGTATTTGATACCGGATGTGGTTCTTACATTTGTACTAATGTGCAGGGACTGCAAAGGAGTAGAGAGTTGGCAAATGGTGAAGTGGAACTACGAGTTGGCAACGGAGCACGTGTTGCAACCCTAGCTGTAGGGACTTGTACTTTTACTTTTCCTTCAGGGCTTGTTTTGGGTTTAGAAAACTGTTTCTATGTACCTAGTTTAATTAAGAATATTATTTCAGTTTCTTGTTTGGACAAGAAAGGTTTTGAGATTTCGATCAAAAACTAACGATTGTCGTTATTTCTGGATAATATGTTTTATGCAAGTGCCTCTTTGATTAATGGTCTATATGTTTTAGACCTTGATATGCCAATTTTAAATATAAATACCAAAAGGATTAAGACTAATGATTCTAATCCGACATACCTCTGGCATTGTCGCTTAGGCCACATAAACGAAGACCGCATATCCAAACTCCATAAAGATGGGTTGTTGGAATCATTTGACTTCGTATCTTATGATCGATGCGAATCTTGTTTATTGGGTAAGATGACAGCATCACCTTTCACTAAGCTAGGTGAGAGAGCCGATGTTTTATTAGGACTAATACATAGTGATGTATGTGGCCCTTTTAATACACATGCAAGGGGTGGTTACCTCTACTTCATTACCTTTTCTGATGACTTCAGTAGGTATGGATATGTGTTCTTGATGAAACACAAATCCGAAGCATTTGCTAAGTTTAAAGAGTTTAAACTAGAAGTAGAAAACCAACTTGGCAAGAGTATTAAGGTTCTTCGATCTGATCGAGGAGGAGAATACTTGAGTCAAGAATTCTGTGACTATCTAAAAGCTTGTGGAATCGTTTCACAACTTTCTCCTCCAGCTACTCCACAATGGAATGGTGTATCTGAAAGGAGGAACAGAACCTTATTAGATATGGTTCGTTCTATGATGAGTCACACGAGCCTGCCCAATTCCTTTTGGGGACACGCACTAGAGACAGCAGCTTTAACACTTAACCGCGTTCCATCTAAATCAGTTGTAAAGACCCCATACGAGTTATGGACTGGGAAGCGTCCCAGTTTGTCTTTCCTCAAGATTTGGGGCTGTGAAGCTTTTGTAAAACGCTCAGCTTCTGATAAGCTGGCTCCAAAATCTGAAAAGTGCATATTTGTAGGTTATCCTAAGGAAACTAAAGGATACTACTTTTATATCCCTAACGAGAACAAAGTGTTTGTTGCTCGCACGGGAGTCTTTCTAGAAAAAAAAATTTGTTTCTAGAAACACGAGTGGGAGTACTTTTTGAAGTTCCAGACTCTCAAACTAGCACTAATGATGAGATGAAAATTGAACAGACTCCATAAGTTGTTGTGCAGCAGGTGCCACAAATAGTTGTGCAGCCAGCACCAGTTCAAGAAACACAAGAATTGCGTATGTCTGGTAGAGTTCGTCGTCCACCTCCGAAAAAATTTGGATTTTTCATAACAGAACATGGTGATGTTATGTTTCTGGATCACGATGAACCTTCAACCTACAAACAGGCAATTAATAGCCCACATTCTGAGAAATGGCTTGATGCCATGAGATCTGAAATGGACTCCATGTACACAAACCAAGTCTGGATCTTGGTTGATCCACCTGAAGGGGTAACTCCTATAGGGTGCAAATGGGTTTTTAAGATTAAAATCGACATGGAAGGGAATGTACAAACGTACAAGGGGCGACTGGTCGCGAAAAGTTTCAAACAAATTCATGGTATTGACTATGACGAGACTTTTTCCCATGTAGTTATGTTCAAGTCCATTCGCATTTTGCTTGCTATTGCAGCTTACTATGACTATGAAATCTGGCAAATGGATGTCAAAACCGCTTTCCTAAATGGAAAACTTGAAGAGGATGTGTATATGACACAGCCTGAAGGTTTTGTCACTCCAGAGAATGCTGGAAAAGTATGTAAGCTTCAGAGATCCATTTATGGACTCAAGCAGGCTTCTCGAAGCTGGAACATCCGTTTTAATGATGCCGTCTGTGAGTTTGGCTTCATTAGAAATGAGGATGATCCTTGTGTTTACAAGAAGGTTAGTGGGAGCTCAATCGTATTCCTGGTTTTGTATGTAGATGACATACTACTCATTGGAAACGACATACCAACCTTAAAGTCTGTAAAGGCTTGGTTGAGTACGTGTTTCTCTATGAAAGACTTAGGCGATGCCAGCTATATTCTGGGAGTCAAGATCTATAGAGATAGATCCAGGAGACTAATTGGCCTAAGTTAGAGTACATATATAGACAAGGTGCTAAAGCGGTTTAGCATGCAAGAGGCTAAAAAGGGCCTTTGTCCAATGGCACATGGTACTGTTCTGTCGAACAAATAGTGTTCTAAAACGCCTGCCGAATTAGAACGCATGAAAGAGATCCCTTATGCTTCTGCCATAGGATCCATCATGTACGCCATGATATATACTCGCCCAGATGTCTCGTATGCCTTAAGCCTTACGAGCAGATACCAGTCTAATTACGGTGAACGTCACTAGATCTCAGTCAAGAATATCCTCAAGTACTTACGAAGGACTAAGGATACATTCTTGATTTATGGAGGGGCGGATGAATTGTAAGTGGTTACACCGGTGGCTAGTTTCCAAACCGACAGAGATGATTTCCGATCGCAATCGGGATATGTGTTTAACTTGAATGGAGGTCTCTGTGGTGGCGCAGTTCAAAGCAATCAACCATCGCAGATTCTACTGACAGAGGCCGAGTACATAGAAGCTTGTGAAGCGGCTAAGGAAGCGATTTGGATCGGAAATTTATTTCCGACCTCGATGTGGTTCCTAGTATTGCGAACCCGATAGACCTCTATTGTGACAACAATGGGGCTATTTCACAATCTAGGGAACCTAGATCTCACCAGAGGTCCAAACATGTACTACGGCGTTTTCACCTAATCCGCGAGATTATTGAGAGAGGTGATGTGCATATATGTAGAGTAGATTCGGCGACAATGTTGCCGATCCATCGACGAAGCCACTATCGCGATGAGCGAGCATGATCGTCACACTAGCTCCATGGGTATCCGATATCTGGAGGGCTAATCTTTAGAGACAGTCATTAGTATGCCCTAAAGACCATTTATTGTAATTTGGGTCTTTAGTGCAAGTGGGAGATTATTGTAATTGTACCGTATTTATGTAATTTTCATTTTGATGAATAAAAAGGAATTAATTCCAGTATTATTCATTATGTTTCTGCGTTCTTAACAACATAAATAAATAATATGTCCTTGGTATTCATAAATGTTATGAATACTGAAACGTCCCTAGTCGAATATTATTATGGAATCTTCGAGGACAATAATAATGCGTAAGACTAGTATGTGCAGTGATTGATATAAGATATCGGATCGTCACATGGGTATATATGATTAGAGAATCATTATACTAGGCAGACCCGACATGAGAAACACACCATGGGTTGTTATATAATAGTCAACGGTGTTTCTCAATTTTTGACTGGGTTGTATAAAAGATCCTTCGACTTGAGGTCTCACAAGAGTTCTTGCATGGCTAGTGTTATGCTTTGATAATGTTAAACGCTATCCGTAACAGGGTGAGAAATAAAGGCATTTATTGGGTATATCACGAATCTTGTTCAGGATGAATGAGATGCAGAAAGGATTTGTCCCTCCTATATAGCAGGAGCGATATCTTGGGCCCCTTGATGGAGTCTGACTAATTCATGGCCATGAACAAATGAATCAGTATATGATATTGATGTCATTTGATTAGTCTACTCGCGAATCAAGAAACTAAAAGATTGCACAATACAAGTGTGACTTTTCCATGACTTGTGTTCAATCTAGATATCAAGGACAAAAGGATTTAACTACAAATGTCAAATGTTGTGATTATGATAAATCACCAGATATTTATGAATTGGGGGTAATGATGCGTTGCTAGATACCTCTCATTACCTGTTATATATGATGTCACGGCCAACATCATAGATACCTCTTGGGTCGCACTCATAGATCAACTGGATTGGGCTTGTTGGAGTACATTTAATCTAAGGTGCACCAATTCGATTGGGCCGGGCCGGGCCGGGATTGGATTGGGCCCTTAATCGGGTTGGGCCGACCAATATGATTGGGCCGACCTTATGGCTGGAAAATTGGACACATATTTTCAGCTCATATTTCTTATCTAGAGGTTGAAGTGGTGGAGAAAGTGGAGGAGTGGTTTTCTCCATGATCTCCCACTTTCCCCTTTATCTCTCCCCACTCTCTCTTGATAGACTAAGGGAAAATACTGATTTTCCTAATGTTTTCAAGTCAGATTTCTCTCCAGCTTTTGAAGCTTAGAGAAGAGAGAAAAGAGAGAACATTAGAGAGAAAAGAAAAGACAGCTTTTTCTAGACTTTTTTTCTAGCTTTGGCTAATAGAAAAGAGGTAAGAAAAACTGTATCTGGTTCTTCTAAAAGGTCATGCATACATACTCCATCTTGAAGAGTGTCTTCAAGGCTTCTACAAGGCGTTGGCTAGCACCAAGCAGTAGAAGACCATCCCCGGAAGATCGAGTGGATACTGGGAGAGATGGAGCCTGCGTTGGTGGCGTTCCGTTCGTGACAACATACCGCTAAAACCGTTTCAGCTATCTTAGCACCGATAAAGGTATAACACTATCTCGTAGTCTTAGGTTCTTACTCATGAAAGATCCTGGTAGAGGCGGGTCACTTTATTTCCGCTGCACAATGTGATTCGACCCGGTTATTCCTCTAACATTATCTTCCCTCCCCAAGCATGGGGCATGCTTCAATCTTCCCTATCTAGGGTACTCTCCGCTCTTCCCCTTCGGGGGCAATCGCCTTCGGACGCTCAAAAAAAAAAAACAAGTGGCAGTATTTAAAAAAATATAGCTTCATTAGTCAATTAAAATTTATACTTTTTTATCAGGTAATACCTAAAGAGGTTTTGAATTTGATTTATACCTTTTTTTGCACTCAATGTATAGGGAAAAGAAAAATAAGAGAGAGAAAATTGAAAAAAGAGCAGGAAATGATGGACGGTCCAAAAAAATTAATTCACTATATTATATATTTATAGATGAATCGAGATATTATTCTTATTGATGGTGCAACTACACATACCATTCTTCAAGACAAAATATATTTTTTTAAAGTCAACGTTAGCTGAAAATAATATTCACACAATATCAGGTGCATCAAAGTTAATTGAAGGCTCCGGAAGAGCTTGTATTATTTTACCAAACGATACAAAATTTTATATAAGTGATGCACTATTTATATTAAATCCATATGAAATTTGCTTAGCTTTAAACATATCCACTGCAATGGATACCATATTGAGAGGATGCAAGAAAATGGTGAAGAGTGAGAGGATGCAAGAAAATGGTGAAGTGTATCTTTCCATAAACTCGCATTTATCTGGAAAGAATCAGATAATCGAAAAACTGCCAGCATTACCATCTGGAATGTATTGTGCATATATAAAAACAAATGAATCAAACAATGTCACGAACTAGAATTTCGTTGAGACAAAAAGTTTTATACTTTGGCATGATCGACTTGGACATCCTGGAACAACAATGATGAGTCAAATAATTAACAACACACAAGGGCATCCTTTAAAGAACCATAAGATTCTTTTGCCAAATAATCTTTCATGTGTTGAATGTTCACAAGGCAAATTAGTTATTAGACCTTCCAAAATGAAGGTCAATAATGAATCTTCAAAGTTTTTTGAAATGATACATGGAGATATATGTGGGTCAATACACCCACCATGTGGACCATTTCGATATTTCATAGCTTTAATTGATGCCTCAACGAGATGGTCACATATTTTCTCGATTTCCACTAGAAATGCAGCATTTGCCAAACTACTTGCTCAAATTATAAAATTAAGAGACTTAAATTCCCAGATTACGTAATTAAGAAAATACGTCTTGATAATGCTGCTGAGTTTAGATCTCAAGCATTCGACGATTATTGTTTATCAATTGCGATTGAAGTTGAACATTCAGTTGCTCATGTCCATACACAAAATGGTTTAGCAGAGTTTTTTATCAAACGGCTCCAATTAATTGCTAGACCATTACTTATGAGGTCAAAACTCCCGATTTCTGCTTGGGGTCATGCCATGTTGCATGCTACAACATTAGTCCGAGTAAGACCAACTGCATATCATAATTATTCCCCATTGCAACTAGTTTTTGGTCGAGAACCCGATGTTTCTCACCTACAAGTTTTTGGTTGTGCTGTGCAAGTACCAATTTCAGCCCATACCGTACCAAAATGGGTCCCCAACGACAACTTGGAGCTTATCTTGGGGTATGATTCACCATCTATTATTCGATACATAGAACCATTAACGGGTGATTTATTTACAAAAAGATTTTCAGATTGCCATTTTGATGAAATGACATTCCAAACTTTGGGAGGGACAAAACTACATCCCGAAAAACAAAATAATCTTTCATGGAAAGAAACAACTTTATCTCATTTTGATTCCCGCAGTAATCATTGCGAACAAGAAGTTGAAAAGATCATTCATTTACAAAAAGTTGCAAATCAACTCCCAGATGAGTTTGTGAACACAAAAAAGGTACCGAAATCTTATATTCCAGCAGAAAATGTCTCTGCAAAAATTGATGTCCCTGTAGAACAAGTTGATATAGCCAACGAATCTAATATACGCCAAAAACGTGGTCGACCAGTTGATTCTAAAGATTTTGTACCTCGAAAGAGAAAGGTACAAGAGAAAAACCAACCAATAGTTCCAGAAGAACAATTTATTGAATGACACTTCTAGTAAGACTAGAAGTCTTAGAGGCCCATTAAACCCTAGGCATAACGTCTATAAATCGAGGCTTTGATTCACATAATGGAGGACACGAAATTATTCTATTCTATCTAAATCTCTTCTCCCCTCTCTATATCATAACAAAAGATATATTCCTCATTTATAAAAGTAATAAAAACAGCCCACACACAGAATCCTAGAAAAGTGCTTGTGTCGAATAAAAGTTCTTAATTTTGACCAATCTTGCAATTTGATTGGTTCTGTTAGATATTTTTCTAGTTTACTAAAAATATAACATGAAATTTATCCTTCTTTAAACATATTAAAAAGAAGAAGATATAACTGAAAACATAAAACATTATTGTATTTTCAGAATAAACAAAAACAGTAAAATATTTCAGAACTTCAACCGGTTTGAACAGATTGTAACTGTTCAGTTTTATTGCAGCTATAAACATGACTGTTACAGTCTAACACAAAATAGGTTTGAATTGCAGCAATGTAACCGTCCATCAATAACTTCTGATTTGTATTGTAATATCTCGGCAAAACGCCAATTTCGTCCTAAATGTAATTTCTAAGGGAGTTTAAGGTCATATTCGATTAATTTTCACCATTTTCATCCTATTGGTTTTTACGACCTGACACTACTGTCCTTCCGTCCAATTTTCAGTCAAGTCACTCATGTGCCCCACACGTGAGGTATTTTTAAGGGTATTTGTAAATTTCAATCTACTTCCCACAAGAAAAACTTATGCATGTACTCAATTGTTAAACAAAATAACTATGAAGACCCAATTTAATTCATCCAAAAAAATAAATCCCTAAACTCTTCATCTACCCCTCCATCTTCCTCCGCCACCTTACCCTTCCCCCACCTATACCACTGTCAACCACCAACATCACCACCTGCAACAACCACCATATATTGTCACAAAACCCTTCTGTTCGTCCACATACTATCGATACCTAATTGCAGCAAACCCATACAATGAAGGGGGAATTTGTTTTTAATCATGAATCCATATATGTTCGTCCGGTTAAAGAATATGTTATGGTAGTGATTTTATATGTAATATTTGGGAGTCAAACCCGAGATCTGTTAAATAAGAAGTCGGGTTGGGTCAGGGAGAACTCGCGGGTTGTTGGTCCTGAGCCTATAAATAGGGCCAGAATTGGATATTTTCCATTATCCAGATATTTGTAATTGACAGTTATTCATTTCTTCCCCAAATTCCCTCTGATGTTCATAGAGCCTAGAGCTCAGTCACCTCTGCCTCATATTCTTTTTCTCATTCTTCTTCTGTAATTCCTCTTTAATGGTGACTAATCAGTAATAAATCTACTTCTATTTCTTGTGTTTTCGATGGATTGTCTCAGACATAACAATTGGCATCAGGGCACTCGATTCTCGGAAGAATCACTAGAGAATTATGCTTGGAATCAGCGGGAGATGATTCCTACTGCTACACAAAATCAATTTGGAGAAATTCAATTGGAGGTGGCGCAAACGCTGTTACCGACGCTGGAACTCGAACCAGGTTATTTTCGAACATCAATGGTGGATTCGCAACCAACAATTGAAACTCAGTTCTTGCCACATGAAGATTTATATGGTACAACTGATCGGAATGTTTTCTCGCAACAAGAAGAAATTATATCTCCAATGGTTGAGGTGAGTGCCAATTTATTAGCTTATAAATTGGATACACCTAATAGGTTTGATTCGATAATTTGTAAATTGAATCATGAAACGTCACGTGAAAAGGGTGTGGATGATTTTGACAGGAAACCACCGTGTACATTGGTGGTGGACTACTTAACGGTCGCGAAATTTATTTTGGCATCTACCAGGAAGTAAAAAAACTTGTAGGATCTTATCGTGTCTTACTAAATAGTTTGAGGATGATCCATGCCATTTTCCCTTAAGGGTAGAGATTATTTGATCAAAATTGGATCAAGAAGGCATAATATCACATTAAATTATAATCATCATTTTCATTTTATACTCTTTGATCCAACAATCATTATTGTTCCCTTGAATATAACCTCCAAATCCATGTGGGATGTTGGTTTAATATCTAATTTACCACCTTTTAACATCTCCACTTGTTGCGGGACCATCTACAGGGCTGCCTCATATAAAGCATTCATTTGCAAGCATACTAGGTCCAATGACTAGACAAAGAGCCAAGAAATTAGATCAAGAAATCTCTCCATTGATCCGAGAGTTCAAGGATAAAGAGGAAGCTAAATTACATCTAGAAGATGATATTCAAGTTCAACTCTTAAGTTTACAAGATATTCAATTCAGCCCAAACAAGCGAAGTGGCTAAGAAGGGCATTTTAGTCTTTTGTACATTAAAGTCTATTTTAGTTTTTTTTGGATGAATTTTTGCTTTGTTGTGCGCACACTCTCCCACTTTTTGTCTTTTTCTTTCTCTTTCTCTTTCTCTTTTTCTTTTTCTTTTTTCTTTTTCTTTTGTTTTCTTTTTTTCTTAAGGTTTAATATATATGGTTTAAAAAAAAAGGTTTAATATATATATATATATACACACTAGCAAAATACCCGTGCTATGCACGGTGAGAGATCACAAAATAAAAAAATTATATTGTTCATACTCAATAACTGTGAACAACATATTTATGGTATGTACTCTACATTGAAAAAATTGAAACATGTTATATTATATACACGGAATAAAAATATTCTAAAGTAAACTACAATTAATTTTTGTACAATTATATTTTTGCTCATTAAATTGAATGCTTTCATCCAGAGTAATTATATAAAATAATATATGATATGTGCACCATGGCTCCAATGCGGAACAGTTATTTGTTTCTCATGTGCGGGATGAATTCTCAGTCTAGGATTTAATATTTTACGGTTGAGAATGATTTAAAAAAAACACTTGTTCTGATTATGAGAATAATTGTTATGCGAACACCAACTTTTTTTTTTTTTTTTTTTTTTTTTTACCAAAAAACGCTTGTTTTGCCTTGAAAATTTGTTCTGCATTTGTCAAAAAATAGTTGTTCCACATAGGAACTGAACTGGATAATGTGAATACTAACTGTTATTGAATAACGTCAATACTTTAACACATTTCTAATAGGTATATACATTCAAAACGGCTCCAATTGCATTTCTAACGAATGCATTATAAAGAGGAATAAAATAATATATACAATTTCTTTATTATCAATGTACTTGGAAGTCATATAGTTAAAATCAAGAAGTCAAATCTAGAATAGATATAAAGAACAAATCTCACAACATACATATAAAAGAGCTGATATTCTTTTTTGTTTCCCTAAATCACAGGAAAAATCGTAAGAAATGTCAATAAAATCACTTTCTTTGACTTGCACTAACATATTAGGTAGAAGAAAATGAGGAGGGTACAAATTGCATATTCAATTTAAGAAAGATATACAGTAAACATTCTGAACTTATGTTACTCATGGTTAAAAATATTTCTAGCCCTGATAACCCTAACAAACCCTAATAACACTAACAACCTCTACTCCTAAGTATTAGGATTTGTTAGGATTATTAGGGTTTGTTAGGGTTAGTAGGGTTTGTTAGGGTTAGTAGGGGTTGTTAGGGTTAGTAGGGGTTGTTAAGGTTATCAGGGTTAGAATTTATACTCCTAAGTAGTTAATTTGGAGTCAATGGGAACATGTTTTAATGACAGCGTATTCTCATTAGGGACCATAGTTTGTATTTACTTATTGAATTTTAAAAGTGGTTTGTGTTTGTCCTTATTATTTTCTCATTTGGTTCCCCTTAAAGGATATGATAAACATTTATATATCTTTCCTAAAGTCAATTTTTTGTATGTATTAGGAAAATACAAATCTAGTGTTATGAAAGGGTTTTAGGGTTATTAGGGTTTGTTAGGGTTAGTAGGTTGTTAGTGTTATCAGGGTTTGTTAGGGTTATCAGGGTTACAATTTATACTCCTAAGTAGTTAATTTGGAGTCAATGGGAACATGTTTTAATGACAGTGTACTCTCTCTTGCGAGTTTGACATCAAGACTAAAAGGGTTTTAGGGTTATTAGGGTTTGTTAGGGTTAGTAGGGGTTGTTAGTGTTATTAGGGTTTGTTAGGGTTATCAGGGTTAGAATTTATACTCCTAAGTAGTTAATTTGTAGTCAATGAGAACATGTTTTAATGACAGCGTACTCTCTCTTGCAAGTTTGACATCAAGACTAAAAGGGTTTAAGGGTTAGGGTTAGTAGGGGTTGTTAGTGTTATTAGGGTTTGTTAGGGTTATCAGGGTTAGAATTTATACTCCTAAGTAGTTAATTTGGAGTCAATGAGAACATGTTTTAATGACAGCGTACTCTCTCTTGCGAGTTTGACATCAAGACTAAAAGGGTTTTAGGGTTATTAGGGTTTGTTAGGGTTAGTATGGGTTGTTAGTGTTATTAGGGTTTGTTAGGGTTATCAGGGTTAGAATTTATACTCCTAAGTAGTTAATTCGGAGTCAATGAGAACATGTTTTAATGACAGTGTACTCTCTCTTGCGAGTTTGACATCAAGACTAGTACGCACCTCCTGTAATTTCTCCACTCTACTTAAAAAATAATAAAATAAATAAACAATTTGGAGAATGTTCCTTGACAAACTAGACTCTGTGACTCAGAAAAATCTGGGGTGGACAGGTCCCAATGGGACTGTATAACCTGAATTGAGGAGGGGCCTACCCTAAAGGTGGGTCATGCATCAAAATATGTGAGAGAATGTGTGAGCCATGTCCCATGCACTAGGTGCATGCCATCCCTTCCCCTGTGCCCGTATGAAAAGCACTTGTGATACTCTTAAGTTTTCGCTTACGTGTTAATTATGTGTAATTAAATTTTTTCACGACTTGTTACATTGACTTGAATTTATTTTGCTATCATTATGTGTAATTAAATTTTTTGAACAATTTATTTTTTCATCACGTATTACGTGCTATATTTGATTAAAGTTTTATTGATGGGTGTTTCACTGGCGTATCGTAATCGGGGGTGTAGTTGTAAATCACGTAGATTAATAAGTTACTTAGATGTGGGATTGGTATTAGAATTAATTAGGAATTTTATTTGGATTAGGAAAGTTAGTATAATATAAATAATATATATAGAAAATCACATCAATTTAATAAGGAATTAAATAGGGGTTAGTTAATAAAATAATATAAGAAATAAAGTAGAAAATTAAAAAGGAAAGTAACAGTGGATATGACTCAATTTTTTTTCCTTTAAAATGTCAATCTCATTTAAGTGTATACTAGAATACATTATCTAATATATTATTAAAATTATTGTATATATAGTAGTGCTATTGGAGTAAAATCAATTAATGTGTTTAAAATAATCATATTACTACATTAAAAAATGTCTAAAGGATTTAGAGTTTTTTCGACTCGCAATTGTAGAAAACATATGTGTGTATATATATTAAACCTTTTTTTTTTTTTTGAAACCATATATATTAAACCTTAAGAAAAAAAAGAAAACAAAAGAAAAAGAAAAAAGAAAAAGAGAAAGAGAAAGAAAAAGACAAAAAGTGGGAGAGTGTGCGCACAACAAAGCAAAAATTCATCCAAAAAAAAAAAGTTTCACGGTGAGGACGGAAGTCCCACTTCCGTTCTCATCTTAGAACGGAAGTGGGACTTTCGTCTCAGCCACGCGTGACAGCAGCGTGGGAAAAAGTCTGCACGTCAGTAGAACCGAAGTCCCACTTCGTTATGGCTCAGGGACTGAAGTGGGACTTCCGTTATGGACAAAAATATTGTCCCACTTTTTCAGGTGCCATGTCATGACTGAAATGGAAAAAGTGGGCCAAGCCCATGCAAATCCCCACTACTTTATACCAATTTATCATTCACATAGAGATTTGGGTTTTCTTACATGTTATATATATCATCGTAAATTTTGCGCACCCACTTTGTAATATTCTCAATAACATTCAAAATCGAACAGTGTAGCACACAATAAAATTGGCTCAAAAATATCCTCACGACACTTTAATTACAATTCAATTTAAACCTTTAAATCCAATTCTCTTACAATAGTTTGTAATTTACGATTTACTTTTTTACTTTGATGAGATATGTTACTATGAAATGTAGAAATTTCCTTTGATTATACTATCTTCATTCCTTAATATAAGACTTTCAGAACATGTAGAAAAAACTAAAATATTTTTTAAGACTCTCTTAATTAGAATTAGTGGTATATAATTCATATTTAAGAAAATAATATTAATATTTAACTAACAAAATACTTTGTTTTTTTATTCTTTAATTTTCGCTACGTGTTCTACGAGTCTTATATTAAGGAGTGGGGGAGTATGATTCATGGAAGAGACCGAAATACGAAAGAGGCTATTGCAGTTAATTTTGCCTAAAATACAAGATATTACTCCCTCCATTTCTAAATATAATACTTTCATTATATGTTGCGAAAATTAATGAAGTAAAAATTAAGATATTTTTGTAATTAAAATACCAATATTACTTTCTTAAATAGGGCTTGTATACCACTAATTTTATTTAAGAGAGTAATATTAGTATTTTGATTACAAAAATATTTTAATTTTTGTAACATGTAATAAAACTATTATATTTAGGAATAGAGTTAGTACTGCAAAAGTTTCAAAGTTTTACAGCTACAATAAGTATTAGGGGTGTTCAAGAAAAATCCAAACCGACCAATCCAAACCGAATTTTCGATTTGAGCGGTGCATTGGACTGGTTTCGGTTTGAGCTAAATTAAAACCGAATTTTTGGTTTGGTTTAAAAAAAATTATAAACCAAACCGAATATATATAATATATATTAAAGGACTTTTTTGCAATAAAATATATTTTTCCTTAAAATGATTTCTAGTATAATTGCTAACTTTTGTATCTCATTCTAGAATTTTCAAGTGCAAGTTCTTCAAGTGTTAAATAAGAGATTTAAAAGTCATCATTTGGTATGCGATTTTAGATTTAGCAAACGATTTTATTGTATTTCACTATTTTGAACTAATAATTATGTAATTTTTGTGTTTTTCTTTTTTCTTGTAGGATGATTTTGAAGTAATTTGTTTGAAGTGCAAGGATCAAGACCAAGAATTTATGTTTTATTATTTTGTTTTCTTTATTGTGTTTACCTTGAAAAATAATAGGCATATTTTTTTTAAAATATTTTTAGCAACTAACTAATTAAATAAAGTTTTTTTTAAACCTTATAATCAATATTTTTGTGTCTCGCAAAACCGAGCAACCAAACCAATCCAAACCAAACCGAATGCATCGGTTTGAGATTTTAAATGGTTTGGATTGTTTTCAAAATTTTCAAACCGAATATTTCGGTTTGGTTTGAAAAATTTATAAAATCGAACCAAACCGAACCATGAACACCCCTAATAAGTATGCCTGCGGCGTGGGCTACTTCTCCAGCCGGTCACATTAGAAAAGTAACCAGGTACTTTGACTTCCATTACATCTCAGTCGATGACAACAAAACTTACATTACATCCGGTTCGTCATTTTATAGAGCAGAAGTTTTATTTTCTCTAGTAAATGAAAAAACAAAACTTTGAGCAACAAAAAATATAACATAATGGAATAATTTTTAAGAACTAATATAATTGCCTCTCAAACAAGAAAAAAAAAGGTACTAGTCTAATTGAGATTTTATCGAAGAGGCCAATAGTCTAGTGGGGCATTGGCCGGTCCGAGAAGGTCTCGAGTTCGATACCCTCCACCTGCATACGGTAAGCTTTATTCTACCTTATTTAGGATGTTCTCTCTCCCCCAATGTGGGCTGTTTTCTCTCCCCCAATGTGGGGCAATCGCCCATCGTGGCGTAAAAAAAAAGTCTAATTGAGATTTTATTCTTCTTCTTGTTTTATTTTTCATTTAAAAAAGAATTTTAATTGCATTCTTTTTGTGTTTAAAGTTTTCTACTATTTTGTTAATAAATTGTTTTTAACCGATTGCTGTAATAAAGCTATTTTCGTTCATACTCATGATTTTTTTTTTTTAATTGGGCAAAGAGTATTGACACAAATAGTTTTGTTTTGTTGTTGAGAAATAGAGAAATAGTTAAGAAAATGTTTTGTAACAATGTACGAGGACAGTAGGCTTACCGCTTCAGTGTGGAAGACATATTTTATTTTTTTTTTTTTTTGGTAATTTGTGGTAGACCTTTTCTACTTGTACGTGAGACTTGACATGACATTTACGATTGAAATTTTTTTAGTGTTATTTCACAACAAGATCTCAACAGATTTTATGCATCAGAGTCGAGGATAATAGAATATATACATTAAAGGAAAATTTCGTAATCCCCAAAACGCAGCAGAATAAAATAGCGCGCGATTACGTTTCTTTAAAGGATCGATTCACGAGAAAGAACCAAAACCTTGTGATAGGAATTATATTTTTATCCATCTAATCGATGTTACTCGAATTATGCTACGTTAAATCACCAACAACCGCCTTCAGACTCTGTCTCTACCGGTATCCACACATTATGCTACGTTAAATCACCAACAACAGCCTTCAAACTCTGTCTCTACCGGTATCCACACACCAACCTCTTAGCTTGTTACTTCGCGTCTCAGATGCTAGTCCAAAGAGTTCCGATGTTTGGAAACACTTTTCCCGGAATTCACAAAGTATAGGAAACTTAGGAAAATCGGAAATAAAAAAGATAAGAAAATCACATTTTCTTCTCTTTTGATTGTTCTTAAGAGTGTGTATAAGTCGAGAAGAAAAATCCCAATTTTTTTACTTCTATTTTCGGCTGCTATGAATGTGAGAGCTAGAGAGAATAATCAATCAAGAGAGTCATAAGAATGAAGAACAATTCTTCATCAAATGTGGTGTTAATGGAATTACCCACTAACCTCACTCTCCCCTTATTCCTCTCTCACTTCAAGCACTCGCACATTGCACACACACACACACACTCCCTCACACGTAGATGTGTCAGTTTTGACCTGGTCCAACTGGTCCGATCGACCAGAGAAATGGTTATTGGCCGACCGGAGTGACAAACCGGTTCGGTATACCCAAGACAGCTCTCGGTCGACCGGGTTCGATTTTTTCCAATCCAATAGAACGCCCAATTCAATTGAATCTGCCCAATCTAATTGAGAACCTATACAAATATAAACTCCAACACACACACACACACACATATATATAATGACGTGTCATGCATAGGAGTACACTTTTTTTAGGGGGAAATACATGTTGACTTCACAGTTTTAAAATCTAAATTGTGTAACTGTAAAAAATGAATGGGCTACACACAAGTTACATTTTCTTTTAAAATATCAGTGGCCAGAGAAAGAGACTTGTTTGCCCTCTTTGAATTACTATTCAAGTTTTTTAGACTTTAGAAGGAGATTTATTTGTTTGGGTTTGGTTTTTATAAGCAAAACAAATGTCTTGTTTGTCCCTTTTCGAATAAACATATTTGTTGACTCAAAGAAAAAAGCAAGCAATGCATATTGTGTAGGTTCTTAGACTGGCTGAACTTGAATGTAAACTCGATCTAAAATTAGAGGAGTCGATCAACCAAATTACCCGTGAATTGTTGAATATTTTGAGTGTTTATAAAAAATTAAAAATTAAAAAAATAAAGAAGCAAATAAGTTTGACTCCCTGATTTGATGGGATGAGATGTTAGCACAATTATTCACTCAAAACTCCATGTGCATCCCTTTTCTTTCATAGTATTGTCAAGCCCAATTATTAGTATTTTATTTTGGAGAGTTTAGAAAGAGATTACTTTGTTTGGGAGTATAAGCAAAGCGAATGAACTTTTTTCCCCTTAATTTATTTATTTTTCAAAATATATCATAAAAATAAGAATGTTACATATTATTAAAAAAAAATGCACATTGCTTAGTTCTAGGCTAAACCAAACTTTATTGCAAGCTCGATCGGAATGCAGAGGCCATTTGAATTACATGTTATTTGTTAAAAAATTGTCTAGTTATATTTATATAAATAAAAAATATAAGAAGCAAATAAGCTTGCCACCATAATACCCAAAACTCCACGTGAAAGTACTATCTTTATAGTATTATCAAACTCAACAAATAACCAAAATTTTCAATGTGTGATTCAATTTTTTGATCTTTGAAAAATAAAATTTAATAAATGGGGTTGCATTCAGGTTTAACCAAGAACAAAATGGTTCGATGAACCAATTTTTTTTTATAAGACTTTAGACTATTGGATTTGTTACTCAATTTATTTAAATAGATAAATACCAACTCACAAATTTATTCAATTAACAATTATGTCAAACCTCTATGTTTATATTGTTGTGTAGCTCCAAAACCTTCATACACTTTCCATGTGGGGATCTTGAATAATATTGAAAAAATAGAAGAGGAAAAAGACGAAAAATATAAAAAAAATAATTAAATTATCTTTATCTAAATCAATTTATTTTGAAAATGTCAAATATGTCAAGCTATTATTTAATTTAAAAGATACAAAATTGTCTCCACCAATCAAAGCTTTTTAAACTATTTAAAAAATTTACATTTTGTGAAGTGGTAATTTTTTATTTGAAATTTTATTAAGATAATAATTTTATTAAGATAATAATTAGTTTTCAATTAATTTAATTAATCTAAATTCTACTCAAGCAATTTTTTTTTTTTTTGTTCTTTGAAAAAAGAATTAATGAACAGGTTTGCCTGCAGGTTCAAGTAAGAACAAAATGATTCGGTAAGCCAATTTTCTTTTATAATACTTTAGACTATTGGAATTATAAATTGTGTTTGGTACTCAATTTATGTAAAGAGCTAAATACCAACCCATCAATTCATTCAATTAAAAAGTATGTCTAACGTTTATATTTATATTGTTGTGTGGCTCCAAAAACTTCATACACTTTTCATGTGAGATCTTGAATAAAATTGAAAAGATATAGAAGAGGAAAAAAAATAAAAAACTATACAAAAATATTAAATTATCTTTATCTAAATAAATTTAGTTTGAAAATGTCAAATATGTCAAGCTATTTAATTAATTTAATGGATAAATTATGTTCACCAATTAAAGTTTTAAACTATTTAAAAAATTCAAATTTGTTAGTGTAAGACATAAAGGCTAAATTCCCTATTTTGATGAACGACAAACCGTTGATGAGATTTAATGTTGAAATATCCTATAGGGTTTGAACCTGGGGGGTGAATTAGGTTATAAGCTTTTTAACTTTTCTTTGACTTCTTTGCCTAAGTGTTCGCCTTAACAACAAGTATGTTTATTAAACACATAAGGTGAGTGAATTATGTGTAGGCAACTTAGATGACTAAGTGAAGCAATGTATAAAGCAAGGAAGCATGTGTAAGTTTTCTACCCTTAAGCAAATATGTTCATATAGTCAAGTAGATAAGATATAGCAATATATGAACAATGAAGTAAAGGAGTAGGGATAGAGAAAACTAACACAAGGATTTATAGTGGTTCGATTCACAGAGAATCTACATCCACTATCTTAGGACACACCTAAGGATTTTGCAACATCCACTAAGGATTCCCTTCACAACAAATGCAAGATGGGATCAACCTTTTACAATTGCCTCAACAAATGAGGACTTTTGCTTCACAAAGAGTGTTTTTCTAGTTCTCACAAGAACTAAGCTCACAAAGAGCCAATCTCACAAAGAGATACCTCTCACAAGAGGACTTTTGACTCACAAAGAGGACTTAGCTCACAAAGAGGACTTAGATGACAAAGAGCTTTCCTAACTCACAAAGAGCTAGTTCTCACAAAAAGAAAGGGTAACTAGTCTCCTTCAAATGAGACTTTACAGTTTAAGCTCACTTACAATAATCCCTCAAATGGATTAGATATACAAATGAAAGCTCTAATCAAATTTGAGAATAGAAGAGATAGACATGTTTAAGCTCAACTCAAAATGATATATTTTGATGAATGATTTGAAGATTAAGCTCAAGGAAGTGTTTGTTTTGCTTGCAATGAAGTGTATAGCCTATGCCCTCTTATGCTTTAGTTAGTTATGAAAATTCAGCTTTACAAGTTTATATAGGGCCAAAATACACAAGCAAAATATGCTACAGCGGCTATATTTTTTTCCTGGATTTGACAGCTTCGGTCGACCGGACTAGGTAGTAGGTCTTCTCCGAAGTAAAGATTAAAAGGCCTCTGGACGCATCTCGGTCGACCGAAGTTTGTGGTCCGGTCTTCCAAAGAAAAGCTTGGTCAACCGACCTAAAGCAAGGTCGTCCGAGATAATATAGTCGTTGGAGCTTTGAAACATTCAAAAACAACCTCGGTCGACCGGACACACATGTCGGTCGATCAAACTTCATCCAGTCTTCTAAGGCTAGGCCTAGGTCGACCAGAGTGAAATCCTAAAGTGGGTTTCCACTTAGTCAACTTCTCAATGTTCTCAAACTCATGCCTAAGTGTTTTGTAAAGATATAAAACACATTTTAAAGAACTTAGGCATTAACAAACACTTATCTAAGTTTTTCAAAAATATTTTCAAAGATTGAAACAATGTAAAACACGAGATTTTGAAAACATGCATGGTTGAGCTTTAAATAACTATATCCTAGTGTTCTCAAAGGTAATATCAGTCATAAGGGTGTACCTATAATGCATAGACTAATCTTACTAAGGTATTCAAGTTGTATTCTTCTTGGAGTATTGACTAGAAGCCTTTGATCAACATATTCTTGAGTGATGAAGTCCTATAGCAATCTTGGAGCTGTATAGTATTGGACCTCACACTTATTCTTGGTTAAGGATCATAGCACTTGATTCTTTATTTGGATTGAGTAGCTCTTAACTTGTTGATCTTCCTTCTTTTTGACTTTGTAAATACTTCCATGGCACGTGGATTGACTTCAAACTTGTGCCATGGAGTCTTGCAAAGTGTAGCTTCTTCTTCTTTATAGGATGTTGACTTTGATGTACGCAAGGGGCTAACTTACCATTTTCATCATTGTCGGTGTGAGTACTAAGGATTCTATCATTAAGGACATGCTCACACAAATATTAGAACTATCAATGGTTTGTTATCATCAAAACAAGATTGACCACATTAGTCCTTAGGGCTTACAAATGTAAATATTATTTATGTGATAGGTTACAAGCAAACTACCAAGTCTATCAAGAAAGCACATACAAGACAAAGGAAATCTTACACATTGAAGATCCAAGAGATTTCTACAAGAAGTACTTGAAGACTTTGGTATATGACTGGGTAGATTAGATATTTAATATCTTGTAATCTCTCTTAGGAAAAAGCTTAAATGATAATGCTCATATTCTTCATGCATACACATAAAATGTTTTCATGATAAATTTTTTTTTAAAAGGTTTTTCAAAGTGTTGAAAGAGCCATACAAAGTTTATACTTGAGATAGCTAGCATTTGATTTGAGACTTGGTGGGAAAACCACTTTTAACCTTCATCTCGATCGACCAAAGTGTTAGCCCCGAAGGGCAAAGTGATCAATCTTGTTTTGATGATAACAAACCATTGATAGTTCTAATGTTTGTGTGAGCATGTTCTTAATGATAGGATCCTTAGCACTCAGACCAATATTGATGAAAATGGTAAATTAGCTTCTTGTGTATAACAAATGTATGAACTTAGACACAAGGAATCTACACTTTGCAAGACTCCATATCATAAGCATGAAGTCAATCCACATGTTATGGAAGTACTTGCAAAGTCAATGAAGAAAGAATATCAACATGTCAAGAGCTACTCAATCCAAAAAGAGTACAATCAAGTGGTAGATTCCTTGACAAGAAGAAGTGTGAAATCCAATGCACTACATCAAGAATGCAAGAGGACTTCATCACTCAAGAAGATGTTGATCAAAGGCTTCAAAGTCCAAGCTCCAAGAAGAAACTACTTGAAGACCTTAGGAAGATTAGTCTACGCTTATAGGTAATCCTTTGTGACTAATATTTCCTTTCAGAATACTAGAATAGATTATTTATAGCACAACAATGCATGTTTTCAAAACCTCATGTTTAACATTGTTGAAGTTTTTTGAAAAGGTTTTTGAAAATTAGTTGGTCAATGCCTAAGTTCTTGAAAATGTGTTTTATATCTTTACAAAACACTTAGGCATGTGCATGAGAACATTAGAAACTCAACTAAGTGTAAAAACCACTTTGGGATAGTTCTCCGGATGACCTAGGCTTTGCTTCGGTAGACTAGAGCTGTTCGGTTGACCGACAGTGTTGATTGGGTCGACCTGTGTATTTATCTGAGTTTTGAATGGTCTAATGCTCCAACGGGTATATTCTATCCGGACGACCGATATAATAGGTAGGTCGACCGACCTTTGCTTAGTTAGACCTGACCACTGATTTACGGTCGACCGAGATATGGACAGAAGGCCATTAACCTTTCTTTTAAGGCACTTCGGTCGACCTACTGTCTAGTAGCGGTCGACCGGAGATGTCAATTCAAGGCCAAAATTATAGCCGTTGTGACCAACAAAACTTGTATATTCTTGCCCTACAAATAGCTTTCAAAGCTGAATTTTTCATAACTAATCAAGCCATAAGAGGGCATATGCATATATACTTTCCAAACACACAAGCAAACACTTTTGTGCTTAAATTCCATATCTTTCAAAAGCATTTGTGCTGAACTTAAACTTCATCTAGCCTACTATTCTCAAAGAGTTATTAGAGCTTATATTGTTAATCCATTCCAAGAGGAAATTCTTTGTAAGAGAGCTAAATTGAAAATATCCTTAGAAAGAGATATGTTACCCAAGCTTCTCAATAGTTGAGAACTAGTTCTTTGTGAGCTAGCAAAAATCTCTTAGAGAGCTTCATTCTTGGTGAGTGTTTGAAAGTCCTAAGGGTAGGCACAAGACCTCTTTGTGAAGCAAACACTCTTTGTGAGTGGAGACTTCTTAGTGAAGCAAAAAGTCCTAAGAGTAGGCACAAGTCATCTTTGTGAGGCCAAACACTCTTAGTGACTGGAGTCTTCTTTGTGAATTAAAAGTCCTCATTTGTTGAGGCAATTGTAAAAGGTAGAACCCACCTTGCATTAGTTGTAAAAGGGTGTCCATTAGTGGATATTGAAATCCTTGGGGATTGCCCTAAGATAGTGGATGTAGATTATTTGTGAATCAAACCACTATAAATCCTTGTGTTAGTTTTCTCTATCCCTTAACTCTGTACTTTATATAGTTCAAGAATTGTCATTGCTTGTATATTTGATTACATGAACTATTTGCATAGGACGGAAAACTACACATGCTTCCTTTCTTTATACAATTGCTTCACTTAAGTCATCTAAGTTGCCTTGATCATAATTGAATAACCTTATGTGCTTAAACAACATACTTATTGTTAAGGTGAACACTTAGGCAAAAGAAGTTTTAGAAAAGCTTTAAAAGTTTTTAAGAACCTAATTCAGCCCCCTCTCTCTCCCCATTAGGTTCTATACCCTCAAAGGGTATTTCAATTGGTATCAGAGCCTAGTCTCTTTTTTATTTGACTTACATCCTAGGAGGATCCATGGCTCATAGCTTTACTAACTTAGATGACCAATCCCTATCTAGACCACCTTTATTTGATGGCTCCAATTTTGATAGTTGGCAATGTACGTTTAAATTATTTTTGTCTTCTAATGAAATTTCCTTGTTGAGCATTATAGAAGAAGGCCATTTTATTCCTTCAATCTACATACAAGGTGTCATATGGTGCCAAAGTTTAAGAAAGACTACAATGAAGAAGACTTCAAGAAGATGATTTCAAACTTCAAGGTCATGAATGTACTTTGTTGTGCACTAAATCAAAAATCTATCAACAAAGTATGTGAATGTGAAGATGCTCAATCCATGTGGAATATGCTTGGAGCATCATATCAAAGTAAAGTTGAAGAAGAGCCAAAAGTGAAGAATCTAGAAATGGGGCTCAATCTTGTGAAGGCATTGAAGAAATCTCAATCACACTCCAAGCTAAATTGGATGATCTCAAAGAGTGTGATTTAGGATAAATCAAAATTCAACCTTCAACAAGCTCAAAAATTATACATATTGAGCTTTCACAAGATGAGAAGGAAGAGAAGATGGAAGCACAAGATGATGATCTTCAAATAGGACTGAATTATGATGGAGATAATGAAGATCATTCACCTTGCAAAAGGAAAAGAAAATTCTTGCCACTAAGCTTCAAAGATAGACATCCTTCAAGAAGTGGCTTTAGACTCGATCATTCTAAGAAGAATGATGAAGATTTGAAATGAAAATGTTCAAAGGAAAAGAAATCACAAACACTCCATAGCACTTGGATTCCTCAAAGCTACATGAGAAATACATTCAAGGAACAAAGATGCTCAACTACAAGTGATGATCAAAACTTCAATGGTAATCTACAATCATCATCACTTGGTAAGGTTACTAAGGTAACAACTTCACTTTCTCATAACTTTGTAATTGTTGTTATTAATTAATTGTATGAGAGGTAAAATTGATGTTATTACTTGTACGCTTGTTGATGTTGCATCATGTTATTTTAGTGATCGTTCACATAGAGATAGCCTATTGCAAGAGCTGCATTCGTTTGATGTTTCTCTTGCTAGGGTATCTAAAATAAGCAACATCACAATATTGGATGATTCTTGATCTTACTTCTAATCTAATTAGAATCATCCATGTACTTGTAATATTGTTAATGTTGATCCAAATGCACACACTTGCCACTTGAGGAAATGCTCTAACAATGTATTGTTAGTAGTGCCCTAGGACCAATAGCATATGTTGTACGTTTTATATATTTTGAACGTGTCATTTGAATAGTTAATTTTGCTTTTAAACATCAAATATGTGATTTGATAGTAAAACTCATTAGCTTATAAAATTGCTATTCTGATTGTCCATAGTTTTATGTAATGTTCTATACAATGAAATAAAACTAGTATGATGTTTGATTGATGATTATGTTTTACTGATCATGTGTAATGGATACAAATCATATCATAGATACAATATATTGGGATATATTGTATCGGACGTGATCCAAAAGAGAAGTAATACTTCATGGTTCTTTTAGTCATAAGTATTACTTCCTCAATACTATTTGGAATCCTTAGACCTTATGTCTCCCTCATTTCCAGGATGAATGGAGCTATTTTTTACTTAGTCGGACGTTACTTTAATCGAGTAATTAATACGACTGATAATCGTATATAGTATCCTATCATGGCTTGAATGTGATACGCATTGTAAGGGATTTGTCCCTCTCTTATTAGAGAGAGATACCCATGGGACCCTCGATAGGGAAAGACTGTTTAAATGCATGACCATGCTCAAATGTGTTTAATAAAGTGGTTATTAAATACTATTTGTTGGAACAGTCTACGTGGAGATTGAGCATAAATTACAATTAAGCTTTATAAGGTTGACAACTACCATGTCTTATGCTTAATTTGGATATCTCAAGACAAAAGGATTAAATAGTGGATTGATATTAGGTTCCACTGCACACTTATTCACTCTGGGTAGTCACAATTTCCTGCTAGGGACTGTTTGTGATTTATGAACACATACTACTACTATTAAATAGTGGATGGGCATTTTCGGTATTTGGCTTTCGCGGGGATTACGTGGTAGTTATTTTTCGATAAAAACTCCCACTACTAGAAGAGGTTAGGATTACGTGGGAGTTGGTTCCCGGAACAAACTCTCACGCCATATATAATCTCTTTTGGAGCGAAAACCTAGGTAGACTTTTGAGAGCCGCAAAACCTAACACCCGAAATAAGATTTCTGCCATCCCTTCTCTCTAGATTTCCGAAACTCACAAAATGAAGAGCTAGCACTCGCTGCTCGTTTCATCGCGTGGATATCGGTAGAGAGCAATTCCGCAAGGGAAGGCTTTTGGTGGTTACAGCACAGCATCCGAAATCAGAAACAATTAACGAAAAATTGTAAGTCTTTTCGTCTAAATTTCGATTCCCATAGTATGAGCGGATCTTTCCGAGGACGATTCATAGATGTTTAGAACGAATTTCTGCCAATGAATCACTTCACTGGTATCAGAGCCTTGTTCATACTATACGAGTTCGATTACGGTAGTAACATCATAACACGTATCAATCTCGGTTTGGTATATGTATGTGTGAAACAGAAAAATTGTTTATGTGATTCTGATATGTATGTGATATATGTTGATCTGATTAATATGTTTATTTACATGATTCGATCCGTTATAAATTCAATTAACATTGCATAAACTGATATCGCATGCGATCTGTCATTAATTCGATTAATTATGCATAAATTGTGATTGTATGCTTCCTGTTGTTAATCTGATTAATATCGCATAAACTGTTAATCTATATGGATTATATTGTATAAGCCAGTTAATTCTATTATATTGTATAAACCTAGTACCCCGTCAGGGGGCAGCTCTAAGACTTCGTATTTGTACTCGTTACTTGATTTTATTATGTTTTATGTGAGTTTTAGCTTAGTGAATAGCATGGCCTACTATACCCTTATTGTTTTACATTTATTAGGTTGTAATTTTATAATACGGTCTGCGGGCCATTTTTCAATGTTGTAAAATTGTAATTGCTTTATTAGATTAGTTTTATTTCTTTATCAACAATGAGAGAGGAAAATCAAAGAAGATGATAAACTTCGATGAAGAAACGAAGTCCGATGATGATTTTCAAATGTCACCTCCTCCTTCACAATATCAAGGTGAATCTTCCTTCTATTCGACTAAAAAATTTAATGATAAATTTTATGATGAGGAAGTTAGACCTAAGTGTGAATCATTAGTCGATAATAGGAGAAGTATTATTCATGGGTATACTAGGTCTAGTGATATGTACAATGGACCTGTACAAGAAGTTGTTGAGTACTTCATAGACATGGGTTGGTTACCCCTTTTATCCCACAATTGTGATATCTATCCTTTAGCCATTTATGAATTCGGGGTAAACTTAAGGGAACATGGCTTAAAGGAATGTGGTAGGTATTGGTGGACTTCTAGGGTTGGGAATATGAAATTTAGCTTCTCGAAGGACACGTTTAGCGAAATTCTTGGGATTAGATTTGATTTGGACTCAATTAGGCATTTTGATAATTCCGGGAATGTTCCAAGTGATGATATTTTGGACATTAAAAGGTTCAAGCTCTACTTCAATATCGAAGGGCCTTTCAATAAGTCTTCTGAAAGGGAAAGCAATCGGTTGGATGAATATGGGCGTATTCTCCATCACATGGTATCCAACGTGGTTGTTCCCATCTCCGGTCACAAAAAATCAATAACCTACATCCAAATGACTATCATGCAATGGTTAGTTGAAAGGAGAAAGGCAAGCTTTGCATACTTAGCTATGAAGAACTTCATGTTGAGCTTGAGTAAACCTTCCAAGTTCTTGCCTTATGGGAGTTTATGGACTGTGCTTTTCAAGAAATTCAAGATTAAACTTTCAACTCCCACTCCAAAAAGTGACAAGTACAACATGTACAATGATGGCCGCTTCCATCAAATGCACATGATATTGGTCAACAAGAAGTGCAAGTTCCATTCTAGATGTATCAATGAGGAACTCTTGGCTTCTTTGGTAGCTAAAAAAAAATCCTATAAAGTATGCGAAACTTCGAAGAGAGAAATAGAGAAAAGAGGACTTCAAAGACCAAATGAGCAAAATGTGCCATTTAATGAAGAAATGTCAATGCAAGAAGGCCAAGGGGATGCATATGAAGACATTCGCTTTGAGTTGTATGAAGAAGGGAATTTCCAAACTCATTTTGGAAATCAAGAAGATATTCCAAGAGAAAGTGTTGATAGAAGACCTCATCAACCTAGAAATGAAGCAAACAATGACATCCTTAACCAAATCAATGATAACTTGAAAATGATACTTGAAAAGTTATCAAACTTGGATGGTGAGGTTAAGAATTTGAAGGGACAAGTTGCGGACTTGAAAACTAGGTTTAATGTGATGAACTACAAGGTTGATGAAATAGATTGACATATCAAGTTCAAGAAATCAACTTTGGAAGTTAATGAGGATGATGAAAAAGAAGAGAAAGAAGAAGAAGAGGCTACAAATGAAGATTCCATCAATGTGAATGATGGAATCAAGATGAAGAGGAGAAAAATGATGAAGAGCTCAAACATATGATTAATATTGAAGATGGTGAAGAAACTTTGGGAGAAGAAATGATTAAAGAGGTAGGAAATGAAGGTCAAGAGGTTGGAGACAAAGAAGAAAATGTTGAAGCTTCACCAAAGGACATCAATGATGAAGAAGATTGAGAAGTTCAAAGGATCTAATTGAAGAAACTCAAAGTGCAAGAAGCAACTCTTCTAAACTCAATCTTACATTACATTTTCTTGTATTTCATTTTCATGTCCTTGTATTCCCTTTTAATTATCGTTTCTGTATCCTTAGCTTAGCAATTGTTGTTCTTATAATTCCATTTCCTTGTATGAATTGCTTAAAGGGGCACCTTGATGCTTTTATAACATGTTTTGCTCTTTAATTGTTTTGATATTATGAGTATGTTGTAGTTTTTGAGCTTAATGATTTGATCTTTGTGATGAAAGCTCATTTGTAATCCCCCCCCCCTATTCTTAGTGTCTTTTGTTATGGGAGAGTTTGTTTATGCTATGTTTTGGCTTTCATTTGATATATATATATATATATATATATATATATATATATGTGTGTGTGTGTGTGTGTGTGTGTGTGTGTGTGTGTGTGTGTGTGTGTGTGTGTGTATTATTTATATTCAAGTCTTAAGCATGATTCTTATGTGGTTGATCGTCTAGATGCTTGACTTAGGATATAAAGTGTGATTGTGGCATTGTATATGCCTGTTATGTGTGTGTAAATGGATATTTGGCTTGGTTTAAACTGTGTATCGCGGGATTTTCATGTTTTCTGTCAAAAGTTCGGTTGACCGGACTCTGGGTATCAAGTCGACCGAACGCATGCGATCGACCAGTGGAAGAATGTCAGGTCAACCGGTAGAGCTAAATTTCAGCAATTCTTGAACTCCAACTTCTGTATTTTGTAAGTTTTGTTGTTTTATTCATATAGGCACAACCTTAGGGTGAGTTTTCAAATGTTTTCATCTCATACCCCCCTCAAAATATGTGATGTATGCTCAAATTTCTTATTTTACCTCATCACATCACTTGTTGGCTTGTTTTCATCTTTTATATCTTATAGCCAACTTGTGTAAGTTATTTTGGGAGTTATATGTGTTATAAATGTTTATATTCTACATGTACTCTCCCTTATAACTTGTGAGATCATATTCTTCATTTTCTTATCTTTTGTGATCTCATTATGGTTTTTGGTTAGTCTTTCTTTAAGAGTTGTTACACTAATTTAGCTAACCATTAACTTGTTAGAGGAATGTACTTTAAGTATTATCTTACACTTCCTCTACTTCTTGTGGGTGTGATACATGTGCTTAACTTATGTATTTATGATATCACTTCCAATAGTTATTTGCTAGCTGTATTTTCAACTTGTTTTCATCTTAAATAGCTAACATTGTATGTTTGATAAATGAGGATATTGTGAAGGTTATATTCCTTATCTCCTTTGTTTTAGCTTAGGTTGATATTATTTTTTATCCATATATGACGATCTTTTGATTTATGTGTCATTGTGGACTCTCGTTATTTGGAAATCAACCAAGCTTATTCAAAAATATCCTTCTTCAAATGATTTTTGGTTGTTAGATTTGATCTTTTGGTTCTTATCTTATCAATCTACTAGACCATTAAGATTCTCCATGGTTTTAAAAGTATTTCAACTATTTTCAATAGGGGGAGAAATCTTAATATTCATCAAGCTTCTCCACAATTTACACCGTATTCCTCCTTCACTTTCCTTTTAAAGGGTTAAATGATGAGTAAATGCTTTTCATGTTGGCGCTCTGATTTCCCTTTTTGATTTAGACAAAAAGGGGGAGAAGTTTTAGTGTTGCAAATGTGATAAGAAAAGTAATTCACAAAAGGAGAAAGCTTAGAACTTGCAAAATAGGAGATATAAGAGATTCTTTAAAATAGGGGGAGTAGAATATTTTTTCAAAACATCTTTTTGCCTAGATCTTAATACTATTATCTCATGTATTCATTTTTATATGCTTTAAAGATTTATCTTTTGCATTTCATTCCCATTTGCATCAATGTTTTGTCATCATCAAAGAGGGGGAGATTGTTAGCCCGAAGGGCAAAGTGATCAATCTTGTTTTGATGAAAACAATCCATTGATAGTTCTAATGTTTGTGTGAGCATGTTCTTAATGATAGGATCCTTAGCACTCAGACCAATATTGATGAAAATGGTAAATTAGCTTCTTGTGTATAACAAATGTATGAACTTACACACAAGGAAGCTACACTTTGCAAGACTCCATAGCACAAGCATGAAGTCAATCCACATGTTATGGAAGTAGTTACAAAGTCAATGAAGAAGGATGATCAACATGTCAAGAGCTACTCAATTAACAAGAGTACAATCAAGTGGTAAACTCCTTGACAATAAGAGGTGTGAAGCCTAATACACTACATCAAGAATGCAAGAGGACTTCATCACTCAAGAAGATGTTGATCAAAGGCTTCAAAGTCCAAGCTCCAAGAAAAACTACCTGAAGACCTTATGAAGATTAGTCTAAGATTCCCTGTGTGACTAATATTTCCTTTGATAATACTAGAATAGATTCTTTAAAGCTCAACAATGCATGTTTTCAAAACCTCATGTTTAACATTGTTGAAGTTTTTTGAAAAGGTTTTTGAAAATTAGTTGGTCAATGCCTAAGTTCTTGAAAATGTGTTTTATATCTTTACAAAACACTTAGGCATGTGCATGAGAACATTAGAAACTCAACCAAGTGTAAAAAACCCCTTTGGGATAGTTCTCCAGTCGACTTAGGCTTATCCTCGGTAGACCAGATATGTCCAGCCGACTGGTAGTGTTGATCCGGTCGACCAATGTGTTTTTGTCCTTATCTGAGTTTTGAATGGTCAAATGCTCCAACAACTATATTCTATCCGGACGACCGATATAATAGGTAGGTCGACCGACCTTTGCTTCGGTAGACCTAACCACTAATTTGCGGTCGACCGAGATATGGACAGAAGGTCTTTAACCTTTGTTTTAAGGAACTTGGGCCGACCTACTGTCTAGTAGCGGTCGGCAGGAGATATCAATTCAATGCCAAAATTATAGCCATTGTGACCAACAAAGCTTGTATATTCTTGCCCTATAAATAGCTTTCAAAGTTGATGTTTTCATAACTAATCAAGCCATAAGAGGGCATAGGCATATACACTTTCCAATCACACAAGCAAACACTTTTGTGCTTAAATTACGTATCTTTCAAAAGCAATTGTGTTGAGCTTAAACTTCATCAAGCCTTCTATTCTCAAAGAGTGATTAGAGCTTATATTGTAAATCCATTCCAATAAGGAATTCTTTGTAAGAGAGCTAAATTGTAAATCTCCTTAGAAAGAGATAGGTTACCCAAGCTTCTCAATAGTTGAGAACTAGTTCTTTGTGAGCTAGCAAAAAGCTCTTAGAGAGCTTCACTCTTGGCGAGTGTTTGAAAGTCCTAAGAGTAGGCACAAAACCTCTTTGTGAGGCAAACACTCTTTGTGAGTGGAGACTTCTTAGTGAAGCAAAAAGTCCTAAGAGTAGGTATAAGTCCTCTTTGTGAGGCCAAACACTCTTTGTGAGGCCAAGCACTCTTAGTGAGTGGAGTCTTCTTTGTGAAGTAAAAGTCCCCATTTGTTGAGGCAATTGTAAAAGGTAGAACCCACCTTGCATTAGTTGCAAAGGGGTGTCCATTAGTATATGTTGAAATCCTTGGGGATTGCCCTAAGGTAGTGGATGTAGATTCTTTTTTGAATCGAACCACTATAAATCCTTGTGTTAGTTTTCTCTATCTCTTAACTCTTTACTTTATATAGTTCATGAATTTCCATTGCTTGTATACTTGATTATATGAACTATTTGCATAGGATAGAAAACTACACATGCTTCCTTGCTTTATACAATTGCTTCACTTAAGTCATCTAAGTTGCCTTGAACATAATTGAATCACCTTATGTGCTTAAACAACATACTTCTTGTTAAGGTGAACACTTAGGCAAAATAAGTTTTAGAAAATCTTTAAAATTTTGTAAGAACCTAATTCACCCCCTCCCTACCCTCCTCTCTTAGGTTCTATACCCTCAAAGGGTATTTCAAGTATTACATCGGAAGACCGGTAGAAGGTTGGTCGACAGAGCCTCTAGTTAGGTCGAGCGAAGTGTGTCACATCACTCAGTCTTTTCAAATGGTTTCAATCACTCAGCGACTACTTTGATTAGGTCAACCTCAATCTAGTTCGGCCGACCGAGATCGATACACATCCTTTTCATAATATAGCTCGGAAGCACCCCGGATGACCTAGACCCTAGTCCGGTCGACCGAAGTGTCATTTTCTGGCAGTTTATAGTCGTTGATGCATTTAATGCTAGCCATTTTCTCTCCCCTATTTAAACCCCGAAGATGAAAGTTTGCAAACTACTCAATCCATTAAGTGCATTCAATTTACTCTCATTCAAACCATCATTTAATACTCTTTGCAATCAATTTCAGGTGCTAAACAAGTTTGAAAAAAATTCATTTCAGCTATAGCATTTATTGAGCTTTACACTTGTAACAAATCCATCACTTCAATGTGATATTCTTTGTGAATCGAACCACTCTAAATCGCTTGTCTTTTGTTCTTTTTTTTTACAAACTTTCATTATTTTTGTTATTTACTCTTTCCTTATTTAATTTGAAGAAAGTTTTAAAAAAGATTACAAAAACCATATTCACCCCCTATATTGTTTTTTCAATTGGTATCAGAACCCCATCTTCTCTTTTTGGATTTACATTCTTGAAGTAAAGATCAAATGATCGGACATTCCGCATTAGCATATCTTGAGGGCTCCTCTACGAACCGTCTTCCTTTCTTTGACGAAACTAACTACAATTGTTGGAAGAAACAGTTTTGCATTTATGTTTGCTCCATAAATTTTGAGATATAGAGTGTGATATAGGACGGGCCTTATATTCCTATGAAGGAAGAAAATGGTCAAATTTTGAAAAAGAAAAACATGAGTTCAATGATTATGAGGTCAAGAAAATGACAATGAATTTTCAAGCTATGAAGATATTGAGTTGTGCTCTCCACCAAAATGAGTACAATCGAGTGAGTGGTAGTGATACCACTCTTGACATGTGGAAACCACTTGAAGTTACTCATGAGGGTACAAACCAAGTGAAAGAATCAAAACTTAATATGCTTGTGAGGGACTACAAATTGTTTGAAAATAATAGTGACATGAACACACAAATATCATAACTGGGCTCAAAGCATATGGCAAGAAATATTCTTGTGGAGAAATAAACATGAAGATCCTCAATGCTCTTCCTAAAACACGGGAAGCAAAGGCTTTGGCAATTGAGGAGGCCAAAGACTTAAAGGCCTATCCTACCGAGGAGCTTATTGGCTCTCTTCTTGCACATGAGATGAAACTAAAGAGACAAACTAGCCTTGAACATGAAAAAGCTCCAAGATGAGTTGTATTGAAGGCTAAGGAACAAAAAATCTCTCATGAAGTAAAAGAGATTGATGATGAGGATGAGGATAAGGATTATACGGATGATGAGGCCATGGCAATGGTGATAAGAAGAATGTAGAAGGCATTCTATGGAGGAAAGAGCAAGAAGCCCTATCAAGCAAAGAAGGGACAATATTCCCCAAATCCCAATGGCATGAAGTGCTTTGAATGTGGAAGTATGGAGCACATCATTGGAGATTGTACAAAGAACAAAAACAAAGACAACCAAGGAGACCAGAAGAAAAGGTTCTTCAACGCAAAAAAAAATGCAAAAGCGAAGAAGAAGAGGATCATCCTAACACTCAAAATGTAAACATTTGTTTTATGGCACTAGAAGATGAGGTACGGTGTAATTATTCTTCTTCTTTATATATTTGCAATGATAATTATGAAGAGGAATATCCTCATGACTTGCTTCGTGATATGTATGTAGAATTGAAACGTTTTTCAAAACAAAACAAAGAAATGAAATCCAAAATTGATGTTTTGATTAATAAAAATTCCACTTTGGCTTATGAAAACTAAATACTTAATGAGTCTTTTGATAGTCGTAAAATAGAAAGAGATATTCTTATAACTACTATGAGGTCATCAACTTTACAACATTAGGAGGTTTTTAATAAAATGATGACCTTAGAGGAAATTTTTTTTTACTACGATTTCTTAAAAAAAATGTTGTTGATCTCACCACTCTTTTAGAAAAGTTTAATTATAGTAAAAAGAACTTAGAACAAATTATTAGTTCTCAACGTATTTCTAATGACAATATTGGATTAGGCTATGTGCATAAGGGTAGCACTTCATCTCATATTGCTAGCACCTCTAAATCTACCATGCCATTTACATCTCATACATTTGCTAGAAGAGGTATAGGGTATGCAAACAACACACATAATGCTAGACCTAAGATAAAAACATCTAGGGCTCCCTCCTACACAAAATCTCATGCTAGATGCACATATTGTGGGGAAAATGGGAATAAGGTAACTAGATGTTTTGTTAAACATAGAATTAAGCATGGTGCTAAATCTACTTGGTGTATTACAATTGTTCAAACTAACCCCCAAAGGACCCAAAGCGATATGGGTACCAAAAGTCGGAATTTTACCTCATTTTTAGGTTAATCAAGTAAGGAAAGAACTTCCAGCAAAATGATTTCTTGATAGTGGATGTTCAAGACACATGACCGGAGATGCTACTCTCATGAGGGATGCCAAGCCAATCAATGAGGGATGCCAAGCCAATCAATGAAGGATTAGTCACTTTTGGTGATAAGCAAAAGGGAAAAATCGATGTTGGTAAAGGTTTCTCAAGCCTCATTAGAAAAGTTCTTTTAATTGAGCTTTTGAAGTATAACTTGTTTAGCATTAGTTAATTATGTGATAATGGCTTTGTTGTTTCTTTTAAGAAAGATGCATGCTATATTCTTGATGAAAACTCTAATGAAGTCATTTTTTGGCAAATAGAGTTTGTAACGTCTACATGCTTTATGTTGATGAATTGCTTGCATATGATATTAAATGCTTGAATGTTCATGATGATGATTCTTTCCTTTGGCACCGTAGACTAGGACATATTAGCATGTATATACTTAACCGTTTATCGAGCCAAGAACTTGTACGTGGATTACCAAAAGTAAAGTTTGAAAAGAAACGATTATGTGATTCATGCCAATTTGGAAAACAAACCAAAACTTCTTTCAAACCCAAGAAATGGTATCTTCTTCAAAACCTCTATAACTTGCTCATCTTGATCTTTTTGGACCAATGAGGACCTAGTCTTGGTGGTAAGAGTTATGTCATTGTTATAGTTGATGACTTCTCTAGATTTACTTGGGTAATATTTCTTTCTCAAAAAGATGATTCCTTTATTGAATTCTCAAATCTCTTTAAGAAAATCCAAAATTCACTTGACAAAAAAATTGATTTCTATTAGAAGTGATAATGTAAGAGAAATCGACAACCAAAGTTTTGAAACCTTTTGTAATGAACATGGCATAAATCACAATTTTTGCTCCTATAACCCCTCAACAAAATGGTGTAGTTGAGAGGAAAAACCGCACTTTGAAAGAAATGGCTAGGTCTATGCTTTCCGAAAATTCTTTACCTATGTATTTTTGGGTCGAAACCGTTAACACTAGTTGCTATATTATGAACCGAATTCTTTTGAGACCATTTTTAAAGAAAACTTACTTTGAACTCATTTTTGGAAAAAACTCCTATTTCTTACTTTAAAGTTTTTGGTTGCTAGTGTTTTGTGCTCAACATCAAAGTAGCATTGGGAAGTTTGATAAGAAATCCGATGAAGGCATATTCCTTGGCTATTCATCCAACAAAAAAGTAGGGGTATCAGCGTGAGCTGAGGTGATGTGAGCATGAGCTTAATATTCAAGCTCGCTTTTTATGTGAGTTGAGCGTGAGCTTGACCCCGCTCAGCCTGAAAAAAGCTCGAACCCGAATAAGATTAATATAATTAAAATATTATATGTATATATATAATACTAATTAAAAAAGACTTATATAAGAATTAAGTATCATTTTATTATCTTTTTATCTTTTTCGTTAGTTTAAAAAGACTTAGATGAGCGTGAGCTTGACCCCGTTTCTTTTGTTATCTTTTTATTTGTTTATTTTGCTACAAGAATTAAGTATCATTGATTGTATTATGTATATTTGTATTCTAGATGCTTGACTTAGGATATAAACTGTGATTGTGGCATTACATATGTCTATTATATGTTTATATGGATGTTTGGCTTGGTCTAAACTGAAAAATGCAGGTTTTCCTGTTTTCTGTCAAAAGTCCAGTCGACCGGACACTGGGTACTAGGTCGACCGAACACATGCGGTCGACCAGTGGAAGAATGAATGGTCGACCGGCAAAGCCAAAATTTCAGCATATCTTGAACTTCAACTTCAGTAATTTGTAAGTTTTGTTGTTTTATTCATATAGGCACAACTTTAGGGGAAGTTTTCAAATGTTTTCATCCCATACCCCCCTCAAAATATGCGATGTATGCTAGATTTTCCATATTTTACATCATCACATCACTTGTTGGCTTGTTTTTATCTTTTATCTCTTATAGCCAACTTGTGTTAGTTATTTTGGGAGTTATATGTGTTGTACATGTTTTTATTCTACATATACTCTTCCTTAATAACTTTGAGATCATAGTCTTCATTTTACCTTTGTGATCTCATATAGTTTTCGGTTAGTTCTGCTTTAAGAGTTGTTATACTAATTTAGCTAACCATTAACTTGATGGATGAATGTACTCATAGTGTTATCTTACACTTCCTCTACTTTCTTTGGTTGTGATACATGTTCTAAACTTATGTAATCATGGTATCACTTCCATTAGTACTTTGTTAGATATATTTTCAAACTTGTTTTCATCTTAAATAGCTAACATTGTATGTTTGATAAACGGGGAGATTGTGCTTAAATGTTATATTCCTTATCTCCTTTGTTTTAGCTTAGGTTGATATTCTGTTTGAGCAATATATGATCATCTCTTGATTTATGTGTCATTATGGACTATTGGTGTTTAGAAATCAACCAAGCTTATTAAAAATTATCCTTCTTCAAATGATTTTTTGTCTTTAGAATTGATCATTTGGTTCTTATCTTATTAATCTATAAGACCATCAAGATTCTCCATAGTTTTAAAGGTATTTCAGTAGGGGGAGAAATCTTAATATTCATTAAGCTTCTCCACAATTTAAACCTTATCCCTCCTTTAATTTTCTTTTTAAAGGATATTTCAAAAAAAAAATTCAATAAAAAGGAGGAGAAAATTCTTTTCATATTGGTGCTCTGATTTCCCTTTTTTATTTTGACAAAAATGGGGAAAAGTTTTAGTGTTGCAAATGTGCCAAGAGAAGTATATTACAAAAGAAGAAAGCTTAGAACTTGCAAAATGGGAGAGATAAGGGATTCTTCAAAATAGGGGAGTAGAATATTTTTGGAAAAACATCTACTTGCCTAGTACCTTAAAACCCTTATCTCATGCATTCATATTTATATGCTTTAAAGCTTTATCTTTTGCATATTATTTCCCATTTGCATCAATGTTTTGTCATCATCAAAATGGGGGAGATTGTTAGCCCGAAGGGCAAAGTGATCAATCTTGTTCTAATTTTTGTGTGAACATGTTTTTACACAAAATGTATGATCTTGAAAATGGTAAGATAGCTTCTTGTGTAAACTAAAGGTATGATCTTACACAAAAGAAAGCTACACTTTGCAAGACTCCATAGCACAAGCATGAAGTCAATCCACATGTTATGGAAGTACTTGCAAAGTCAATGAAGACGGAAGATCAACATGTCAAGAGCTACTCAATCCAACAAGTAAAGAATCAAGTGGTAGAATCATTGACAAGAAGAAGTGTGAAGTCCAATACATTGCATCAAGAATACAAGAGGACTTCATCACTCAAGAATATGTTGATCAAAGGCTTCAAAGTCCAAGCTCCAAGAAGAAACTACTTCAAGACTTGAAGACCTCTAAGAAGATTAGTCTAGTCTACATAGGTATATTCTTTGTGACTAATCTTCTTTTGAGAATAATAAGATATAAGATTGTTAAAAGCTCAACAATGCATGTTTTCAAAACGTCATATTTTACATTGTTCATTATTTGAAAAGGTTTTTGAAAACTAGTTGGTCAATGCCTAAGTACTTTAAAATGTGTTTTATATCATTACAAAACACTTAGGCATGTGCATGAGAACATTAGAAACTCAACTAAGTGTAAAACCCTCTTTGGGATAGTTCTCCGGTCGACCTAGGTCTTGCCTCGGAAGACCAGAGAAGTCTGGTCGACCGGACGGCAGTGTTGATCCGGTCGACCAGTGGATTTTTGTCCTTATCTGAGTTTTGAATGTTCCAATACTCCAACGGCTATATTCTATCCGGACGACCGAGATTTAAGGTATGTCGACGATCTTTACTTCGTTAGACCTGACAACTCTTTATGTGGTCGACCGAGATATGGACAGAAGCCACTTTAACCTTTGGTTTAAGGCACTTCGATCGACCTACTGTCTAGTAGCGATCGACCGGAGCTGTCAATTCAAGGCCAAAATTATAGCCGTTGTGACCAACAAAACTTGTGTATTCTTGCCCTAAAAAACCCTTAGAAAGAGATAATTGTAAAAGGTAGCATGTGTTTTGAAAGGTATCCATTAGTGGATGTTGAAATCCTTGGGAGTTGCCCTAAGGTAGTGGATGTAGATTCTCTGTGGGATCGAACCACTATAAATCCTTGTGTTAGTTTTCTCTATCCCTTAACTCTTTACTTTATTTAGTTCATGAATTGCCATAACTTGTATACTTGCTTACATGAACTATTTGCTTAGAATAGAAATTATCACATCCTTCCAAGCTTTATACAATTGCTTCACATAGTCATCTAAGTTGCCTTAAAACTAATTGAATCACCTTATGTACTTAAACAACATACTTGTTGTTAAGGTGAACACTTAGGCAAAGAAGTTTTGGAAAAGCTTAAAAAGTTTTTTAAGAACCTAACTCACCCCCTCTCTTAGGTTCTATACCGTCAAAGGGTATTTCAATATTCTATGTCATCTAGAATAAAAGTTGAATATCCTGAAGAATATGTTCATATAATAAAAAGTCTTGTAAAATCATATATTGCAATTTATTATATATTTGTTTGTATTTTGCCAACTATTGATTTCTTAGCTTTCCTCTTTCTAATTTGCTTTATGGTTGCAGACCTAGAGATTTCCATCTCAAGATATAATGTGCGCTCATACTCCGCCACAAGGTGTTGAGATGGTCCTCAAAAGAGGATAAACTATATGTTGGGTATCGATCCTACTGATTGGTATATATGTTGTTCCAACATAAAGAGGAGAAAATATATAGCCGAACAAAATATTGATATTCATGTCTCTGGTTGATCCTTAAACAAATGGGTTTGAACTAGAAGTTCAAAAGACGAATAACCAATAATATTTTATAACCAAAATTCGGTTAGAAGAAAACTCCATGATATTTAATGTCCCTGAAGGGAAAGCTACCAATAATATTAAATTTGAGATATTGAAATGTGGTAGCATTATGAGTTATAATAATAAAACTTATCGCAAATGGAGTAAAGATTTATAGAGGGTCAAGTCAAGAAGATGAAAATTCTAGAAGAATTTTTTCAAACATTATATTGTATCAATCCAGAAGAAATCCAGGTACCTGAAAATTTGTGTGAATTATGAGATCTCAAATGTTTGGGAATTGATGGAACCATATACATACAATTGTGCAAATATCGACATTATTTATGCAATAGAATGAGGATCTTTAATACAAAGTCTGCGGACTCAAAATGAAAAGTTTAGATATGATGGGTCAAGATAGACCATTGAGTTCAGCTTAAATTATGAAAAGCCTGTACGGAGAATTAATACACTTGAAGTGTAAATATCTTCCATACATAAATTATACACCTGAAGTGTAAATATAGAAAGATATTCGTTTAAAATAACAAACAAAGAAATTACTTTGATGGTGGATGCAAATGTATTTGATTTTTTGTTAATAGCGCACAAACACTTAGTATTACATAATATTGTCATTTAGTAACAACATATATATGAAGTCCTCGAAGGACTTGATATATTAGAAGCATATAAGTAATTCTTCCCGAATAATATAAACATCAATGCCTTAGTGATTAATGCTTTTTGAAAGAATTATGGAAATATAACATAGTATTTTGATGAAATAAGTTATCCCACATCAAGGGGAAGAGAGAACAAGTAATGTTGTGGGAATATTATTTTAATCATCATAATTCATACAGAAGTTGTGACAAACTTGGAGTTCAATAGAGAAGATTTGCAAAAAGTTGCAAATTAACTGGTTAATATTTTGCTAACTTTAGAAGAGTTGTAAATTGAATATTCATAATATAGATGATCTTATTTTTTAAAAAGAATTTTTTTGTAGATGACGAGTCCAAGGCACACCTGATGTGTGATTGACTTTTTTCTTACGAAAATAAAAATCATTGGATTAAATCATAAAAAAATTACTCTCGAAGAGTTTTAGAAATACCAAGTAAATGTTGAAAGTTTTGGAAAACCCTAGTATTTACAAATTGAAACATACAGAATACGTAATTTGTTGATCATATGAACAATTGTTCACTAAGATAATACCAATTGCAATTTGGAAGGTTGATCTCGAAGATCTATATGCATGGGCAGTGGCGGAGCCAGGAATTTTTCTTTGGAGAGGGGGGCACAATTAACATTGACAAAATAAATTCATAAAAGTATAGAAACATTGGCGGAGCCAAAAAAAATTTTTGGTGATGAAATCTTATAAACTAGAGTTATTCACATTTTGTTCACCCTTTTCACTCTATTGATCAGTGCTTCATAAACCTCCAAGTCCTCTGACTTAAAAAAAATGGCAAAGCTACAAAGTTTTCATTGTCATTAACGTGCATGGCACATCAAAGAGAATGACTCTCGAGAAGAAAAAATAAATATTTACTATTGAAATTAAAATATATATCATATTTGATTGTTGAATCCAAAAAGAACAAGCTTGAATAAAAAGGTCCCAAAGACCTTTTTTGTATGATTAGACCAAAATAAAAGGCCATTTAGAAATATTAGGGGTATTAGAGATGAAGTTGGAGGAACCATGGAGGGCTTGTTATTAATGTGAACGAATATTGACCACACGGTTCACACCACATAGTCTAATGAACCGTAATTAATATCAAAATTTTCCAACTTAAATCTTGAATCCCATAAATTTGCCTCATTTTCAAAAGCCACTTGTAGTCTATAAGATTATAACTTGTACAATATTTTTTTATTTTTGATAAAATCTTATATTATAATCTATTAGTAATTATGAATTTTTTGATGAAATTTTATAAATATTATAATCTCTTACACAATTAAGTTTGTTACAATTTTAACCAAAATTGTTAAGATATAAGTGGTGTAATTCTTATAATTCACGAACTAAAAAATATAATTTTAAATCGTAAAGTGATTCAAAATGTTCACGGGACGAGGTGTTATAAAAACAAAACTAAAATTATTTGGAAAAAATTGGGGGGCAAGTGCCCCCAGGCCCCTACCTAGCTCCGCCAGTGTGCATGGGGGGGGGGTTCAATAATGTTGTTAACAAGGGAAGTAATTTGACATAAGAATAATATACTATTTTTCCTTGACTAGGTGTATTTTTTGCCACTGGGTGTTTTCCAAGTAAAGTTTTAACGAGACATATCCTTCATGTTATGGACATACAATGAGAAGTGACGATATCCATGTTTAACAGATTCGCTGTGACAATTTATTTACCAAAACATTGCCAACATCAAGATTCAAAAAGTTGATACATCAAATTGGAATGCGTCGACTCAAAGACATTTAGTGATTAAGAGGAGTAGTTGTACTTTTTTCCTTTGTTTCAGGGTTTTGTCTCATTGAATTTTCCTGACAAGATTTTAACGAGCCAACAATTAAATACTCCAACATCAATTGTACTAATTTTATTAGTTTGGTTTAATTTTTTCCCAAACAAATTTTTATAAGGCAATTATTGTATATATTAATCATTTAAAGGAGAGTGTAGTAAATATATTGAATTACACTTCTATGAAAACTATTCAGTATTTTTGCATACTTTGCTAGTACTGTATATATAGTTCACCTTCAAATTGTGGAAAATTTTGGGATGTCTGCTTGACTGCAATTTACAGATCAGTCCAACCTCAGTAAACCTCATTTACAAGTTTCATTTGAAAGATCTAGTGGCAGTTTCGTCAATTAAAATAGTCCCGGCGCTCAAATTTTCCAACTACAAGTACCAGAAACAATAGCCGACTCCAATGTCACTGTCTCTCTTTCTCATCACTCTATATATTTATTTGTATATAATATAATTGTATCGTCGATTGAATTACTCAATTCTCTCAAAGTGATAGACTTGATCATCACTCAACAATCCGGAACGGAATCGGATTTGGAATCTCTTCATTGATGGATATGGAGTCCCCGGAAAGTCTTCTGCTGGAAGATTTCGGCCAAAAAGTGGATCTGACTCGAAGAATTCGAGAGGTTTTGTTGAATTATCCGGAAGGAACCACGGTTTTGAAGGAGTTAATACAGAACGCCGATGATGCCGGAGCGACTAAGGTCTGTCTGTGTCTCGACCGCCGTTCCCATGGAACTCACTCTTTGCTTTCTGATAAGCTTGCTCAGTGGCAAGGCCCGGCGTTGCTGGCTTACAATGATGCCGTTTTCACGGAGGACGATTTTGTCAGTATTTCTCGGATCGGTGGCAGTTCTAAACATGGTCAAGCTTGGAAGACCGGCCGTTTTGGGTAATTTTGCAATTCCATCTCTTACTAGCATTTTTTGTTAATTTTTTGGTGATTCGTTTTTTCGAATCGATAAACTATTTGGTTTCTTTGAATTCTGAAAGTAGTGTGCCAATCTTGGGTTTGGTATGGAGTGAGTGTGTCTAGGTTTTTACTTCATCGGTGGTATAATTTCATCATCATACATTCTGTAAATAATTTCACTACTTTTTACAAATGAATCGGGAAAGGATTATATATATTTTTTATATTTTATTACAGAGGTTTATGCAATGTTACCCGGCAGCCCAGCCGTGCTGTGCCGTACCCGTGTCTAGTACTTAAACATCTAAAATAAAGTGTTTGGTCCCAAGCACATGTCGTGTCGTACCCGACACCTAAATACATGTGTTTAGGACCAAATACCTAAATACATGCTATGTTACCCGGCAGCCGTGCCGTACCCGTGTCGACACGACATGTGTTTGGGACCAAACACTTTATTTTAGATGTTTAAGTACTCGACACCTAAATACATACCCGTACACGACACCCACACCCAGTCTAGGTAACATAGATGCTATGTTAGAACTATACTGTAAATGTCATCTCTTTACTTTTTTTTTCAAAAAAAAAGAAGTCCTGAATAAAGAAATTTTTATATCCCATATTTATTAAGTATGAGGGTGTATTCTGCATGCTTGTGTGTAGGTGTGTTGTTAATTTGTATTTTAAAGTTAAAACATATTTTTAAAAAGTTCATATTGTAAAGTCCAGTTGAAGGAATGTATGTATCAACCTTTTCTTCTTTCTTTGGCCTCTTGGAGGATGAAATGAGGAAATTTATGCCAAAACCTGTGCTTGCAAGTGACTATTAGTTGATGAACTAATCATTCTGAATTACCATTCTTCAAGTAGTTCGATACTATTTTTCTTTTTTTTTAAAATAAAATCTGCACTATTGGAGATGATACAAGGAAAAGCAAATTGCTATCCTGTATGTCCTCTGTATGTTCAATGTGAAAGTGGCATGTATGTTATTTTACCAAGATTAGCGGCCCTACAAAACTTCCCTGTCATGTTATTTTACATGTCTGTACTGATCTTGAACAATGGTTTCTGTTCCCAACCTGAATCCTTTTGTTTTTAGTGTGTGGTCCTCTATTCATCTTTCTGTTTCTTTCCCAACCTGAATCCTTTGGTTTTTATTCTTGTTGATTTGTTTCAAAATTTTGGAAGTCTTCTTTAATTTGAATACTGATCTTGGACAATAGCATTTAATTTTTAGCGTGTGAATCCTGTATTCATCTCTTCACTTCTGTCCCCTACATGAATCCATTGGTTTTTGTTCTTGAGATTTTTTGTAAATTTTGGAAGTCTTTTTTAATTTCAACTACATTCTCTTTCATGTTATCACCTTGTATGATGACTGATTCATGTCATTCCTGTCACAAAGTTATTGACTAACTTGTTCTCTCTGATTCTTGCATTGAACATAATCTCTCTTATCCACTTGTTATTGGAGATGATGCATTGACTTGCATACTTATACATTGTTGTATTTGTTTGGTACAAGTATCCTTGCAAACATTGGATGTGTGCTTGTGGGTATGTAGTATTATCTATGATCTTTGACTTTGGGTTGATTTCATCTTCCAGGGTTGGCTTCAACTCAGTGTACCATTTGACCGATTTGCCTTCTTTTTTAAGTGGCAAATATGTGGTAATATTTGATCCTCAGGGCATTTACCTTCCAAATGTCTCTGCTGCAAATCCTGGAAAGAGAATTGAGTATGTTAGTACTTCAGCCATCTCAATGTATAAAGATCAATTTTTTCCATATTGTGCTTTTGGTTGTGACATGAAAAATCCTTTCCATGGAACTTTATTCCGTTTCCCTTTGAGGAACGCAGATCAGGCAGCTAATAGTAAGCTCTCCAAACAAGCATATACTGAAGATGACCTCAGTTTGATGTTTGATCAGCTGTACGAGGAAGGAATTTTCTCATTACTTTTTCTCAAAAGTGTAGTGTCTATAGAAATGTCTGTATGGGATGCTGGTATGCCTGAGCCTAAGAAGATCTACTCCTGCTCCATCAAGTCAATAAATGAGGAAATAATACGGCACCGCCAGTCCTTATTAAGACTATCAAATTCAAAAAGTTTCAGTGATTGTCAGATGGACGCATTCTCATTGGATTTCTTGAGTGAGACGGTGAGAGGGAGATCATTCTCAAAAAAGAACTGACACTTTCTATATAGTGCAGAAAATGGCATCAACATCAAGTAGAATTGGTTCTTTTGCAGCTACTGCAGCTAAAGATTTTGATATTCACTTATTGCCTTGGGCTTCAGTTGCTGCATGCATTTCAGACAATTCATCTAACGTAAGTATTTTGTATTTATGTTTTGGATTCTGTATACTTTATTTTCCGCTGCTAATTGTTTCTTGTCTCGGCATGCACCCTTGGGGAATCATGAAATCAGGATCCTGTTTCTTGCTTACCCTGCTCTCTTTCCCTCCTGTGGGAAGGAGAAAAGAGGGTGGGGCAGATTATACCAATTCTGTGAGCTTTGGCTTGAGCCAGTGAGGCATTTGCCTAGTGGTTAATGCTGAGGCCCCAGGTAGTAGTGGTTATGGGTTTAAATCCCCCTTCCTGCTCCTTAAATTTCTCTATTTCTTGTAATAGATAGGTTCCCCTACCCAATAAATAAAGGGTTTTGGCTTGCAAATCAGGATTTTTATTTTTATCACATCTTTGTTGTTACTTTTTTACTTTTCTGGATTGCTCGTCTGTTTTTATATTTCTTCTCAATTTATCAATTAAAGCGGGGCCCTGAAAGAATTTCCTGCCATTTAGACATGTTTAATATGAAACTAAACACTTAGAAATCAAATTGTATGTAGTTCATTTCTAGCTTCAGGTTCTGATGCTTCTGTTAAATGGTTTCGTTATGAAATACACTTGTATGCTGTTTTCTACCACCTTTGTATCACGTGATTGCTCATCTTTATCAAAGAAGAGGAATAAAACTATCTAAGGTAGAGATTTGCAACCTATTGAATGGCTAATTTTCAGCATTTCATTTTTCTTCTCTGTCTCTCCACTGAAAGATATAGATGGTTTATAACTATATTTAGGATTCTCTCATATTTAACGCAACTAGGATCCTCCTCGCTCCTCCCCCACTCCACACCACCCCCCAAAAAAAAAGAAAAAAAAGAAAAGGAGAAAAAGAAAATGAGGAAGAGATACATCTATTTTCCTTTACAAATTCGTAAGTTTTTTGATTGGCTGTAAATTGGTGCTTTACAGGCTGATTTTCTTAAAGTGGGTCGGGCATTCTGTTTCCTTCCTTTACCTGTGAAAACTGGATTGAATGTGCAAATTAATGGATACTTTGAGGTTTCGTCGAATCGGCGTGGCATTTGGTATGGAGCAGATATGGACAGGGCTGGAAGAATTCGTTCTATCTGGAACAAGCTTCTATTGGAAGATGTTTTAGCTCCTATTTTTTCTCACCTATTACTTGGTCTACAACCTCTACTTGGTCCAACAAACTCATATTATTCTTTTTGGCCCACTGGATCATTTGAAGAGCCGTGGAATATTTTGGTTGATAACATCTATAGGAACATTGGTGGTTCTCCAGTAATGTATTCAGAGGTTGAAGGAGGAAAGTGGATTTCACCAGCTGAAGCTTTTCTTCATGACATACAGTTTCCAAGAAGTACAGAACTTAGCGAGGCTCTTGTCATGCTAAGAATGCCTCTGGTTCATTTGCCAAATAGCTTGTTTAGTATGGTTACCTCCATGCCTGGCATGCACGGCAAAGTGGTTACTCCTGATTCAGTACGCCAGTACCTAAGAGATTGCAGGTATACAAGTACAATTGATAGGTCATACAAGCTCATGCTGTTGGAGTATTGTCTGGATGATCTGGTTGATTCTGATGTTGGCAGACATGCATGTAACTTGCCTTTGCTTCCTTTAGCAAATGGTGACTTTGGATTGTTCTCTGAAACCTCAACTGGGATATCCTATTTTATTTGCACAGAATTGGAATATATGCTTCTTCAACGAATCTCAGATAGACTGATTGATCAGAACATTCCGCCCAATGCAGCTTGCAGATTACTAGCTATTGCGAAGGCTTCAGGTTCCAATCTTACAGTTTTCAGTCTTAATGAGTTCCTTCCATTATTTCCCAAGTTTGTACCTGTTGAATGGAAATATCAAATGGAAGTTCTATGGGATCCAAATTCAAATACAGATCATCCAAGTGCATCATGGTTTGTGCTGTTTTGGCACTATCTTCAGGATCAATGTGAAAACTTGTCCTTCTTTGGAGATTGGCCTATTTTGCCATCTCTTTCAGGGCATTTGTGCAGGCCATCAAGGCAGTCAAAGTTATTGATAGTTAAAAAGTTGTCTGACAAGATGCAGCTTCTCCTTGTTAAGTTAGGTTGCAAGATAATGAACAGCAGTTATGGGATTGAGCATCCTGAGTTATTTCAGTATGTCTACGATGCTGATGGTGCCGGCGTTTTGAAGTCAATTTTTGATGTTGTCTCTACAAACGAAAGTATTAGAGAGACTTTTAATCAGTGCTTAGAAGTCGAAGAAAGAGATGAACTTCGTGGATATCTTTTGGATCCAAAGTGGTATATTGGTAATCTCATGGATAATTCTGACATATGGAATTGCAAGAGATTGCCCATCTATAAGGTTTATAGCAGAGAATCTCCGGAAAATTTTCACTATTCAGATTTACTAGATCCTCAAAAATACTTGGTGCCTCAGGGTTGTCCAGAGTACCTCATGGGTGGTGAATTCCTTTGCGGTTTGTCAAGTACCGAGGAGCAAGTGCTTAGAAGATATTATGGCATTGAAAGAATGAGAAAGACACAATTTTATAAACAACACGTGCTAAGCCGGATCAAGGAATTAGAAAGTAATGAACGTAACAACATTATGCTTGCAATTGTGAAAGAGCTACCTGAACTATGCCTAGAGGATGCATCATTCAGGGCAGGTCTGATGAATTTGGAATTTGTTCCTACATCCGGTTGTTTTCTCAAAAGTCCAGCAACGTTATATGATCCTAGAAATGAGGAATTGTATGCTTTACTTGATGATTCAGACAGTTTTCCATCTGATGCTTTCCAGGAATCTGATGTTCTGGACATGCTGCAAAGTTTGGGTCTGAGGACAACTGTGTCTATTGAGACAATATTACAAAGTGCTCGCCAAGTTGAACAGTCAATGCATATTAACCAACAAATTGCTCATTCAAAAGGGAAAGTGCTTCTTTCATATCTTGAGGTGAATTCTATAAAATGGTTACCAGAGAGTAAAAATGATCAAGGAACTATAAACAAAATGTTCTCAAGAGCCGCTCATACACTTAAACAACGCCATTTGAAATCTGACCTTGAAAAGGTTTGGAATGATCTTCGGTTGATTTGCTGGTGTCCTGTTATTGTCTCTTCTCCATACAAGTCATTACCATGGCCTATTACTTCCTCTATGGTTGCTCCTCCTAAGCTGGTACGGCTGTATTCAGATCTGTGGCTTGTTTCTGCAAGCATGAGGATATTGGATGGAGAATGCTCTTCCTCAACATTATCACATTGTCTTGGTTGGTCTTCCCCTCCTGGAGGAAGTGTAATTGCCGCACAACTGCTTGAGCTGGGGAAAAATAATGAACTCGTTACTGATATGGTGCTTCGGCAGGAATTGGCTGTAGCAATGCCTAGAATATACTCGATCCTAACAGGTATGATTGGTTCTGAAGAGATGGACATTGTAAAAGCTGTCTTAGAAGGTTGCAGATGGATTTGGGTTGGAGATGGATTTGCAACCTTGGATGAGGTTGTCCTTGATGGTCCTCTTAATTTGGCTCCTTACGTACGTGTAATACCAATTGACTTGGCAGTTTTCAGGGATTTGTTTTTGGAGCTTGGCATTCGGGAATTCTTGAGGCCTAGTGATTATGCTAATATTTTGTTGAGAATGAACATCAGGAAGGGGTCTGTTCCTCTTGATGCTGAGGAAATCAGGGCTGCTGTAATGATTGCACAACATCTAGCTGATGTTCAATTTGATGGGAGTCAATTTAAAATCTATTTGCCGGATTTGTCATGCAGACTTTTTAATGCCCCCGATCTAGTTTATAATGATGCTCCTTGGTTGCTTGACTCGGAAGATCCTGACAACTCACGTGGTAAGGTAACTAAGTTCTCCACACTTCCACGAGAAGGTGTCCAAAAATTTGTGCATAGGAACATTTCTAATGATGTTGCGGAAAAGCTTGGAGTGCGCTCTCTGCGGAGGATGTTGCTTGCAGAGACTGCTGATTCTATGAATTTCAGTTTGTCTGGAGCTGCAGAAGCTTTTGGACAACATGAAGCATTAACTACCAGACTTAGACATATACTTGAAATGTATGCAGATGGACCTGGAATACTATTTGAACTAGTGCAAAATGCAGAGGATGCAAGAGCTTCTGAGGTGATATTTTTATTGGACAAGACTCAATATGGGACTGCATCTGTTCTTTCTCCTGAAATGGCAGACTGGCAAGGTCCTGCTTTGTACTGTTTCAATGACTCTGTTTTCAGTTCCCAAGATCTATATGCAATTTCTCGTATTGGTCAAGAAAGTAAACTGGAGAAGCCATTTGCTATAGGAAGGTTTGGACTTGGATTTAATTGCGTTTATCACTTTACAGATATTCCATCTTTCGTTTCAGGAGAGAATGTTGTCATTTTCGATCCCCATGCCTGTAGTTTGCCTGGGATCTCTCCTTCTCATCCTGGTCTGCGAATCAAGTTTGCTGGTACAAAGATTTTGGATCAATTTCCTGATCAATTTTCTCCTTTTCTACAATTTGGTTGCGACTTGAAGCAGCAATTTCCTGGCACTCTGTTTCGCTTTCCTCTAAGGAGTGCTAGTGTTGCTTCTAGAAGCCAAATAAAGAAAGAAGAATATGCACCTGATGATGTATTGGCTCTATTCTGTTCATTCTCAGAAGTTGTGGCTGAAACTTTGCTTTTCCTGCGCAACATAAAGAGTATATCCATTTTTATTAGAGATGGGCCGAACAATGAAATGCAATTGCTGCATTCTGTTAGGAAGCATAATGTTAATGAACCTGAAGTTGAAAGCAGTCAATTTCATCAAATGTTCAATTTCATGCATGGAAATCAACAGAATGAAATGGACAAGGATCAGTTCTTTAACAAATTGAGCAGATCCATAGACTCTGAATTGCCATGGAAGCATCAGAAGGTTGTTTTGTCAGAACGGACCTCATCGTCTAGCAAGTCACGTTTGTGGTTAACTAGTGAATGTATATCAAATATTCATGGGAAAAGCAAGTCTGCAACCTTTGATAAGAAGTTCCATAAGTTCATGCCATGGGCTTGTGTTGCTTGTTATTTATATGATGCAAGAATTGAGGAAGAATTCAATGGAAATGCCTCCGGTTCTGAGTTGTTGGTTATTACTGAGGACATGCTTCAGGTCACTGTAAATGGCACACAAGCCAGGAATAACTTTAATGGCCGTGCTTTCTGTTTTTTGCCTCTTCCAATGGTTACAGGTCTTCCTGTACATGTTAACGCATACTTTGAATTGTCATCCAACCGAAGGGATATCTGGTTTGGGAGTGACATGGCTGGAGGTGGAAAGAAACGATCTGAATGGAACATGCATCTTCTTGAAGGTGCTGCAGCACCAGCTTATGGTCACTTGCTTGAAAAAGTTGCATCAGAAATTGGCCCTTGTGATTTGTATTTTTCTTTCTGGCCAACAGAATTAGGTGTTGAACCTTGGGCATCTCTAGTCCGGAAGCTTTACCATTTTGTCTCTGATTCTGGAGTCCGTGTTTTGTATACACGAGCTAGAGCGGGCCAATGGATCTCAACCAAGCAGGCTATTTTTCCTGATTATTCTTTTGGCAAAGCATGTGAACTTGTAGATGCCATGTCAGATGCTGGTTTGCCTCTGGCAACAATCCCCTAAGTTACTGGTGGAGAAATTTATGGAAATCTGCCCGTCTCTGCATTTCCTTACACCTCAACTACTACGAACACTGTTAATTCGTAGGAAACGTGAATTTAAGGATAGAAATGCAATCATTTTGGCCCTTGAATATTGCTTGCTGGATTTAAGGATTCCTATTCAATCAGACAGTTTCTATGGTTTACCTCTAATTCCTCTTTCCAGTGGATCATTTACTAAATTAGAGAAGAGGGGTCTAAGTGAACGAATTTTTGTCGCACAAGGAAACGGTTATGATCTCCTGAAGGATTCCGTTCCCCACCAGCTTGTGGATTGTGAGATTCCAAGTTTGCTTCACGAGAAGTTATGTGATATAGCCAATACAGAGGAATTTAATATTTCTTTTCTGACATGCCAGTTGCTTGAAAAACTTTTTCTGAGATTACTTCCTGTTAGTTGGCAGCATGCTAAAAAGGTCACGTGGAACCCAGGTTCTCAAGACCATCCTAGCCTAGAGTGGCTAGGACTTATGTGGAGCTACTTGAGTTCGTCTTGTGATGATCTTTCTCTGTTTACTAATTGGCCCATTTTGCCTGTTGAAAGTAATTCTCTCTTGCAGCTTGTTGAGAATTCCAATGTGATAAGAGATGGTGGCTGGAGTGAGAACATGTGCTCATTGTTGTTAAAAATTGGATGCTCAATATTGAGGCGTGATCTTGTTATAGAGCATGCACAGCTCAAACAGTATGTGCAGTCTCCCTCTGCAATGGGCATCTTGAACGCTTTATTGGCAGTGGCTGGTGAGCCAAACAAAGTTGAGGCACTCTTTAGTGGTGCATCAGAAGGGGAACTACATGAACTTAGAAGTTATATTCTTCAATCTAAGTGGTTCAATGAAGACTCAATGAATAACATTCAACTGACTATCATTAAACACATTCCCATGTTTGAGACATATAGAACTAGAAAATTTATATCTTTGAACAAATCCTCCAAATGGCTTAAACCTGATGATATAAACGACGAATTTTTGGATGATGCCTTCGTGAGGGTGGATTCAGATAAGGAAAAGATAATTCTGAAAACTTATCTAGCGTTCACGGAGCCTTCAAAGGTGGAGTTCTATAAAGATTATGTATTCACTCACATGCCTGAGTTCTTCCATCAAGGATTTATGCCGTCCATTTTACATGATATTGGATTTATGATTGAGGAGGACAAATCCTTCAGAGAAGCTCTTTCTGTATTGCCTTTTGTTCTGGCAGCGGATGGATCTTGGAAAGAGCCATTCAGGTGCTTGTCTGTTTGTTATTTAATTTTTAAGTACTTACTTAAGTTGTGCAGCTAGAAAGAAGTTTTCGGGTGTATTATATTATGGAAGACAGCTTTCCAAGGAATGGGTGCATGTGCCTTTAGATAGTGATACTGAAGTTTTTGAATGGATGAAAGATGTAATAGAGAATAAAAGTGGAGGAAAATAATAAAAAAATAATCTTTCATGAGATGACAGTTGTTTACAGAAGTTAGAGCAAGGAAGTTCTTTCTTTTTTCGTCTTATTTTTTTTGGTGTGAAAATTTCGTTCAAGTTTTCGAAACAAAAGATTTTTTTGAAAGGACCTCTTGAAATGTTAATAAAATGGTTTCTTCATCCTACATCTCTAGTGATAGCTACATTACAGGTTATGAATACCTATATTTACAATAATAGAATTCCTATCATACATGTACCATTTGATGTTTACAATTGTCTACTGTATTTTGGCAGGCTTTATGATCCTCGTGTGCCAGAGCTAAAAGTGTTGCTGCATGGAGGAGCCTTCTTCCCCTGTGACAGGTTTTCTGGTCCAGAAACTCTGGAGACTTTGGTTAAACTTGGACTTAGACAAGTCTTGAGCTTTACTGGTTTGTTAGACTGTGCCATGTCTATTTCCATGTTGCAAAATTCAGGAGCCTCAGAAACAACAATATCTGCTAAACGTCTTCTTGCTTGTTTGGATACTGTTGCCCAAAAGGTGTCGTGTATGGAAGACGTCAGCAATCTTGAGGAATCTGGAAGTGTTATGGAAAACCAGGGTTACGCTAGCAATGAAGGGGAGAAGAACACTCCAGAGATTAGGGACAATCTATTTGAAGATTCATTGGATATTAATTTGTTTCTTGTCAATCTGAATGATGATATGCTACAAGATAACTTTTGGTCCGACTTAAAAGGCATTAGTTGGTGCCCAGTGCTCCTTGAGCCGCCTATGAAAGGACTTCCTTGGTTGGCATCAGGTCAAACAATGGCAACTCCTGCTTCTGTGAGGCCTAAATCGCAGATGTGGTTGGCTTCATCTAAGCTGCACATCTTGGATGGTGAATGTTCTAGTCACTTGCAATACCATCTTGGTTGGAAAGGCTGCTTAGACATACAAACTTTGGCTACACAGCTAATTGGGCTATCAAAATCTTACCCTGTGTTGAAATCACATTCTAGTAGTGAACAGGAATTAGATGCAGAATTGCAGAAGCATATACTTTCACTTTATTCACAGTTGCAGGAGCATACCAGTACTGATGAGCTCAATTTTCTCAAGTCTGTTCTGGGTGGAGTTCACTGGGTTTGGATTGGAGATGATTTTGTACCATCAGCAGCACTTGCTTTTGATGCCCCTGTGAAGTATAGTCCCTACTTGTATGCTGTACCGTCGGAGTTATCTGAATTTAGAGATTTACTTTTGGCCTTGGGTGTGAGACTTAGTTTTGATCTTTCTGACTACTTGCGTGTTTTACATCAGTTACAAAATGATGTGAAAAGTAGCCCTCTTTCTACTGATCAACTGAGTTTTGTCCTTTGTATTCTGGAAGCCATTGCAGAGAGTTACTTGGACAGTCTTGAAAACGAGGTTTCTAATATCACTCTATGGATTCCAAATTCTTCTGGCGTTCTTATAAGTGCACAGAATCTTGTGTATAATGATGCACCTTGGATGGAGAATAACCCACTTGGTGGGAAACAGCTTGTACATCCATGTATCGGCCATGATCTGGCTAGCAGATTAGGTATTCAATCGCTTCGTTGCATATCTTTAGTCAGCGAGGAGATGACAAAAGATCTTCCATGCATGGAATATTCTAGAATATGCGAACTTCTAGAGTTGTATGGAAGCAATGATTTCCTTCTGTTTGATCTACTTGAGATGGCAGATTGCTGCAAAGCTAAAAAGCTTCACTTGATTTTCGACAAGAGGGAACATCCACGACTATCCCTGTTGCAGCACAATCTAGGTAACTGATTCAATGAAGACATCATTTGATTTTGAATTCTGAAAAAGGTTTATGTTATATTGGACTCAGGAGATGCACATTATTTTCATGCTTCTTCCATTTTGAGAAGATGTCTCTTTCATTCACCTTGTCTCCCTTATTTTCCATTTCTTTTTGCAGCTTCTGTTACCGAACCTGTGTCTAAATATCTTAACCTTTCCCATGGGATAAATAATTCATTTTAAACAGGATGTCACATTTCTTTACACCTGTATTACACCATTGGCACATCCCGAAGTAAACCACACGTCCTTTTCACAAAAGAGAGGAATTTTTCTACCAATGGAAAGTAAATATGTAAATTATCTATATGTATTTTCAGATGATTAATTGCGACAAATAAGTTGTTGATTGATGAAAAGAAGCTTCTTTAAAAGGTTGACTTTTAAGTATTCTTAGCTATGTTACTCGGACTCTCTGTTTAGTCGTGCCGTACCGGTGTCGGCAGGATACGACGTTGGTATGGGTATGGGTACTTTGACATGGTCAATTGCGAATGGGTACTTTGACCAACTCTTGAAAGCTCATCGCTGCCATCGCTGGGGCACCCATTGTTTCCGTCTCTGGAAATCGAAGGTATGTCGATTGGAGATTGGAGTTTGGGCGGATGAAGGGGCTTGAACAAAATTCAAGCAATAAGTGAAGGGACTATGGAATAGAGAGGGATATAGGAGTCAAACAGGGTATGAAATTGGCTTGTGATTTGAATCTGTACTAGCTGCAAATTTGTTAGAAGGAAGAGAAGAAATTAGTGTTAGGGAGAGGGAAAGACGATGGGGGGGAGAGAATAATGGGAGACGGTTGGAATTTATTGCCGTATCTCCGTACCCGTGTCCGAATTTGGGGAAGTGTCCCCGTATCCTTTATTTTAGATGTTTAAATACCTGACACCTAAATACATACCCGTACCCGACACCCGTACCCGAGTCCGTGTAACATAGATTCTTAGTCTGATGAGTGATATTTATTGCTTTGTTGTCTTGCGCATTCTTTTTCACTTAACTTGCTGTGTGGCTGCATTCACGTGTTTCAAATTTTTAGAAATTATGAGTGGTATTTTATTGCTTTGTTGTTTTAAAAATTAGTTTTCACTTAAGTTGTTGTGTGGCTGCATTTTGGTGTTTCAAATTTTAAGAAATTATTAATTCTGGACCATGTGTCACCTAAGCTTCTTACTGGATTTAAAGAAAAAGCAGGAATTGTTACTCATCGAACAAGTTGTAGTCGCTCTTTTTGGGCGAGATGATGACTTAATAGTTTATTATTGTACATGATTCTGTTGCATCTATCACTTTGGTGTATTTCTAACTCTTTTTAGTGTGTGCAACTTGCTGATTGAACTGCTAATGTCAGGTGAATTTCAAGGGCCTGCGCTGCTGGCTGTCATGGAAGGCGCCTGCTTAAGTAGAGATGAGGTAGCTAATCTTCAGTTTCTTCCACCGTGGAGTCTGCGTGGTGATACTCTCAACTATGGGCTGGGATTGCTTAGCTGTTTTTCAATAACTGATCTGCCATCAGTTCTTTCTGATGGCTGCTTGTACATGCTTGATCCTCGTGGTTTAGCTCTTGCAATGCCATCAAATCGTGGACCGGTTGCAAAGGTTTTCTCTCTTAACGGTAATCTTCTATTGCAATCATGTCTTTAGTTTTATAATTCTTGTTGATGTCTACTTTCTTTTTCTTTTTTAAACTTTTCTTTGGGAGTTCTAGTTACAAATGAATGCTCCCAAGAGGCAGTGACAGAATTATGACGTGTTGGATATAGTTTTTCTTTAGGATAGATTGTTCTTGTCCTTCCAAAATTATTTTTCAAGTTTTAATTAGTCCTCTATGTATGTATATGTGCATACATGCACACAGGCAAAACTGACCAGATACCAAATGCATGTTTGTCATCTCCATCAATGACCGCGAGTTGGCAGAATTTCCATACCAATTGCAGTAGCGGTGGAATAATTTAATTATCTTGTTTTTTATTTTTTATTTTTCAATTTGATTATTACTCAATTACTTAGTTTCATTTGCATAACAGAAACGTTAATTTTCTATGGATTGTTCGCCTTGGAAAATTTTCGATTCGATTGCAATGTTCCTTTACCGCATACATTTTTTTATAATTATTATTTTTCTAATGTTTTTGGGGCATAGTTTCATTTTCCTTAACAAAAACGGAAATTTTCTATGGATTGATATTTGATAATAGCCTTGTGAAAATAGCTCGTGGGCCTTCATGTCCTCTCAAAACCAATTGGCAATGAGAAGTGTTAGCCCATGAACTTATAAGTGAGATGGATCTTCCTTAGGCAGTCGGCAGTCAATGTGGAACTTTATATTTCAACACTCCCCTCACATCGAGATGGGATTAATTTAACAATTATTACTCCCTCCGTCCCAAATTATCAGTCCACATTTCCTTTTTAATCTGTCCCAAATTATATGTCCACTTTCTAAATAAAGGGCTCATTAATGATAGTTTTTACAATCTTACCCCTAACATTAAATGTTGGAGACAGAAGAATATAGAGAAGAGGGGGTATAATTAAATTGGGAGTAATATTAAATTGGGTCATGTTTGACATTTTACCATATCCCAATATAGAATTTGATGAAACCTTAATTCCCGTGCAAAATACAAAGTTGACAGATAATTTGGGAGCAAAATACAAAGTTGACAGATAATTTGGGACGGAGGGAGTATTATTTTTCTAATGTTTTGGGGCATAGTTTAATTTTCTTTAACAAAACACGGCAATTTTCTATGGATTGATAATGGCCTTGGAAACTTTTCTATTCAATTGCAATCTTCCCCTGCTACATACCTGGTCTTCTTGCAATGAATGGTTAAACTTCTCTCATTTACTTGTCCCACATAGCAGTCTTAATCTTTGCAGTACAAATTTTTTAACAACTCTTATGAATAATGCTTTTATCCAGGTACTAATTTGACGCATCGATTCCGTGATCAGTTTAGTGCTTTACTGACTGGTGAAAGTATGCCATGGTCAGAATCAGATTCTACAATCATTCGCCTGCCTCTTTCCTTAGAGTATATGAAAGATGGAACTGAATCTGGTTTCAAGAGAGTATCAGAGTTGTTCAATAGATTTATGGAGCATGGTTCCAGGACTATATTGTTTCTAAATTCGGTTATGCAGGTAACAGTAATTTCTGATATCTCTCTAGCTAGGCACTACTATCCTCCAGATTAAATGGCTCTTAGAATGCAAGGGCATGCCTTTCTTTTGCTCTTCAGTTTTGAATTTTTCACAAGTTTCTTTTCTCAAAGAATACACAGTTTTATAACATGATTCCTCTTTCTTTTGTTTTAGCCAATGAGTTTAGATCCCCATTCCCCCTACCACCTATAGGTTTGAAAGGGAAAAAAAGCAAACTAGAACAAGGTATCAGTTTGGAACCAACACAATTTTGAAGCATCCGAATGTTACATTGTGACTCTTTTTGGATAAATTCTCTGGTGCTGGACTTTCTGATCCTTTCTAATAATCACATCATTATTGGCTGGTATAATGCATATATTTAAGTGAAATGCAAGAAAATATCTCCGCTTTTCTTTTTAGAGGTCTCACTTGCAACCATTCTGACCTTTTCGTTAGTTAATCTTTATATTATGATCTCTTGAACGTTGTAATGGAATTTGAATATTCTGCTCAGATATCATTGTCAACCTGGGAGGAAGGAAGTTTGGAACCATTTCAGGATTATTCAGCTCAAGTAAACCCTTCCTGTGCCATTGTCAGGAATCCTTTCTCAGAGAAAAAGTGGAAGAAGTTCCAATTTTCAAGTTTATTTGGTAGCTCTAATGCAGCTACAAAGTTGGAAGTCATTAATGTGAACCTAAACTCTAGAGGAGCTAGGTTTGTTGATCGATGGCTTGTTATGCTTAGTCTTGGTTCAGGGCAAACAAGAAATATGGCACTTGATAGGTAGGTCAAGATATCATATGAATTATACAGGTCCTGTTCCCTTTTTATTGTTATTAACAGGTACACCCCCCCCCCCGGCGCCCACCCACCCACCCACCCACACACGCACGCACACTTTTGCATATAGAATAAGAATACTACATTTATTACCTTTGTTTCATATCTTCCATTTTAATTTTCGTACAGTTGGATGGTTGTTGCTTTACCCTATTATGGAACAAGTTATGAAGGGGCATTGGCACTTCACTCTAAAACCTTAGTAATTGGAATTCATCACCTAAAATTAATATTTGTAATTTAGGCTCCTGCATTTTGCACTTTTTTATGCAACATAATTTATTCCAGAATGTGATTTCTAAAGTTCTCTAAAACTATTGAGATTCAAACAACTGACACATAATATGTCTGACCGTTCTGTTGATTCATGCCCTGGAAATGCTGAAACGTGAAATCATGCTATGAAGTAGGTGATTTAGGCTGGACTTAGATGGAAATTCTTGTCTACTTTTATTTTCAGTTCTAGTGTATATGAATCTTTTGTCCTTGTGTGGGACATGGGAGAGGAGAGTAACCTGAGAGGACTTTGGAAAACTAATGAGAATAGAGAAAACTTGGTTGAGGAGATACCAGGAAGATAAAATGGAGGAAGAACTGGAGAGCTACTCAACTTAATGGCCTCTGAGTTCAGTGAGAAACAACTAAATTACCATCTCATCAAAAAGTTTAAGCTATTTGAGTTCAGTGTAATTTTTCTATTTGATACTTTAACAGGCACGCCTTAGTGTGGGATAGGACACTTTTTCATTATTGACCAAATGCATGCCCTCTCCATGCCTTCTACTAAAGAGTGTGACAGAATTTGAACATGGGACCTCCTGATCTATCACCATCTTGGAAGGATACGAGTTGAGGAGAATAGAGGGAAAGAACTATAAGGTTACTCAACTTGGTAGCCTTCTATGATGTTATTTAAGAGATTAACAAGTGGTGCAAAATACAGCCACTCAGGTAATAGACTTAATAGCTTAGTTTTAAAAGGCGCGAGGCGATGAGGCGCGAGGCGAACGTTTGAGGCGCACGCCTCAAGGACGCGTGCAAAAATTCTCATAAATTAAATATATATACAATTTTGTATTATAAACATTATTTCAATATTATAAATACTAGATAAAAGCATATATTTTATACTAAATCCTCCAACTAGATGTTGTTTCATTCGTTGAACTCCTCCTTTAATTACTTTCTTACAAAAGTCACAAGTGAAATTAGTTCTATTTGTGACATCTTTATTATTTCAAAGAGAATTTTTAGCCTATGATGCAATTTTTTTCATTTTTGTGCGCCTCAAGCTCGCCTCGGTCGCCTCAGGTTCAGGCTCGCCTCGTGGACACGCCTCGCCTCAAACCCCCGGAGGCATTTTCAGCCTCGCCTCAGGTCGCCTCGCGCCTCAGGCGCGCTTTTTTAAACCCAGGGTAATAGCTTGATGGTTAAGTGTCTGACTTGTAGTTCAAGAGATCAATCCTTACAACTTCTAAAAAACATAGAACAAAGAAGTGGTGCAAAATACTATTTCACCATTTACAACTATGGACTCTTTACCAGTCAATAATGCTGAAAACATAAAATTAGCAAACTACACGAATGGAAGTATCTTTTTTTTTAGCCATGCTATACACAAAATGAATGAAATTGAAAGTTTAATACCATCATAAGTAGAGATCAAAGTGAAATTACTTGAATGGCAAAGATATCTAGGTGAATGATTATTTTTGTTATCTTGGTTCTATCATTTAGAAAGATTTAGAGTTTGGTGGAGTTGTTGCGCAAGCAAGACGGTGGGTTTACCTTTACTATGCTTGTAGCTCATCGAGTTAAAGCTGGTTGGTTGAAATGAGAGAGTGCAAGGGAAAGTTTTTTAGAGCAACTATTAGACCCGCTTTATTGTATGGTATAAAATGTTGGGCAGTGAAAATGTGTCATATTCAGAAAATGGATGTAGCGGAATGCGTATGTTACGATGGAAATGTGTACGTTACGATGGAAATGTGTACGTACGAGGAAAGATGGAGTGAGGAATGAGATCATCTTAGAGAATATAGGAATGACATCTATTGAAGACAAGATGATGGAAAACCATTTGCGTTGGAGAATTGAGGGGTGGAGGAATGAGAATGCAAGAGGTAGAGGGAGGCCGAGGGGGTCCATAGTAATAAAGGGTGGTGCGACTTTGTTAGATTTAGATGAGAGCATGGCCTTGAACAAAGAGAAATGGAGAGAATGGATTAATGTTAACAACCACACGTAACCTTTCTTTGTTCATGTAGCCAACCCCAATTACGTTGGTCGTTAAAGGTGTTGGAAGATGTTAAAAACAGTTTCCTACTATATTTTGCAACTATAAACATCACGACGATTTCCTACTTGTTTTATTCTTTCCCTCGAACATTAATCTATTTTAAACTGTTCTAGCATTTGTGGAATACATCATTCAACTTTCTAGTCATTTCTTGCAGGCGGTATTTGGCATACAATCTGACACCTGTTGCTGGAGTTGCTGCACATATATCGCGAGATGGCCAGCCTGTTGAGGCATGTTCAACAAGTTGTATTATGTCGCCTCTTCCCCTGTCTGGTAGTATATGTGTGCCCGTCACAGTGCTTGGATTCTTCCTAGTGCGTCACAATCAGGGGCGCTATTTGTTCAAATATCAAGAACCTGGAACTTTTGATAGACTGCAGTCTGATGCTGGAAATCGGTTGATTGAAGCTTGGAATAGAGAATTGATGTCCTGTGTTCGTGATTCTTATGTGAAATTGGTTCTAGAAATGCAGAAGCTAAGGACAGAACATCCAACTTCTACTCTTGAACCAAGTTTGTGTCGTGCAGTTCGAGGGACTTTGAATGCTTTTGGAGATCATCTTTATTCATTCTGGCCTAGGTCCAAGGGAAGCACACTTCTTGGGGAACCAGAGGGCAGTGGAAATGATTCTATTTTGCCAAAATTTCCCAAGGCGGATTGGGAATGTTTAGTTGAACAAGTAATCAGGCCATTCTATAGACGGCTGATTGATCTTCCTGTGTGGCAGCTTTATTCTGGGAATCTTGTCAAGGCTGAGGAGGGAATGTTTCTTACACAGCCTGGAGTTGGAGTTGGTGGTAGCTTGGTACCAGCCACAGTTTGTGCCTTTGTGAAGGAACATTATCCAGTTTTCTCAGTTCCATGGGAATTAGTGACTGAAATCCAGGCTGTGGGGGTCACCGTCAGAGAAATCAAGCCTAAAATGGTGCGGGATCTTCTTCGGGCTTCTTCAACATATATTGTTTTGCGCTCAGTTGATACTTATATTGATGTCCTTGATTATTGTTTATCTGATATCCAGTTTGTGGATTCATCGGAGTTCAACGTCCAAAATCCTTTGATAGACACCATTAACCCTGGTTTTGTTTCTACCACCACTCCAGGGGAGGACAGCAATTCTATGTCTTTATCAAGGCCAAGTATGCAAAGTTTTAATAGAGGATCTGCCCCGAGTGTAAGCAGTTCAGGAGGGGATGCCCTAGAAATGATGAGTAGTCTTGGGAAGGCTTTGTTTGATTTTGGTCGTGGAGTTGTTGAAGATATTGGTAGAGCAGGAGGCCCCTTGTCCGAAAGAAACCGAATTACAGGTAGTATAAACTTTCGCATCCCTGAGAATGTGGACCAAAATCTTCTGTCTGTTGCTACTGAACTGAGAGGGTTGCCTTGCCCAACTGCAACGAATAATCTATGTAGGTTAGGGTTTACTGAAGTTTGGGTTGGCAGCAAGGAGCAACTGGTATTGATGAGTGCTTTGGCAGCAAAGTTTATCCATCCTAAAGTATTGGAGAGATCCATCCTAATTAACATTTTCTCTAATGGTACTCTACAGTCACTTTTGAAACTAGAGAATTTTTCATTTCGACTGCTCGCAAGGAATATGAGGTATATTTTTCATGAAAACTGGGTGAATCACGTAATGGACTCATACTCGGTGCCTTGGTTCTCATGGGAAAAGAGTGCAGACTCTGCTAGTGAATCGGGGCCTTCTTCTGAATGGATTAGATTGTTCTGGAGAAATTTCAGTGGCTCATCTGAAGACCTTTCTCTTTTCTATGATTGGCCTCTTATTCCTGCTTTTCTTGGCCGGCCAGTTCTTTGTCGTATAAGAGAGAGAAATCTTGTCTTTATTCCTCCACAAATCTCTGATTCTCACTCAATGGATGTCATTGAGGAAATGACCACCGTTGCGAGTGATGTTTCTGCATTATCACATGAAGCTGACGGGATTGAACCCTATGTTTTAGCTTTCAAAGTTGTGGATAAAAAGTATCCTTGGTTATTGTCATTGCTGAACCAGTGTAATATACCTGTGTTTGATGCTGCTTTCTTGGACTGTGCTGCTACTTCTAACTGTTTACCTGCAGCTGACCAATCATTATCAAAAATTATTGCATCCAAACTTGTTGCAGCTAAACAGGCCGGCTATTTTCCTGAATTTAACTCTCTTTTAGCTTCGGAGCGTGATGAGCTCTTTGGCTTATTTGTTTCTGACTTCTCTACTAATGGCAGTCAGTTTGGAACAGAAGAACTTGAAATACTACGTGACCTGCCTATATATAAAACAGCTGCCGGAACATATACAAGATTGCAGAGTCAGGATTTGTGTATGATTGCTTCAAGCACATTCTTAAAGCCAATTGATGAACGATGTCTCTTTTACACCACAGATTCTAACGAGAGTCCTTTACTTCGAGCCCTTGGTGTGCCTGAGCTGCATGATCAAGAAATATTTGTAAAATTTGGATTGCCTGGATTCGAAGGAAAACCTCCAACGGAGCAAGAGGATATTTTGATATACCTTTATATGAACTGGCAAGATCTCCAACAGGATTCTTCTGTCATTGAAGCACTTAAGGCGACTCATTTTGTGAAAACTGCTGATGAACTTTCAGCAGGTTTGTATAAACCCACAGATCTTTATGATCCTCGTGATACTTTATTGACGTCAGTATTTTCCGGCGTAAGGGATAAATTTCCAGGAGAAAGGTTTATTTCAGATGGATGGCTTCAAGTTCTGAGGAAAGTAGGACTTCGGACTTCAACCGAAGCTGATATAATGCTTGAATGTGCCAAGAGGGTGGAATTTCTTGGAAATGAATTCGTGAGACCTTCTGCTGTTCTTGATGATCTCGAGACAGATACATCAAGTTCACAACATGAAGTTTCTTTCGAAATTTGGTTACTGGCTGAAAGTCTTGTCAAAGCTATATTCTCAAACTTTGCTGTCCTGTACAGCAACAGCTTCTGCAATCTCCTTGGCAACATTGCTTGTATCCCTGCTGAAAATGGCTTTCCGGATGTAGGTGGCAAGCGAGGTGGTAGGAAGGTGCTTTGTTCATACAGTGAGGCAATAGTACCGAAAGATTGGCCACTTGCTTGGAGTTATGCTCCCATCCTTTCTCGACAGTGTGTTATTCCACCTGAGTATTCTTGGGGACCACTCCATTTGAGGAGCCCTCCTCCTTTTGCTACTGTCTTAAGGCACCTCCAGGCAATTAGAAATTTGTTTGGTACCTTAGATTAATCTCATTGCAATGTTTTAAAGGTAGCATTGATGATTTTCCTTTTTTTTTTTGTCTCAGGTTATTGGAGGAAACAATGGTGAAGACACTCTTGCTCACTGGCCAGCTACATTTGGTTCAAGGACAATTGTTGAGGCTTCTCTTGATGTTCTGAAATATCTAGACAGCACATGGGATTCTCTATCTCCTTCAGGTAATTTCCTATACTCTTAAGTCATCAGTTGAGAAGGATCTCGTAAACTAATTAATAAGTTAATTTCCAATTTTTTTTTGTTACCAAATAAGTCGTCATATATTATAAAAAGAAAAGGCTTCTAATAATAAATTAGTTAATAAATTGATTCTCAACTAAAGTTGAACAAAATAAGTCATAAATTATAAAACGAGAAGAAATTCTTAATTAACAAGTATTCTTTAAAAGAAAAGGATTTCCGAAGTTGAACAAAACAATAATAGCTAGTTCATAAAACGTACAGAGCACTTGCATCCTACCTAGTTAAGTAAAGTTTGTTCCTATTTTTATCTTATACAGAATACAAACATTATTACTTAACATTTTCTTGCTTTTCCTCCCTACTTAGTTTAGTAAAGTTTGTTTCTATTCTTATCTTATACAATATACAAACATTATTACTTAACATTTTCTAGCTTTTTCTCCCTACCTAGTTAAGTAAAGTTTGTTTATATTCTTATCAGTGTTGTCAAATGGCGCTTATGGCGCCGCCATGGCGCTATGGCGTGGCGGTTTTTGCAGCCACCGGTATATACGCAATGGCGCCGCCATGGCGCTATAACTTTTGAGTTATTTGTTTGATTCATGTTGTTTTTTGCTTTTTATTACATTATGCAGTGTTTTATACATATTTTGCATATTTTATTGTGTCCGCTATAAGCCGTTATGGCGTCCGCTATAAACTTATCTTAGTTTTAAAAGGCGCGAGGCGAACCGAGGCGATGAGGGACCGAGGCGATGAGGCGCGAGGCGACCGTTCGAGGCGCGCGCCTCAAGGACGCGAGGCGCACTTTTTTTGCAAAAAATGTCATAAATTAAATTTATATACAATTTTGTATTATAAACATTATTTCAATATTATAAATACTAGATAAAAGCATATATTTTATACTATCTTCCAAATTGTCCACACAAAAATATCGTAAACTGTTAAACGCATAAAAAAGACAAGTACTATCATTCACAAGTGCCCAACATCTTAAAGTTGAGTAAAAAAAAACATGGAAAATAAAACATAAAACATATTCATATATTATCCCATACAAACTAATACTCATCGTCCTCATCATCGTCATCAATGTCATCAACGTCATCAACGTCAAACACAAGATCCTCTCCTCCTTCACTAGAAGACCTCTCAATGTCTACTTCCTCTTCCTCAAATCCATCCATGAATGTAACATTAGGCCGAGTAGAACCGGAAGCAACATTTTTTCCTTTGTCATTGTTTGTTGATGGCACTTCGTTCCTTAGTCTTGAAGATCTAGTGACATGACTAGGATCATAAGCCCCCGAGGCTCTAGCTACGACATCCCAAGTCAAATTGTCATCCTCATACACAAGCTCACTCCCATCCTCATCATCCTCATTCATTCTTCCAAGCAACCACTCGTTGCTCTCATCAATCTCTTGCAAGAGAATAGGATCATTGGTCTCTCTTCTATTGTATCGGCGTTTTAAAGCACGATTGTACTTCACAAAAACCATGTCATTTAACCGATCAGGAACGTGAAAAATGTCAGAAAAAAAAAAAATAAGAAGAAGAACCTGAGCAGAGGCAGAGAGCAGAGAGCAGAGGCAGAGAGCAGAGAGCTAACCTGAGAAAAAGTCAGAAAAAAAATTCACGAATTTTTTTTTTCTTTCAGAAAATGTAACGAGGAGAGCAGAAAATGAAGAAGAAGACTACGTAAGAAGAAGACAACGTAAGAAGAAAATGAATAAAAAATTCAGAAAAAAAAAAAAAAAGAGAGAGAAGAAGATGAAGAAATTTAAAGAAGAAGGAGATGAATAGGAAGAGAACTTACCTGAGGACCTGATGAGCTGAGGAGAGCAGAGGATCTGAGGAGGAGCTGAGGAGGAGCACAGCAGAGCAGAGGGGGCATAAAGTAATGAGGCTGAAGACAAAAATTTACTTTTGGCCTCTTTTATATTAGGTCAAAGAGTCTTGTTAGCCTATGATGCACTTTTTATCATTTTTGTGCGTAACAAATCGCCTCGGTCGCCTAGGCGCGCCTCGGTCGCCTCACGTCGCCTCACGTCGCCTCGGTCGCCTCGGGCTCGCCTCATGGACACCCCTCGCCTCAGAGCCCAGGAGGCGTTTTGAAGCTCGCCTCGCCTCGCCTCGCGCCTAGGCGCGCCTCAGGCGCGCTTTTTTAATCCAAGAAACTTATGGCATTTTTTTGGCTTGCCGCCATGATCCGCCATCCGCTATTGACAACACTGATTCTTATCTTATATAGTATACGGACGTTATTATTTATTGTTGATTGCTTGGTGATGATCGTGTATAATTGTACAACCCAATTAGTGGGATTTATTGTAATGCTTAATTAGTGAGATTTAACAATTAAGGATATTCCCACAATCTTTGGGATTGATTATAATATTGTAATTATGGTATGTCTTACACTATAAATACACAAGAGATGAGAAGGATAGCTCTCACTCAAGCATACTCAATTCCACCTATCTTCTCATTTCTCTCTCTAGTTTTCTATTCTACAGAGTATCAGAGCTAGGGGAGAGACTATTTTTTAAACTGAAGTTCATTCCGATTTTGCTTAGATCTTTACTCTGAAGTTCATTCCGGTCTATCGTGTCTAATCTTTCTAATCTAAACCGAAGGTCATCCCAATTTTGCTTAGATCTTTAGGCCGAAGTTCATTCCGGTCTATCGTGTCTGATTTCAACCAAAGTTCATTCCGGTTCTTTCAAACTTTTTGATAATGGAATCCGATGGCAGCACTGTTACTATTGCTCAGTTGGCCCGAACAGGAGACTTTGATGACACTCTTGCCAAGAAATTTCAGGAGTTTTTAAGGTTCCGAGCATCCAACAAAGCTTCCACTACTATAGACTAGAGTGGGGCCTCCACTGCTTTTGTCTCACATTCCTCTAAATCTCAATGGATTTTTTATTCAGGTGCTTTTGACCATATCTTTGGTAATCCTGCTCTTTTAACTAATATCACTCCTTCTAAATTTTTACCTTCAATCACTTTTGGAGACGGGTCTAAATCTACTGCTACTGGAGTAGGTACGGCTTCGCTCCTTCCCTCTATGCCATTATCCTCCGTCTACTACATAATAGTTATGGTCATCCTAATCTTTCAAAGTTACGACAACTCATTCCAAGCCTCTCAAAATTAAGTGTCTTAGAATGTGAATCATGTCAGCTTGGGAAACATTCCCGAAATTCCTATCCACCTACAGTCACAATAAAAGAGTTGTGTCACCTTTTCTTTTAGTTCATAGTGATATTTGGGGTCTAGTGTTATCAATGGCGGATGACGGGATATAGCGGGAAGCCAAAAATTCGCCATAGAAAAATAGCGCATGGCGTAGCGGGTTATGGCGGCTTTAAAATATTATTTATATATGTAAATACATCAAAAAAAAATACATGCAGAATAATTAACATAAGAATATATAATAAACTAAATCAAGAACAATAAACTACGTTAACAAAAAATATCAGTATACCAATATCATAAACTAAAGACCACAAACCTCGTAACATAAGTTCAACTAAAATCTTCTTTATTATTATTGTTTTTTTTTAAATTTACTTCCAAATCCATTTCCAGAAATTCTCATGTCGTTTGCAGTAATCCATCATGCTAACAGAATCACAATGCGTACAAATTACATGCTTTTTTTTACAACTGTTTAGCAAAATATTCCATAGTTAATTTTCCTTGGAGATCATAGTAATCAATCTAAAGACAACTCCCTACTTTGTCCTAGAAATCAAATAAGTACGAGCAAACATAAGGGTTTTAGTGTAGATTTTATTTATTTAAAAAAATTTACGAAAATTGGGCTGGGCAAATAGCCCAATCCCATCTCTAGTTTTGGCCCAAAATCTATAAAACCCGCCATATCCGCCATGGAAAAAGCGGCCGCCGTAGCCGCCACATCAAATCCACCATGCCACATGTTTAATATGGTGAGGCTGCCGTATCCGCCACCACTATCCGCAATGGCCGCTATTTAACAACATTGTTGGAGTCCTAATCGGGTTGATTCAATAATAGGATTTCGATATTTTGTTACCTAAAATGTTCACCATTTTTCAAAAGTTTTTTGTTGAGATGAAAAATCAATTTGGGTTGTCCATTAAGACCTTACGAAATGTTAATGCCCGTGAATATTTTTCCATTCCCTTCTCTTCTTTTCTAGATTCAGAAGGCATCCTTCGTGAATCCTCATGTCTTAATACACCTCCCCAAAACGCGGTAGCGGAGCGTAAAAATCGGCATCTTCTTGAGACTGTACGCACAATGATGATACACAAAAATGTTCCATTACGATGTTGGAGTGATGATGTCCTGACAATTTGTCACCTCATGCAATCGAATGCCATCCTCCGTTCATTCCCAAAGTCCCCATTCTCTTCGGGTTTTCGGGAGTTTTTGTTTTGTACGGGATATTACACAAGGAAGGGATAATCTATCTGCCAAGTCGCTTAGGTGTATCTTTTTAGGATACTCTCGTTTTCAGAAAGTATACAAATGTTATTCTCCATATTCACATAAATTTTTTAGTTCTGCCGATATCACATTTTTGGAGTCCACCCCGTTTTTCTCTCCAAACTAATCTGATGTTACTAGTGTTCCTCCCAAGGATGTTTTGCCTTTCTTTGATCAAATTTCCTTACCTCCCTCACCAAGTCCAACATTATCTCATTTCGAGCCATCATAATCATCTCTTCCCGAGCCACCAGAATCATCTCCTCCCGTCTTTGCAATATCTAGACCTCAGATTCCTCTCCAATATCTCATTTTCCACAAACATATCAAAGGGGCCCTAGAGATATTTTGTTTGATGACTCCCCGGTGCAATCATCTCCGCCTATCCCGGCTTCAGATCCTCCACAAGAATTGCGACGATGTGACAGGTCTACTCGCAATCCTCATCCTATATATAATTGTGTGAGTTATCATCGTCTTTCTGCTTCCTATGCATCTTCTATGTCTTCCTTGTCTTCCACTTCTATACCTAAAATTGTTCAGGAGGCCTTATCCCATCCTGGATGGAGGCATGCCATGTTGGGTGAAATGGAAGCTCGTCATTCTTCTAGCACATGGGAGCTTGTTCCTTTACCCCCGGGAAAAATTATCGTTGGTTGTCGATGTGTGTGTAAAGGTTGTGTCGGATAATGTGATTGATCGATTGAAAGCTCGCTTGGTTGCAAAAAGGTATACTCAGATATTTGATTTAGACTATGATGATACTTTCTCTCCGTTGGCGAAAATGACCTCCATTCGTCTTCTCATCTCTATGGCAGCCATGCGACATTGACATCTTTATCAATTGGACATTAAAAAATGCTTTTCTACATGGAGGCTTACAAGAAGAGGTTTATATGGAGCAACCACCAGGGTTTGTTGCTCAGGGGGAGTCTGGTAAGGTTTGTTGGCTCCGACGGTCTCTCTATGGCCTTAAACAATCTCCACGTGCTTGGTTTGCTGATTTCAGTGGAGTTGTCTGCAAATTTGGAATGATTCGCAGTCAGGCAGGTCATTTGGTCTTTTATCGACTAAAAGTTAACTTGTTTATGTCGATGATATTGTCATCACAGGTGATGATTCAGAAGGTATGAACCAACTAAAAAATCACTTGAACCAGCATTTTTCAGCCCAAGGATTTGGGCAAACTAAAGTACTTTTTTGGGATTGAAGTAGTTCAATCCAGTCATGGCATTTGTATTTCACAAAAAAAGTATGCTTTGGATATTTTAAAAGAAACTGGGATGCTCGTCCAGATATTTCACAAAAAAGTATGCTTTGGTATTTAACTGAGAGCCATTACAAGATCCAGGCAGCTCTCTGCGACTGATAGGGAAATTGAAGTACTTAACCGTTACTCGTCCAGATATTTCATTCGCTATGAGCACCCTAAGTCAGTTCCTTGATTCAACATGTGATGGTCATTTGGATGCTATAGTTCGTATCCTGAGATACATCTAAAGATCTCCAGGAAAAGGGCTATTGTAAAGGGCATACTCAAGTTGTTAGATATACAGTTGCTGATTATTATGGATGTCCTTCAACCAGACCATCAACTTCCGGTAATTGTGTTTTATTTGGAGGGAATTTAATCTCAAAAGATATTGTCACGTCTTTTGTTGGTACCAACAATCAACTTGCTGACAACAACAACACACATTCACTCAAACATTCTCAATTCCGTCTATCTTTTCCTTTCTCTCTCTAGTTTTCTATTCTACACTAGCATTTTCTCCTTACCTTCTAGTGATATACGCATCTCTTTTTCTTCTCCTTCTTTTGATATCTTGGTCTCGATGCATCTTTTTCATGCTCAGTGTTGCAGAAGTCGCTAGTCGGTCGGCAGACAGGGGACTAGCGACTAGTCGGCGACCCTAAATTACAACGTAATTTAAAAAAAATTCTATTATCATATATGTTATACTATCCTGTGTGGGAAGACATAAATACCTCATATATATTATTATTAGTTTTAGAAATTTTCTTTTATATTTTTGGTCCAATTAAATATTAAAAATATAAAGTAGTCCATTTAGGACTTGTTTGTAACATAAGTGTTTTATGGGATTTTATGTGCTAATATTTTAATTTCACTTTTAGTCCCGAGTATATAAATGCTTTTATCAAACCCTAGAGGAAGAAAACCCTAAAAACATTTCCTTCCTTTTCTCTCTCCTCAGCGGCGCCCCCTCCCCCTTCTGTTGCCGCGACTCACTCGCCGCCACCACCGTCCTCTTCTTCTTCTTCTCCAACAACCACCACCGTCTCTCTCTCCTTTCTTCCTCTTTCTTCCTCTTTCTTCTCTCTCCTTTGTTCTCTCTCTCTCTCTCTCTCTCTCTCTCTCTCTCTCTCTCTCTCTCTCTCTCTCTCTCTCTCTCTCTCCCCCTTCCTCAACCGCGAAACACCTCATCGCCGCTACAATGCCGCTGCTCCTTCCCGTCGCCGTCACCGCCGCCCGTGTGCATCCGCTGCAAGTACGTGTCTTTCTCTCACTCTCTGTCTTTTTCCCCTTGATTTTTGACCGACTAGCCGACTTTTGACCGACTAGATCAGACTTTTGACCGATTTTTTCAAATACCCGTTTTTTTACCCGATTTTTGGATTTCTAGGCGGTAGGTGGCCGACTACCGACTAGGCCGATTTTTACAACACTGTTCATGCTCACACACAAGCCTATTTTAGATGTACGCATCAGAACTGTTTCTCTACCAGCCAAGGAATGATAACTCAGAGTACTCCCGTTAGTCCTGCAAGACATCTTTGCCCAGCAATACAGTTTCTCTTACATTCTCTATGTGCAATCAAGAGCGAATTCATAGTCTCAAGTGACATAAAAGAACACTAAATTGAGACTAATACTTGAAACCAGAGTAACATTGGAGGAGCTGCTGTAAGTATCAAGAAACCTTCTAGAAATTTTACTTCTTGAAAGATGTTTACCAATGTCTGCCTTCTCGCAAGGTAGAGAATTTTTTTCTTTTATGCCTTCATCTTTGTCTTTGAGCCCAATTGGACTATTTACCAGCAATTGTTTGCAAAACGTAACCTCATGTCCACTTAAAAAACCTTTAACAGCGCACTGGAGGGTTTCACCTGCATGAATCTATGGTGTTCAACTTACTACTGTATTTCGAAACAACCTACTGAACTACACAATGGTTTGCCTGTCAGAGATTAAAGAAAGGTTTGCCTCGCTAGTCCATTAGTCTAACTAATTTGGCAACTTGAAGCGGTAATGAAGCTGGTCGAAAACTAAGAGAAACCAGAGATTCAAACATCTTTGAAATTTTTTAGAAGATTAAGAAGAATTGTTTAATAGAGTTTAACTTAATTGCACCAATAGGCATGCAGTTTCAAATGAATGGGAACTATTGTGGAGAAGATTTTAATTGATCTTTTGCACGTGTAGCATCAATCCACATCTTGTAGGTTTTTACTTGTATTGTTTGTGCATGTGAATCAAATCCTACACTATCAGAATCTCAGAATCCAATCCTACAACATCCAGTCTCAATGTTGCAGAAGTCGCTAGTGTTGTCAATCTCGGATAGCGTTGGGTAGCCGCCGACCTTAAAAACACTATAGCTGGATAGCGGTTAGCGGTAGCGGCACTATTTGAAATTATATATAAATAATTAAGAAAAATCCAAGACAACAAGGAAAACAAAGTCATAACGAAAATCATTAAAACCGAGGTAAAAAACATAACCTAAGTCATTAAATCCAAAATAAAAAATAACCAAAGCCATTAAATTCAAGAAATCTTCAATTTACCCATAAGTTTTTTACTATTGTAAAGGGCAAAAATGGGGTTTTTAAGCTCTTATCCAAATAGTGGCGCTATTATATTATACTAGTCAAACAAAATTCCATAGAAAATTAACAATCAAATATTAGTCAAATCAAAGTACAAAAAGTCCATCCATAATAATTAAATTCAATACCATAATAAGTAATAACAAGTTCAAATACTAAAATAATCAAACGACGTAGTTTTGGGCATTTTAACCGAATTTGACCGGCTTTGACTGGTTTTGACAAAGTTTTGACCGATTTTAACCGACTAAGTTGGTCAAGTGATTTTTAACCCCGGTTTTGGAGATTTCTAGTCAGTTAGGTGCCGACTAGGCCGGTTTTTACAACATTGTCCAGTCCTAACAATATTGAAAATTTACCCCTAAATTTTTTTGTTTTCTCATATATTATTTAAAATCTTCATTAATTTTTTGTGTATTTCAAAGGTCATAGTCGAGAGTTAAATGAAAAAGTGCCCCTGCTCAGTTCAGCCTAAAGGTCAGAGTCAAGAGTTAAATGAAAAAGGGCCCTTTCTTAGTCCAGCCTACAGCAGCTTAGTTGGATTGGTTGGTTGGTCACTTGTAAGAATAGATGATAGAGGAATGAGGAAGCAAATTGATTGACTAGTCAACTTAAATATTTTAGACATATATCATCATTAGAGTTAGTAGTGCTGAGTTATGTCTAACTGAGATCTCACATGGAGACTTTGGGACACAAAATTTCATTAAGAAGATACATAGAAGTAATACTTGTATTTACTTTTTGTTCGGGAGTTTGTCTGCATCTTTAGCAAACAAAAACTGGGGAAGGGTAAAGTAAACTTGTAATTATGAAATGATAGGGTATTTGTATTTTTGATCAATCAAACTACTTTCAGGTTGATCATCTTTTGTTTCTTTTGCATTAGCTTGTTTTGCCGATTGAATACATTGTAGGAACATATAATTATTTCAACCCCTTTAGGTGGGGATTATAACTGAGCAGCTCATATATTGAGTAACTGCTAACTTGATTACTGTTCTGCAGATATTGCAGAATTGCAGAAAATAGCCTTCATGCCAGCTGGAAATGGCACGCGCCTGGTGACTGCAAGATCTCTTTTTGCAAGATTGACGATTAATCTTTCCCCCTTCGCATTTGAACTACCGGCACTGTATCTTCCGTTTGTGAAGATTTTGAAGGACTTGGGGGTTCAGGACACATTCTCGATTGCTGCTGCAAAGGATCTCCTGATAAGCCTCCAAAATGCCTGTGGCTATCAACGTTTAAATCCGAACGAATTCCGTGCTGTGATGGAAATTTTGCATTTTCTGTGTGATGAGACTGAAACTTCAGGTGCATTAAGCTGGGAATCTGAAGCTATAGTCCCTGATGATGGCTGCAGACTTGTTCATGCCAAGTCATGTCTATATGTTGATTCTTATGGTTCACGCTATATTGAGCATATCGACACATCCAGGCTAAGATTCGTTCACCCAGATCTTCCTGAACGAATATGTGTGGCCTTGGGCATCAAAAGACTTTCTTATGTGGTTGCTGAGGTATCAGGATTTTCTGTAAATTTGCTTTGTCCAAGCTTGATTTTTTTGTTTGCCACTGAAGAAATTCTTTAGTCTAAATTCTGAAGATATATGTGGAGATCTTCATTGTTATACTTGTTATCTTTGTAGGAATTACATGACAAGGAAAACCTTCAAACTCTGGAATCAATTGGATTCATCCAAGTAGCAGACATAAGACGTAGGTTATTGAGCAAGTCATTTCAAGCTGCAGTGTGGAGTATTGCGAGTAGCATTGCTGGTGATATACCAGCATTTAACCCTGTTTTTGAGATTGTAGAAAACTCTCTAAGAACAATGGCAGATAACTTAAAATTTGTCCAGTGTCTGTACTCTCGCTTTTTGCTCCTACCAAAGTCTTTAGATATTACTCGTATTGCTAAGAACTCTATGGTTCCTGAATGGGATGAGGGAGTGCAACACCGCGCTCTTTATTTTGTCGACCAGTTCAAAACCACTATCTTAGTTGCTGAACCACCAAATTATGTTTCAGTTTCTGATGTCATAGCAATTGTTATGAGCAGGGTTTTGGACTCCCCAATTCCGCTTCCTGTTGGATCTCTATTCCTCTGTCCTGAGGGCTCTGAGACCACCTTGGCCACTGCCTTGAAGCTTCTCTCTAATAAGAAGGTGACTGAGCAAGGAGGTGGAATAGTTGATTTGTTGGGCAAGGACATTTTGCCCCAAGATGCACTTCAAGTGCAATTTCTTCCATTAAGACCTTTTTATAAGGGAGAAATAGTGGCATGGAGGTCCCAAAATGGAGAAAGGTTGAAGTATGGTAGGGTTGTGGACAACGTTAAACCGTTAGCAGGGCAAGCGCTTTACAGATTCAAGGTGGAAACATTATCAGGGGCCACTGAACTACTTGTTTCTTCGCATGTTTTCTCATTTAGAAGTGTATCAATTGGCAGCGAAGCTGCTCCAGTAACTAAACAGGACGATGATCAGATGGCAAATGGGAACAGAAGTGCTGAAGTTCCTGGAAGAGCTGCATCAAGATCTACTGAGGTAATGAGTGTAGATTGATCGAACAATCCTGTTGTTTTTTTAAGTTTAATGATACGCCTATATGATTTTGCTGCCTGGAGTTGGTCACCGAGTGACCTCCGAACACAAGGTTTGAGTGCATTCATCAATTGACTGATATATCAAGCATGAAGAGTCTTTCCTAATTGGTGATGTCGTGCTATCTTTATTTCATTGCTTTAGATTTATTAGTGGTATTTGAAGACCTATCAATGACAGATCATTTCTAGCAATCACAAAATCAATTATTTCATGCATCATTTGAGTTTATTCTTGTTCAATGATTTTGCAACTAGTTGGCGTCTTGAATCTGTTCGCACAAAGTGTTGAGTAATACTTTTGCTTTTGGCCTGCAGCAGCCAGTTCAAGATCTCCAGCATGGCCGAGTCTCGGCTGGTGAAGTGGTTCAAGCTGTGCATGAGATGCTTTCTGCAGCTGGAATCAGTATCGATGTTGAGAAGCAGTCACTGCTGCAAATGACACTGACACTACAGGAGCAACTAAAGGAGTCTCAAGTAGCACTTGTGCTTGAGCAGGTGAGCTCTTGAGACATGGAAAACAAGTAGTGTGATCAATTGTCCCCAAACCGTCACCACAAAGGAAACCAAAATATGAAAAGAGGAGAGGGAGAGAGAGGGGGGAAGGGGTGTCCTATATGTTGAATCAGCATAGTATAATGTAACGTCATATTCCTTCCAAGGAGGAACCAAATTAAAGGGATTATCTAATTGAGGGGGTATTATTTTTCAACACTTTAGAATCTCTGATTATAATAAATGACTATGGATTTTGCAGGAGAAGTCTGAAACGGCTGTGAAAGAAGCTGATACAGCTAAAGCTGCATGGGTGTGCAGGATCTGCTTGAGTAGTGAAGTCGAAGTGACAATAGTTCCATGCGGTCATGTGTTGTGTCGTAGATGCTCATCTGCTGTTTCAAGGTGTCCGTTCTGCCGTCTCCAAGTGTCTAAAACAATGAGAATTTTCCGGCCTTAACGATCTTAGTTGTCTGCAAGCTTTTTCTAGGATCTAAATATTGGTATGTATTCATTATCATCTCCGTTACCATCCTTTTATTTGGAGGTGTTTCGATTCCATTCTTTGCAGGATTATGATTTAAATGTATATTTATGTAGGAGTAGAAAAATGAAAGGAAAACCTGCTAAACTGCGATTGTATAATTGAGATGTACAGAAACTATATGTACATAGTGAACCTGTATATTTTTCAGACAAATGTTTCTTAATAGATCACAATATTATAGTAATTGATTCTTCATCGTTTTGGAACAAAATTGATATAGTTTTGTTTCAATACGTCCAACTGAGCCGTTCATACTCGGAAGTTTCTCACACACACAAGTTCTATAGCTCATTTTTTAAATAACAAGAACAGTATTGGAGAGCTTTAAAGTCCTGTAATACTTTCTGCCATTTATTGCAACATTAAAGTGATTCCTTGATTGTGATCAAATGCAAGTGGGAGAGATAAAAAAGCATTTTCCTATATCTATTGTAAGTGTGTGGTAATCTCTTTTCACCTTGATGTTGTTATTCGGTGTAGGTTATTTTTTGTTGATTTTTGAGTGGATTAAGTGAATGGTAGTGATTATTGGATAAAAAATTTGGGATCAAATTTAGATCAAGAAGGTATAATGTAACATTAAATTCTAACAATCATTTTAATTTTATACTCTTTGATCCTTATTTGATCTAATTTGTTTTATCCAACAATCATTATTGAAGTGTAAAAACACTTGGTGAGTTATTCACTCGTGAGATTGGTTTCCCTACTATCTTTTGTTAGAGAAAGTGAGTTACTTTTGGTTGGCAAAATCCTTGAATGTGTTTCAAATTGGTAGAGGTAGGTTTTCGATATTACGAATGATAATAAACAAACCTGAAGAAAGGTTAATATAAATTACAATAAAAAATATAATTTTATCTACACAAATTGGTTCCTTCTGTATAAAGATAATATCTGTGGCAACAATCCAGTGAAAGGCTATTATTCTGGGTTGGACTCCCATTATACTCTGGACCCTAGGGTTCCCACTATTCACAATAGAAAAAGAAAAAATAAAGTTTTTGTTTCTTACAGTATACACCATCAATTATCTGTCCGAATGGGGGAGAAAATGTACAATGCAGTGACAGCTGCATATGCTCACATGCTGAATAAAAAAGAAAGTCAGATGAAATTAAAACCTTTGTTCTTCACAACCACTCTATCTAGGAATGGCAACGGGGCAGATCGGGGCGGGTATCTGAAATACCACGCCCGCCCCGCCCTCGCTGATCTCGTGCCCTCGCCCCGCCCCGCCCCGCCCCAGATCAAAAATTTTTGCCCCGCGCCCCGCCCCGCACGGGGCAGATCTGACCCGCCCCGCCCCGCCCCATTCTATTTTTTTTTTAAAAAATCATTATTTTTTTAAATTATAAAAATCATTAATTTTATCAAAAAAATTAAAATCATAAAAATCATTAATTTTATCATAAAAATAATTAATTTTATCATAAAAATAATTAATTTTTTAAAAAAATATTTAATTTTTTTTAAAAATAATTAATTTTATCCCAAATCAATTCTCAAACAAGTACAATTAGTATATTAAAATGAAAATTAAACATGATTATGTTTAATAATAACAATATTATAATAATTTAATATAAATGGGGCAAAATGGGGCGTGGCGGGGCAGGGCGGAAAAAAATACCATGCCCCTTTCGCGGGGCGGGGCGATCTGCCCCGTTCTCTCTACGGGACGGGGCTGCCCCAAAAGGCATAGGGGCAGGGCGGATCGGCGGGTCACGGGTCAAATTGCCATCCCTAACTCTATCAAGTGTTGCGTCTGGTTCTACAATGGATAAAGAGGGTGTAATTCAGTTCATTGATGATACATTCTTTAAAACCCTACCATACCTTCCCAAAACGGCAATGGAGAGAGATGGTTACCCCTAGAAGTTGAAAGCGTAAGTTTTTGTTTCTTGAAGTTTATTACAGTTGTAAGAAAATTGACGTACAGTTGTAAGAAATGTTTATAACATCTATTAGTATAGTTCCTTAATGTTGTTGGTTTAGTTACTAACATTGATTCAATGGATGAAATCTGCAATTTTTCATTGCGGTTTGTAGCAATGATCACTTCTGGCTGCTAATAGTCGACATGAAACAGGGTAAACGGTGCTGTTTGAACAGTCTTCCAGTCGAAGATCATGTTGTTCATAGAAGATACAAACTGGTTGCCCTGGGTGTTTTTTATTTTCTAGAAACATAGCTAAATGATGCTTTGCCTGCCGAAAAGATTCTGATAATGCTGCAAAGTTTTAAATGGGGACGAGTTTCACATCAGCAAAATGACTATCCAGATAGTTGTGGTGTTTTCTTAAGGAATATGATGGAACATTGAGAAGGCCATATAACACTTAATTGGTTTGCAACATGGCCGACTCCGATGTACGATGACAAGAAGAGGAAACACATTGCTGCACAACTTATGACTCAGGCAGACAATGTTATTCTTGAATACAGGAAGCAACATGTAGCTGAAAATTTGGCTAGTAGATAGGAATTATTTATTGTAATGGTATTTTACAAGACTTACCAATTGTCAAAACACTTTTGAATTTATGTATCAAATATTAATGTTTGTTTGGATTAAGTAATTCAATTGTTCTGTTATTAAATAGTATTATAATATGTGTAATCAAAGAAAATAACAGATGTTAACACTTATATGATATATTCAATAGTAGAAAAATAATTGTTTAACAACAGTAAGATAAAATTGTAACAGTGGTATGACATTTTCTAATAGCTGTAATAGCAGTAAGCTGTTTTCATAATAGTTGTTATTCACTTATAAAGTTTATGTATAGTAGTTTAAACTAGGACACATAAATACTTGTTAAAAATAATATAGCCATCACAATGTCAGTGTTGTTTTCATTAGACAAAAAGTGGTCCACTTTAGACCGTCTTCGGTTGATAATGGCCACCATCATCTGTTTGTGCAACGCCATTTGACTTTTGGGTTGGGTCTTTGTTTCACAAGGATTTCTTCAACTTGATTGCAAATTTCATCAAATTTACTATTAACGAGTTTGTAAGCTACAACAAAAACCCCTTTTTGCGACGTTTTTTGTACCAATGCTTTTATCAAACGTCGCTTGAAAGCAAAAAGAGTAAGTTAAAGCAATACTTTGTGCAAACGTTGCAATATTTGGATTTTATACGACGTTTCATAGCGTCAATTATAGTAATTGTTGTTCATACCGACGTTTTGATGTTGGTTAGCGACATTTGCATTAAATGTTGTTATAAATGGTTACTTTTTGTGACTCATATAGCAACATTCATATATTATGTCGTTAGATCTTATGACTTTTCAGACAAACATCGCTAAGTTTGAATTTTATACGACGTTTCATAACGTCGGTTATAATAATTGTTGATAAAATCTACATTTTGATGTTAGTTAGGGACGTGTATATTAAATGCAGTTATAAATTGTTAATTTTTGCGACTCATATAACGACATTTATATACAATAAAATTAAATAATGTGACATTTCATACAAATGTCGCTATATTTGGATTTTATACGACGTTTCATAAAGACAGGTATAGTATTTTTAATTGTTACAGACAATTTGATGTTAGTTCGTGACATTTACATTACATGTTATAAATTGTTACTTTTTGCGACTAATATAGCGATATAATATATTATGTCGTTAGATCTCGTGACATTTTCAAACAAACACAAATACAAAGATTATGTTTCTGAAATATATTTTTTTAAAGAAAAATTAAAAACATTTAATTATTAAAATTTAATGAGAGTATATTAATTTTAATTTGATTCATAAAAAATCGAAACACAAAGGTACAAAATTCAAAATCCAAATTCTTTTATAATAAATATAATAGGAGGAGAAACAAATAACAAATGATCATTTAGCTCAGCGGCAAATTCCATGACATAAATGCAGGAGGTCGCGTGTTCAATTCCCATATCTTTGAATATGAAGAAAGTTTATTATATATTATGCAAAGCTAGATAGACTCGACGGCTCGACTTGTCTCTAGGCTCTGGCTCCGATTATTCAAAGATAATTAGACTCAACGGCTCGATTTGTCGGGCTCCGACTCGGCTTGGCTCAGTTCGGCCAGCCTGGTTTCAAAATTTACGAATATCGGGATACATATTTTGTTGCGACTATTTAAAAATGTCGAAAAAAATTACTTATTCACAATATTTACAAACGTCGGAATACACGATTTGTTGCGATTATTGACAAATGTTGGAAAAAATACCTTTTGAAACACTTTAAAATGATGCAACAAATGTCGTAATAGATAGGTACCGGCGCTTGTAACAAATGTCGTAAAAAACCATAACGACACAGGCAAATGTGACGTTTACGCGACATTTGTAATAAATGTTGGTATAGATCTATACCGACATTTTTTTGGCTTATTGCTACATATGGCAAACGTCACAATAGACCTTTTTTGTTGTAGTGAAGCCACATCGTTTGAGCTCACACTTATAGCTAACAACACCATTTTTGCAAAAAGTTTCCTGTACCGTTGGCCATAATCAGATGGGATTTCTTCAGTCCTTAAAATTCCAGAAACTTCCCCACTCTTAGCATGTTTGGTCCACCTATTCAATACATAATGGGGTGGAAGTTCCCTAAATTTGGTTTGGCTACCAAATGAACCAAAATCTGTCATGACCCTTAGAGCATGTCGGCATAGCCACCAAAATGTTTCAAACAACCGACACGAACATTCAATTATTGCATTCATGGCATCAACCATGACAATTTTCTCATCGTTCTTTTGTTGCACACCATCGGAGCATACATACTTGAACAATAAAAACGCCTTCTTCCCGCACCAGTCCTTCGATGGACAATCCTCTAATATGTATGACATGGACTGTTAATACTGCAAATGAATATTTAATAACGATGTCAGACAATAAAGTTAAGACACACATTAACATCTATTATAAAAATGTCTTACAGTTATTGGAAGCATGACATACAGCTGTGAGACAATTATTACACTGAAAATGTAAAAAGACTAGTGTACCCCCATAAACCGACCCGTACTTCCTGAAACTGACCTGCCCCGTTCCAAATATTCACCTTCTCCGACCCGTCATCTTCGGCCAACAACCACCATCCAACACCCAATCCCCTTACCCTTTCTCTCTCCCAGTTATCTCCATCCCCATCAATGTTGTAGTTTCTGCAAACCACCATTTCCATCCCAGCCCCACCTCCATCTTCTCTGCCCTGCCGCGCATAAGCCATTTTGGGTCTACAATTTTATGGAAGACTAAAGAAAAGAATATGAATCCCAATTTCAAACTTTCCAACTGCAATTCCCACCAGAATTTCAGCTCACTTGATTCTCTAAAGGTACACCCTTTTTTGTTCATTATTATTCGATATTACTTTGAAATAACCATAGCTTAACTTCTATGTTTGGACATCTTCTTTGTGTTATTTGGGTGTGGAATTATTTGAGTATAGCAAGTTTCTTGGTTGTTAATTGAATAGAAAAGGGAAACGAAAGGTGCTAGATTGAAGTTTTCCAAGAATCTTTGCTACTGTTTTTCCCCTTTTCTACAGATCCATGGGAAAGAACTTCGAATTGAATCAAATTGATTTTTGAGAGAAGGGGAGGGATGGGGTGGAGATGTTGGTTTTTCTTGGAAGAAAGAAGAAGATTTGGTGGGTGGAGATGGTGGAGATGGAGGTTTGGTTGGTGGAGATAGTGGTTTTGTGGCAAGTTGGGTGGAGATGGTAGTTCTACTTGGAAGAAGAAAGAAGACAATGAAATGACGAAAATTCCCTTCACCTTACCGACACATGGGTTTTTTTTTTTTTTTGAAAAATTTGCCGGAATTTTTGCCGATTGCTCAAAGTTGCAGCCGATAAAAATTCCATGGCCAAAAGGCGCCAAAATATTTGTTTTGAGCGGTAACCCGAAATAGTGAAATAGCAGATGGGCATTTAGTGCATTTAACCCTTGATTTTCAAATGAAATCATCCATAGAAGAGCTATTTTCACTTTGCACCGGAAAGGCCACTGGAGAGGTCATTTCAATTGTGCAATGAAATAATCTCTGAATTGATTCCATGATTTCCGAAAACCGTCTCTGTCAAAAGTGATATATCTTTCAATCTTATTCGGGCCCACTCTGAATTAATAAACATAATAAAATAATTATGAAATATTCCATAACAGAAGTTATTTCCATTTTCTTGAAAATTATATAAAACTAATAATATTCTATAATTTTATTAAAAATTTAGTCAAGATGGTAAAAACAACTCACTTAGTCCCCCAAATATAAAAAAATATTAAAATTCCAACTATTGAATAATGAGAGTGATGAGGCCAAGTGAGAAATAAATCTTTAGATAAATTGTGTAGCAAGATGGTTTCTTCATATAACAACTTGTTCAATAATGTATAAGCATGTTAATATGAGACATTTATTCACAAATAAAAGGTTATTATGAGACATTGGTCTCATGTATTTTAAGTAGAAGGATTAGTCTTATACGGTCTTTTTTTTAAAAAGAACGTCCTATACATTTTTCGTGCTTGCAAACTTAGGTCAAACCATCACTTCTGCGGTGGTTTACGACCAAGATTCTGTACACGTGCACAAGTCGTTGGGGTTTCCTGGAGGGTAGATAAGATATTTCAGGTAAAAATTAACCATTATTCATATTAATTTTGAATTATAAGAAAGTTCATAAAACTTTACATGCAATTGATTTTCGGGTTAAATGCACTAAATGACCATGTGCTATTTCACTATTTCGGGTTACGGCCCAAAACAATTATTTATGCGCCTTTTGACCATAAAAAACGTACGGGCTGCAACTTTTAACTTCCGACCACTTTCTCCGTATTTTTAAACTGGAAATTTAAAAAGACTAATGTACCCCGTAAACCGACCTGTACCACCTGAAACTGACCCACCCCGTGCCAAATATTTATTAGGTTATGGAGCCTAATGCTACAAGGATTAGGAAATAAGAAAGGAGTAGGACTCTTTCACATATGACATCCTAATGCTAAGTGGAATTGCTAATTGAATCCAATTAGGAGTCAGGGTTTTTTCTTTTCCTATAAATAGCCCATCTATGTAACCTTAATATTGTATCTCATCACATAGTAATATCCTGGCTTGGTAGTGCCCCCAGACGTAGTAAATTTTTTGACGAACTGGGTAAACAAGTGCTTGTGTCTTTCTTTATTATTTTTTGATCTAGTTTTCTCTCCCAAATATTGTTGTTTATTTCCCAACAATTGGTATCAGAGCCTGGTTCAGGGGCAACAGAAATAAACATGATGGGTGAAGGGAAATTGCCGATTGAAAAATTTGACGGAGCAGATTTTGGGTTCTGGAATATGCAGATTAAGGATTACCTATATGGTAAAGATCTGTATCAACCTCTTGGTGAGAAACCGGAGGATATGAAAGGCGATGATTGAAAGTTGTTGGACAGGAAGGCGATGAGCGTCGTGCGTTTGTCTCTATCCAGAAACGTGGCGCTCAATACAGTCAAACCAAAAACTACCAAGGAGATGTTGGAGACATTATCAGATATTTACGAGAAGCCATCAGCAGCAAACAAGGTTTTTCTGATGCGACGTCTGTTTAACCTAAAGATGACAGAAAGTACTGCGGTTTCCAATCACCTCAATGAGTTAAATGTGATAATAGTTCAATTGAGCTCATTTGAGATTGATTTCGATGATGAGGTATGAACCTTAATTTTGCTGTCTTCTCTACCAGAGAGTTGGGGTAGAATAGTTACTGTTGTTAGCGCTTCAGCAGAGAAGGTGAAGCTTAAGTTTGACGAAGTCAGAGACCTGATTATTAGTGAAGAAATTCGCAGGAAAGAATCTGGTATAGCTTCGTGATTAGCCCTGAGTACAGACAATAGGGGCAGATCAGAATCAAGGTCGAAATTCTACCGAGATAGATCGAAGTCGAGAGGCAGGAAGCCTAAGAGAGATAAGAGCACAATTAAATGTTTTAATTGTGGGCAATATGGGTACTACAAGAGAGAGTGCACAACACCGTCGAAGGAAGATAACAAATCAGCAATTGCAGCAGTGGAAGAAATCTCAGATGCATTAATTTTGAGTGTGAGCAGTCCATTGGAATCGTAGGTCTTGGATTCTGGAGCATCGTTTCATTCATGCAACAGTATTGATGTAATGGAACGTTACAATTCTGGTGATTTTGGTAAGGTTTATCTTGCTGATGATGAGCCTTTGGAAATCGTGGGGAAGGGAGATGTTCGGATCAAAACACCGCATGGAACCGTATTGCAGCTGAGTAATGTCAGATATGTTCCTAGGTTAAAGAGGAACTTGCTTTCCGTTGGACAATTGGATGATGACGGTTATTATTTTACATTCGGCGGTGGTTCTTGGAAGATAACCAAATGAGCTATGGTAGTAGCTCGAGGAAAGAAGGAAGGTACGTTGTATTTGGTGAATAACACTCGTGAAAGTATTGCTCTTGCAGGTGCAATTAGTGATACAGATTTGTGGCATAGTCGTCTTGGCCACATGAGTGAGAAGGGGATGAAAGTGTTGTGTTCGAAGGGTAAACTACCAGACCTCAAGATTGTTGAAGTCGGTTTATGTGAGGATTGTGTTTTTGGGAAACAGTAAAAGGATTAGGAAATAAGAATGGAGTAGGACTCTTTCACATATGACATCCTAATGCTAAGTGGAATTGGAAATTGAATCCAATTAGGAGTCAGGGTTTTTTCTTTTCCTATAAATAGCCCATCTATGTAACCTTAATATTGTATCTCATCACATAGTAATATCCTGGCTTGGTAGTGCTCCCCCAGACGTAGTCAATTCTTTGACGAACTGGGTAAACAATTCCTTGTGTCTTTATTTATTGTTTTTCGATCAAGTTTTCTCTCCCAAATATTGTTGTTTATTTCCCAACAATGTTCACCTTCTCCGACCCGTCATCTCCGGCCAACAACCACCACCCAACACCCATTAACAAAAGAATTTCAGCTCACTTGATTATCTAAAGGTACACCATTTTTTGTCCATTATTATTGGATATTACTTTGAAATAACCATAGCTTAACTTCTCAGTTTCGACTTCTTCTTTGTGTTATTTAGGTGTGGAATTATTTGAGTATAACAAGGTTCTTGGTTGTTAATTGAATAGAAAAGGGAAACGAAATTTGCTAGATTGAAGTTTTCCAAGAATCTTTGCTACTGTTTTTTTCCTTTTTCTACAGATCCATGGGAAAGCACTTCGAATCGAATCAAATTGAGTATTGAGAGAAGGGGAGGGGTGGGGTGGAGATGGTGGTTTTGCGCCTGATGGGGGGAGTGGGGTGGAGGTGGTGGTTTTTATTGGAAGAAATAAGAAGATTTGGAGGGTGGAGATGGTGGTTTTGCGGCTAGTGAGGGTAGAGATGGTAGTTCTACTTGGAAGAAGAAAGAAGACAATGAAATGACGAAAATACCATTCATCTTACAGACACGTGGTTTTTTTTTTTTTAAATTTTTGTCGGAATTTCTGCCGATTGCTCAAAGTTGCAGTCGGTAAAAATTCCATGCCAAAAGGCGCGAAAATAATTGTTTTGAGCGGTAACCCTAAATAGTGAAATAGTAGGTGGCCATTTAGTGCATTTAACCCTTGATTTTCAAATTAAATCATCTATAGAAGAGCTATTTTCACTTTGCACCGGAAAGACCACTGCAGAGGTCATTTCAATTGTGCAATAAAATAATCTCTGAATTGATTCCATGATTTCCGAAAACCGTCTCTGTCAAAAGTGATAGATCTTTCAATCTTATTCGGGGCTCACTCTGAATTAATAAACATAATAAAATAATTATGAAATAGTCCATAACAGAAAGTTATTTCCATTTTCTTGAAAATTATATAAAACTGATAATATTCTATAATTTTATTAAAAGTTCAGTAAAGATGGAAAAAAACAACTCACTTAGTCCCCCAAATATAAAAAGAATATAAAAAATATTAAAATTCCAACTCCTGAATAATGAGAGTGAGTGAGAAACAAATCTTTAGATAAATTGTGTAGCAAGATGGTTTCTTCATATAAACAACCTGTACAATAATGTATAAGCAGGTTAATATGAGACATTTATTCACAAAAAAAGGGTTAATATGAGACATTGGTCTCATATGTATTTTTAAGTAGCAAGATTAGTCTTATACGGTCTTTTTTTAATAGAAACGTCCTATACATTTTTGTGCTTGCAAACTTAGATCAAACCATCACTTCTGCGGTGGTTTACGACCAGGATGCTGCACACGTGCACAAGTCGTTGGTGTTTCCTGGAGGGTAAAGAAGATATTTCAGGTAAAAATTAACCATTAACCATTATTCATATTAATTTTGAATTATAAGAAAGTTCATAAAACTTTACGTGCAATTGATTTTCGGGTTAAATGCACTAAATGACCATGTGTTATTTCACTATTTCGGGTTACGGCCTAAAACAATTATTTTTGTGCATTTTCACCATAAAAAACTTACAGGCTGCAACTTTTAACTTCCGGCCACTTTCTCCGTATTTTTAAACTGAAAATGTAAAAAGACTAACGTACCTCCATAACCCGACCCGACCCGTACCACATGAAACTGACCCGCCCGTTCCAATATTCACCTTCTTCGACCCGTCATCTCCGGCCAACAACCACCACCCAACACTTATTAACAAAAACAACAGTCCACACCCAATCCCCTTACCCTTTCTCTCTCCCCGTTATCTCCATCCCCATAATTGTTGTAGTTTCTACAAAACCACCATCTCCATCGCAGCCCCACCGCCCCACCCCCATCTTCTCTGCCCTCCCGCGCATAAGCCATTTTGGGCCCGCAATTTTGTGGCAGACTAAAGAAAAGAATATCAATCCCAATTTCAAACTTTCCAACTGCAATTCCCACCAGAATTTCAGCTCACTTGATTCCCTAAAGGTACACCTTTTTTTGTTCATTATTATTGGATATTACTTTGAAATAACCATAGCTTAAATTCTCTGTTTGGACTTCTTCTTTGTGTTATTTGGGTGTGGAATTATTTGAGTATAGCAAATTTCTTGGTTGTTAATTGAACATAAAAGGGAAACGAAATGTGCTAGATTGAAGTTTTCCAAGAATCTTTGCTACTGTTTTTTCCCTTTCTCTAGAGATCCATGGAAAAGAACTTCGAATTGAATCAAATTGAGTATTGAGAGAAGGGGAGGGGAGGGGTGGGGGGTGGAGATGGTGGTTTTTCTTGGAAGAAATAAGAAGATTTGGTGGGTGGAGATAGTGGTTTTGCGGCTAGTTGGGTGGAGATGGTGGTTCTACTTGGAAGAAGAAAGAAGACAATGAAATGACGAAAATTCCCTTCACCTTACCGACACATGGGCTTTTTTTTTTTTGAAAATTTTGCCGATTGCTCAAAGTTGCAGCCGGTAAAAATTCCATGGCCAAAATGTGCGGAAATAATTGTTTTGAGCCGTAACCCGAAATAGTGAAATGGCAGGTGGCCATTTAGTCCATTTAACCCTTGATGTTCCAATGAAATCATCCATAGAAGAGCTATTTTCACTTTGCACCGGAAATGCCACTGCGAGAGGTCATTTCAATTGTGCAATGAAATAATCTCTGAATTGATTCCATGACCGTCTCTATCAAAAGTGATATACCTTTCAATCTTATTCGGGTTCACTCTGAATTAATAAACATAATAAAATAATTATGAAATAGTCCATAACAGAAGTTATTTCCATCTTGAAAATTATATAAAACTGATAATATTCTATAATTTTATTAAAAATTAAGTAAAGATGGCAAAAACAACTCACTTAGTCCCCCCAAATATAAAAAGAATATAAAAAAAAATTAAAATTCCAACTCCTGAATAATGAGAGTGAAGAGAACAAGTGAGAAACAAATCTTTAGATAAATTGTGTAGCAAGACGGTTGTTTCATATAAACAACCTATACAATAATGTATAAGCAGGTTAATATGAGACATTTATTCACCAAAAAAAGGGTTAATATGAGACTTTGGTCTCATATGTATTTTTAAGTAGCATGATTAGTCTTATACGGTCTTTTTTTAGTAGAACGTCCTATACATTTTTCGTGCTTGCAAATTTAGGTCAAACCATCACTTCTGCGGTGGTTTACGACTAGGATGATGCACACGTGCACAAGTCGTTGGTGTTTCCTGGAGGGTAAAGAAGATATTTCAGGTAAAAATTAACCATTATTCATATTAATTTTGAATTATAAGAAAGTTCATAAAACTTTACGTGCAATTGATTTTCGGGTTAAATGCACTAAATGACCATGTGCTATTTCACTATTTCGAGTTACAGCCCAAAACAATTATTTTTGCGCCTTTTGATCATTAAAAACGTACGGGCTGCAACTTTTTACTTCAGGCAAAAATTCCGGCAATTTTCTCCCTATTTTTAAATTGCAAATATAAAAGGACTAATGTACCTCAATTAACCGACCCGACCCGACCCGTACCACCTGAAACTGACCCGCCCCGTTCCAAATATTCACATTCTCCGACCCGTCATCTCCGGCCAACAACCACTACTCAACACCCATTAACAAAAACAACAGCCCACACCCACATCCCCCCTTACCCTTTCTCTCTCCCCGTTATCTCCATCCCCATCAGTGTTGCAGTTTCTACAAAACCACCATCTCCATCGCAGCCGCCCCACCTCCATATTTTCTGCCCTGTCACGCATAAGCCATTTTGGGTCTGCAATTTTATGGCAGACTAAAGAAAAGAATATCAATCCCAATTTCAAACTTTCCAACTGCAATTCCCACTAAAATTTCAGCTCACTTGATTCTCTAAAGGTACACCCTTTTTTGTTCATTATTATTGGATATTACTTTGAAATAACCATAGCTTAACATCTCTGTTTGGACTTTTTCTTTATGTTATTTGGGTGTGGTATTATTTGAGTATAGCAAGTTTCTTGGTTGTTATCCTCCTTTAGCCAACTCCCATTCTTCTTCAACTTAGATCACCACCACCCATGAGCCACTTCCCCGTTACTTCCTTTTTGCACATTACATTAAAATTTGCTCCATCTATTTCCTTATATCAAATTTTCCTTTCTCAACAATAAATTTACATCAATGAAATAGGTTGTTTCTGAACTTCAATGCCCTTCTGCACATTACAATAAAGTTTGCTTTGCATGACTTAAAAAAGATTAAACATAATAAAATTACAATTCCAATCATCAGCCAAATGAAGCAAAAATCTATGTTATCCATATAAATGGAAACAAAATCATTGACCCAAATCAAGATTTCAATCTAACAATCAATAAAATCAAAGAATGTGGTAAATTTTCTTGGTCCATATAAATTAAAGCTAGAATCTTTTTTTTTTTTTTTTTTACCTTTTAAGGAACAAAGAAGAAGAATTCAGCAACCAAACCCTGAAACAAAAAATTGAAACAAAACCAGATTAAAAAGACAAAAAACCCACCATGAATTACAATTCCAGATAAACTAAAAATCGAAAGAAAAATAACTACAATTAATTTCTTCAACTGGAATTCTTTATCTTCAACACCAAACACCGCCAATGAATTTCGATTGTTATTTGATTTATTTGGTTCGGAATTTTAGAAATTATATTTTCTTCTAAACCTTCAGAAAGAAAAAAAAATTCATTTGAAACTGATGCGGGACCATCCAAGGGGTTGCCTTACACAAAGTATCCCTTATCAAACATTCAAGGGCCAATGACAAGACAATGAGTAAGGAAAGTGGCTCAAGTTGTTTCTACATTGATCCGAGAGTTGCAAGCTAAAGAGGAAGCTAAATTACATCAAGAAGATGATATTCAAGTTCAACTCTTAAGTTTACAAGACATTCAATTTGGCCCAAAGTATTTTAGTCTTTTTGTAAATTAAAGTCTAGACTTTAATTATCTTTTCATCTTTATTATTTACTATTATTAGCCATGTTGGCCGAGTAGAATAAGTGCTAGCTAAATAATAGGAGAAGAATTGGTCAAAGACAAATTGGTACTTGGGAAGAGATGAAAGCGGTCATTAATCGGAGATTCGTTCCTCAAAGTTACACTAGAGATCTATTCTATAGATTGCAAAGATTGAGGCAAGGACCAAAGACCGTTGATGAATATTACAAGGAGATGGAGATCGCGATGATTAGAGCGGATATTCGGGAAGATGATGAGGCTACATTGGCGCGGTTCTTGGCGGGTCTAAATAACAAAATTAGACCTAAGGTAGAACGTGCTAACCTTGGTAATCTTCTTTCTATGGTTTATTATGCAGAACAAATTGAACGGCAACAAAAAGAGAAGAGTTCAAGGACTTATTCGACAAATTTCCAATCTTGAAAACGGTCGAATCAGTCCCTAAACAATTCTACATCTTTGCCGAGCCAAACTCAAGAAAAATGGACATTAGGGTCTGCCAAAACACTCACGGCTCAAATTGGGGCAGCCAAATCATCATCTACATCACATTCATCCTATTTGAGGTCTAGTGCATCTACGAACCTTTCTCGGGAATGTTTTAAGTGTAGAGGTAAGGGTCACTTTGCTCGAGATTGTCCAAATAAGAGCGTAATGATCATGCTAGATGACGGGACATGGGTTAGTGATGATGAAGCCGAGGAGGCCAATTTGGAGATTGAGGTCGAGAGTATTGAAGAGCAACTGGAGGATGGAAATCTTTTTTTTGGTAAATATGAAACTCTTACATTCACAACCATTCGATGATTTACATCAACAAATGGGCAATCTTTTTCAGACAAAGTGCAAAGTTCAAGGCAAAGATTTGTTTACTTATTATTGATAATGGAAGTTGTACTAACGTTTGCTCTTATGATATGGTCACCGCTCTTGATTTACCTTTGAAAGCACATCCTATGCCATATAAGCTTTCTTGGCTAAACAATAGTGGTGAGATTAAAGTTGATAAGCAAGTGGAAATTGAATTCGGCATTGGGAGATTTCAAGACAAGGTTTTGTGTGATGTGGTTCCCATGACCGCAAGTCACATTACTTTGGGAAGACCTTGCCAATATGATAGGTGTGCGAATCACATTGGTAGAGAGAATGTTTACCAAGTCACATTGGATAACATTCGTTTTACATTACATCCTTTGACACCATGTCAAGCAAGTGAGGTTCATAAACAATTAGCCGAGAAAAGAGAGAAAAGAATTAAAGAGAGTGAGTTGCAAAAGAAGAGTGATCCTACGTATGAGATAAAATCTGAGGGAAAAAAGGACCAAAAAGTCGTGAGCTTAGTGAGAAAAAAGGCAAGCGTACAAAAGAGAGAGAAATGAGTGTTTATTTATCAATTCGGGAAATGTAGATAGGGCTTTGAGAACAAAAGAAGAAATTGTTTTGTTAGTTTTTAGATAAGCCGAAAGGTTGTCTCCAACTAACACTTTTTCCTTGATCTTATATCTTATTCTCTACCTAGTCTTGTTGTTAATATTTTGCAGGAATTTAAAGATGTGTTCCCTAAGGAGTTTCCGAAAGGATTGCCTCCAATTAGAGGAATTGAACATCAAATTGACTTCATCCCAGGATTTGGTCTTCCAAATCGGGCAGCTTATAGAGAAAATCCGGATGAAACTCGAGAAATCCAAAGGCAAGTTGATTTACTTTTGGAGAAGGAGCAGGTAAGAGAATCTTTAAGTCCTTGTGCTAGTCCGGTTATTTTGGTACCTAACAAATAAGGGACTTCTAGATTATGTACGGATTGTCGCGATATTAATAAAATAACTATTAAAAATAGACATCCGATACCTCGCTTAGATCATATGCTAGATGAGTTAAGTGGTGCTTTAATTTTCTCTAAAATTGATTTAACTCAAGGCTATCATCAAATTAGAATGAAAGAAGGTGATGAATGGAAAACTGCTTTTAAGACTAAATATGGTTTATATGAATGGATTGTTATGCCTTTTGGTCTTATTAATGCACCTAGTACTTTCATGAGATTAATGAACTACATATTTCGGCATTGCTTTGGAAAATTTGTTGTGATTTATTTTAATGATATACTTGTTTATAGTAAAAACCTAGAGGATCATATTGAGCATCTCAGGGCTGTTTTTACTATATTAAGGGAACAAACTTTGAATGCTAAACTTGAAATGTGTGTTTTTTGCACTAATTCTATTAACTTTCTTGGATACATTGTTAGTTCTCAAGGTATTAAGGTTGATCCGGCAAAAAATCAATCAATTGTGGAATGATCGAGAACAACTAGTGCCACTCAAGTCCGCTCATTCTATGGTTTGGCAAGCTTTTATAGACGATTTGTTCGTGATTTTCGCACAATAGCCGCCCCATTGAATGCAGTTGTGAAGAAAGATATCCCATTCTTTTGGGATAAGCCGTAAGAAGATAGCTTTGAGAAGGTCAAACATTTACTTATTTCTTCCCCTATTTTATCTTTACCTAACTTTGATCTAACTTTTGAAGTTGAATGTGATGCTTTAGGGATAGGTATTGGGGCTGTTTTGCAACAACAATGCAAACCTTTAGCATATTTTAGTGAGAAACTAAGTGGCGCTTCACTTAACTATCCTACATATGAAAAAGAGTTATACGTCATTGTTAGAACTTTGGAGACATGGCAACATTACTTGATTGCAAGGGAATTTGTTATCCACAAGGACCATGAATCCATCAAGTATCTTAAGGGGCAAAGTAAGTTGAACAAGAGACACGCTAATTGGGTTTCCTTCATTGATACCTTTCCATATGTTATCAAATACAAGAAAGGTAAGGAAAACATTGTCGCCGATGCTCTTTCTCGAAGGTATACTTTACTTTCCGTTATGCATGCTAAATTACTTGGATTTGAACATCTTAAAGCATTGTATAAGGAAGATAATGATTTTTCAGATTTGTATCTTTCTTGTGAGCTTTCGGCTCAAAAAGATTTTTATAAATTTGATGATTTCTTGTTTAAAGGCAATAAATTGTGCATTCCCCCTTGTTCTATTCGGCACATTGTGGCGGTTTAATGGTCATTTTGGTGTTGTTAAAACATTAGACATATTACAAGAACACTTTTATTTGCCTAAGATGAAAAGAGATGTTAGAAAAATATGTGAACATTGTTTTAAGTGTAAACAGGCTAAAAGTTCAAGCAAAGCTCACGGATTATACATGCCTTTACCTATTCCATCTTCACCTTGGATTGATCTTTCTATGGATTTTATCCTTGGCTTGCCGACTTCACAACGAGGTATGGATAGTATAATGGTGGTTGTAGATCGTTTTTCTAAAATGGCTCACTTTATTCCTTGTAGGAAAACGAATTATGCAAGCCATGTTCCGATTTGTTCTTAAAATAGGTGGTTCGGTTACATGGGATTCCAAAAACGATTGTAAGTGATAGGGATGTAAAATTCCTAAGTTACTTTTGGAAGACCTTATGAAATAAGTTGGGGACTAAATTACTTTTTTCTACATCAAGTCACCCACAAACTGATGGCCAAACCGAGGTAACGAATAGAACTTTAGGGGTTCTACTTAGAGCACTCATTCAAAAGAACTTAAAAAGGTGGGATAAAATGTTTTACCAATTGCTGAATTTGCTTATAATAAAACTCTACATTCTACTACTAGCAATTCACCTTTTGAAGTTGTTTACAGTTTTAACCCCTTAACCCCATTTAGATCTAATTCCTCTACCAATTGATGAATATTATAATATAGAAGGTGATTCTAGGGTAGATTTTGTACAAAGAATTCACCATCAAATAGCCAAGAACATCAAGAAAGGGAACGATCAAGTTGCAAATATTGCCAACTAGGGCCGCAAGAGAATTTGCTTTGAAGTTGGAGATTGGGTTGGTTACACCTTAGGAAAGACAGATTTCCTAAAGAGAGAACGTCTAAATTACACACTCACGGAGATGGACCTTTTCAAGTGGTTGCTAAGGTAAATGACAATGCATACAAACTCGACTTGAAAGGTGGGTATTGTGTACATTCTACTTTCAATGTTTCTGACCTGTCCCCTTTTGTTGTTGATTCAGATTATGTTGATGATGATGATGATGATTTGAGGACGAATCCTTTTCAAGGGGGAGGGGATGATGCAGGACCATCCAAGGGGCTGCCTTACACAAAGCATCCCTTATCAAACATTCAAGGTCCAATGACAAGACAAAGAGCAAGGAAAGTGGCTCAAGTTATTTCTACATTGATCCGAGAGTTGAAAGCTAAAGAGGAAGGTAAATTACATCTTGAAGATGATATTCAAGTTCAACTCTTAAGTTTACAAGACATTCAATTCGGCCAAACAAGCAAAGTAGCTAATAGGGCAGTTTAGTCTTTTTGTACATTAAAGTCTATTCTAGACTTTAATTATATTTTCAGCTTCATTATTTACTATTATTAGCCATGTTGGCCGAGTTAAATAAGTGCTAGCTAAACAATAGGACATGTTGTCCATTATCTTAGATAGTGTTTCGTTTTTAGCAAGTTTACTTAACTTAGGATTGAAGAGCCCTAACTAAATTAGGACTCTTCCTTTGTTGGTTCATTGAGCCGAATTCTTCACTCTATTTAAGAGAGAATTTGACCAACATATTACTTACGTTAGATATATTATATTTTGGTTAATGTTATTCCTTAAATACTTGTGAATTATCCAATTCATTCATTCTTGAGTTACTGTATCAACAAGATAGTTTAGCTTCTTGTAGTGTTTCAGCCCCCCATCGATAATTAGCCTTCTTTAGAGTTGTGTTGATTATATTCCCCTTCGAAACTAGTTCAAGTTAGAGAAAGATCCGTTTTAAACCTTTTAGTGTCGAATCTTGATACAAGTTATCTCGGTTCCTCATCAGAAACCTTTCCAGAAATTCATAAGAACAAAGATAAAAATTAAAAAATGATACTTCAGCATTTACAGGCATTTTCTTGGCACAATATCCATTTATATTCACTCTGAAATGTGTGACCCTTTCTTGATTTCGTTCTCAAATCTTACTTTAATCTCTTAAACTTTAATATCCTAATATTTTTTTGTTTTTTGCCTTTTGAAGAATTGCCTGCAATTTGTAAAATAAGTTATCTTTGGACAGGGATCCTTCTTGTAATCAGGGTTTGAATTTATTGATGGCTTCCAGTAATGGGGACGGCGCCTCATGGGGTGGTGGTGGATCTAAGTTGAAGAAGAAGGGTAGTTGGCTAGAGGAGGATAATAAACAATTTCCAATTTTACCCTTGTAGGAGAGATAATTTTCTAACCTTTGTATGCCATGTCATCATTTTGGATGGAAAATACCGAAGTTTTTTACGTGCTGATGAATTTGGCAGCCCATAAATACATTGGAGACTCAAAAACTTAAAAAAAAAATGCTAAAAGTGATGAAATTGTCTAAGCGCAAATAAATTGATTACCAAATTGACTATTAATTCAGGCTTTGTGAGTTCAAATTTATTTTTTGGTTAATTTTTACCTGAAATACATTTTTTACACTTCACCAAATACCCACGACTTGTGCACGTAAGCATCCTAGCCAGAAACTGTCGCACAAGTGGTGGTTTGACCTGAATTTGCAAGTTGAAAAAATATACAAGACGTTATGTCCAAAAAAATATTATATAGACCAGCCTAAGGCAAGCTAATAAATTTCTTGAGCTTGACACAATCTTGAGTTGCAGATTGTCATTCAGGACACGAGACTCAGAACATGGCAAAACCTTAATCATCAATCAAAACCTTGAGTCTTAAATGAGAAACAGAGGATAAAAATAGAGGAGAAAAAATAGAGGATAAAAAAATAAAAAATCACCCTTTGATAAAAAAAAATCAGAGATTAAAAAAATCAAACAGTGATGAAGAAAAAAGAAAGGGAAGAAAGAGAAGGACGGTGGAGGAAAAAAAGATAGATAGAGAAGAAGGAACGTCACTGATACTACAGAGACGTCAAGAAAATAAAGACTGATTACGTTGAATGTTTGTTGGGATTAGGTAAATATAATATAAGAGGGGGATAATCACATGGGTAGCCAAAAAGTAACTCATTCCCGTTTAAAAATAAAATAAAAAAGGCCAATATTTCGCTGTCCACTCTGCCCGCCATAACGCTCGCGAAACGCTGAATATCGGACACCACCATATTAGAGCGTAACGCGTATTGCGTATAGCGGTGACCACCGAATCCGCCATGCCATGGCCGTCATTTGACAACACTGCCAGCCTTGCAATGCAGAAATACATATGAGACCAAAGTCGCATATTAACCTGTATAAGCACTATCCATAAAGATATACATATAAAAGCCAGCAGCCTTGGTTGTCATCAAGACTCATCCCACACTATAAAAGAATTGTGAAATAGAAGTATGAAGGTTTTCCTGGCAATTACAACACCAAATTAGTGGTTTTGAAGTTTTGTGGTAACTTCTAGCAGTAGCCAGCCACAATACACTGCTTTAGTAATACAAAACTGCAAGCATTGTGCACAAAAAGAAAGTACAAAAGTTGCATTCAATTTTTTTGGAGTGTACTAAAATATGGCTGTGAAATTTTTAAGCACAATCTTTTTAACTAAAATTTGAGAAGTTAATATCTGTTACAAATTAGGTGCAAGTGTTGGACTTAATCCCTCAAAAAATTAGGACATATGGGCAATTTAGACAGTTTATGGACCAAGCATGCAACATAATTTCTCTACTTAGCAAAAAAAAATGCAACATAATTTCTCCAATTTCTTTTTATGTGAATTTACTTTGTCAATGAAGCTCTCAGAATATCATTAAACTCAAAGGTCTATTTTTCTTTTTCATTTTTTACATGGAGAAGGGGATTTTTAGGGGCTTTGACCTGTATCCTGCGACCTTTAGGTCGACAGCGGATGCCTGCTCCATTGAGCTAAACCTCAGACTTGAACCAAAAGATCTCTTGTTCTTGTTTTGTGACAACCAAGAAACCATGTATAGCAATTACTCTTGCTCTTAAAATTCTAAGCACACAAATGTATTTGACCATACGAACAAATACTGCATACATGCAATCATCATATAGGAGGAGCAAGTTCCAATTGGGGGGGGGGGGGGGTGTGTTTGGGAATCATCATGAAATTAAAACTTTTTTGGCTTTCCTCTTGCAGGGTCATGTTAGGATATAACAAGAACATAAGGAAGTTGAAATAGTTTACCGTGTTCAAGCGTTTGAATTATCCGAGATACTTCAGCAAAACACCATCATTTCCTAGAACAAAACCCTGCTTATCATTAATAAACCTGCATGGCAGAAACAATAAAACTGTAAGCCACTAAATTGATCCAAGAATCAGGAAGAAAAGATACAACTACTCCTGCAAAAGTTCACAAGACATGTCACTGCCTTCTGCACATGCCACTAGCCAGATCCTAATTTTGGAAGTAATTACTGGGGAAAAATTTGAAATAGAAAATAATGAGAGAAATGGGAGTTTCCAGCAAAAGGCGCACACTATGGTTTCAATAAAAATTTCTCTACTTCACTTTTCCTTCAAATTATGAGAAGGCGAATAAGTGGAAAGAAAGCGATGGAAGAACCAATCAACCAGAGAGCTCACTTTACAGAATAAAGATTGGCAGCAATACTATCACCGGCTTTGTCACGGTTTCATGACTTCCCACTGTTGGTAGTTTTCAGCAAAATCGCACTGCAACCAGCGGCCCAAGCCTCATCAGCACCATTTGGAAAGATCAGAATTTGCATGTTACTGAAAGAGAGAAAATCTTTAAACACAAATTATACTCAGAAGTCCGAACATTAGCACTGATCAATACTTGCTTAGAACCTATTTCAATCAACATAATAGTTGTTCCTGCTAGCTATCTTTTTAACTCCTTTGGCCAATTTTTATTGAGCCAGACATACTACAAAGTTTAGCTCCAAACACCACTTCATTTCATGATGGCCAATCAGATCTGACAAGTCTAGGAAGGGATATATATATATCTATAAATGTCATGAAATATTCATTTATTGATTTGATGGAGCAAATTATATTGTCAAGTGGACTAAACAGCGGCGATGAGACATTAGTATGGTGGACAAGGCTGGGCCTCAAGACATAGAGGTCTTGCATTCAAATTCACTCCCTGCTTCTTATGTTCCCACCATTTCTAATAAAATAAAATAAAAGCAAGGTGGACTAAACAGCAGTATATACTATTAGGCAAAGTGCTATTGCGTTGTCAAGTAAGATACAGGAGCCGCTTCAAATTATCTAGTGAACAAAAGTTGCTAACCTATCACCAAAAAAATGAAATAAAATAAACTAAAAACAAACCCCAAAAAAAAGAGTAAAAAATGATTAGGATCAAGCACAAATCACGTTGTGGCATTGATGCAAAAAACATTCAAGCACGGACTAACTATGTAGATCACGTGTATAGGTACATATATGAACAATTTAAACACAATTCATGTTACCTCTGACTGGAAGCCGACATCAAGAATGCCAAAACCACGACTCTATCCAGGAACTTCTTCAAAATCCTCGTGTCATGTCTAGACAATTGAATACTGAATTTTATTGATATATTCAACACTAGCAAACCGAATTACAAGAGTTCAGAGAGATTGGGAAAGAATTGAGAAGAAATTGAGAAGAATTCTAAGAATCCTAGCTCTCAGAATTGGGGAAGAAATGGGAGGGAAAGGAATATTCAACCCTTTACAAATTAGGAAAATATCTGGATGGTTGACCAGTCTAACAACCTCCTATTTATAGACCTTTCCCAGTCTCGAGTCTTCACAGGACCCGCGCACCCGACCCGGCCCGAGTGTAGCTTTTAAAGAGAAACAGGGATCAAATCCTCCCATCCACATATACACAACTCAGCATCCCTTTATGTGACATTTCCTCCCCCTTAACAAACATCTTGCCCTCAAGATGACCAAGAGAAATTAGGCCATTTCTTCAAGAACTCGTTTGCATCCTCCCAAGTAGCATCCTCTTCAGGAACATGAGTCCAACTAATGAGCTATTGAACTGAGGGTTTGTTGTCTTTCTTGACCAATCTCCTGTCCAAAAGGGACACAGGTACAACTAACAATTGGCCATCCACATTAGTCACTGGCAGATCTTTCTTAGGAACATGCCCACTGCACAACTTCAATTTTAACTGACTAATATGGAAGACAGGATGCAGTCTAGCCCCAGCTGGAAGCTCCAGTTCAATAGCAACATTGCCAAGTCTTCTCACCACTGGTTAAGGCCAAAGTACTTGGGGGAAAGTTTCTGATTCCTCTTCAAGGCCAAGGAATGTTGCCTATAAGGTTTCAGCTTCACATACACTAGATCCCCTACCTCAAATTCTGTGTCAGTTCTATTTTTGTCTTCAATTTTCTTCATTCTGTTCACTGCTACTGTCAATTGATCTTTCAGCAATGCATTCACTTTCTACCTCTCCTCCAACATTCTTGATACTTCACCATGATTAATTTCACTTATCACAGTGTTTTCCCCATACCCTTGAGGCTTGTAGCCATATAAAGCCTCAAAAGGAGACATCCTAATGGCAGTGTGGTAACATGAATTGTACCACCAAGCTGCCATGGGAAGAATTTTATGCTACAAGTGGGGTTTATGGGCAGTCAAACACTTGAGATACATCTACAGGCATTGATTGACTCTCTTAGTCTGACCATCAGTTTGTGGATGGTAGGCTGAGCTGAGTTTCAGTTTGACTCCAAGTAGAAAACAGTTCCTTCCAAAATAGGCTAGTAAAAACTTTATCCCTATCAATCACCACACAATCTGGTAGCCCATGCATTCTGAAAATCTTGTCTAAGAACTCCTCAGCAACCTTCTTGGCAGTAAATGGATGTGTCAATCCAATAAAATGTGCAAATTTGGTGAATCTATCCACAACCACCAAAATCACATCTTTGCCTTTAAGTCTTCTATAAAATCCATGCATAGGTGAGTAAAAGGCTTATCAGGAATCTCCAAAGGTTGCAACAGGCCAGGGTATGGCACATTTTCATGTTTGCACCTTTGGCATTCCTCGCATTGTTGTACTCTTTCCTGTATTTCAGCTTGCATACCAGGCCAATAAAAGACTTTTTTCAGCATTTGATAACTGGCCTGAACTCCTGAGTGTTCCCCCACACTGGAAGCATGAATAGCATCTATAATCTTGGCCCTGACTTCCCCTTGACTTCCAATATAAATCCTCCCTTTGTACCTTAGTATGTTCTGAGCATAAGAAAAATCCTCAAACCTGTTTTCCCAGTAGGAACTGAGCTATCAAATCATGAGAAAACTCATCTCCTTCAAAACTGAGCTTGACATCAGTCACCCACTCAGGAACCACCATAGTTAAGGCAGAACACACAGCAGTATCACCTTCAAATTTCCTTGACAGAGCATCAGTAACTCTGTTTTCTGATCATTTTTTATATTAAATCTCAAAATCAAAACCCATGAGCTTTGAGATCCGCTTCTGTTAGGCTGTTGTACTTATCTTATGCTCCAGAAGATACTTCTGGTGATCAGTTTTGATCACAAATGAATGCCCATCTAAATAGTTATTCCATTTCGGAATTGAAGTGGACAAAGCCATCAACTCCTTTTCATAAGTTGACATGGCTGCACACTTTGGCCCCAAAGCTTTGCTAAAGAAAGCTATTGGCATTCCCTCCTGCATTAAAACAGGCTCCCATGCCACTGTCACAGGCATCAGCCTCAATGACAAACCTCTTGGCAAAATCTGGCAAAGCAAGTACATGAGGTTTGGTGATGGCTTGCTTGAGTTCTTCAAAAGCCTTGTCAGCTTCTGTACTCCAAGCAAATCCATCCTTCTTCAAGAGACAAGTTAAAGGCTTGCTGATAAGCCCATAGTTTCTGATAAACCTCCTGTAATAACCAGTCAACCCAATAAATCCTCTGAGTTGCTTAATGTTGACTGGTTTAGGCCATTCAAGCATATCCTGAATCTTCTTCGGATCTGCTTGCACTCCTTTTCCTGATATCAGATGGCCTAAGTATTCCACCTCTTTTTTAGCAAATGAACATTTACTCAATTTGCCATAGAGTTGGTTTCCCCTCATGACTTCCAGAACCTGTTTCAAATGTAACTTGTGTTGACAAATCTGGACTATAAACCAGAATGTCATCAAAGAACACAAGTACAAATTTCCTTAAAAAGGACCAAACACCTTATTCATTAAGGCCTGGAAGGTGGCAGGAGCATTGGTGAGGCCAAAAGGCATCACTTTGAACTCAAAATGTCCAAAGTGAGTACTGAAGGCTGTCTTGGGTATATCTTCCTCCTTCATTCTTATTTGAAAGTACTCATACCTCAAATCAATATTCGTGAAGTATGTTGAACCATGTAACTCATCAATTAAGTCATCCACCATAGGAATGGGGAACTTATCTTTGATGGTTATTTGATTGAGTTGCCTAAAGTCTACACAGAATCTCCAAGTGCCATCCTTCTTATTTACAAGGATAATTGGAGATGAAAAAGGACTGTTACTCACTTGTATTATACCATCCTGTAACATATCCTTCACTTGTTTCTCAATTTCATCTTTTTAAGAATGAGGAACCCTACATGATCTCAACTTGATTGGTTGAGATCCATCCTTAAGCAGAATCTGATGCTCATGATTCCTGCTTGGAGGAAGTCACTTGGGCATCTCAAAGACATCAGGGAAGGACTTCAGCAATTCCTGAATGGACTCAAACATTCCCCCTTCCAAATCAGTCTCAGCTTGCATAAAGCAAAGCTGACCAACCCTCACTTCAGCAGCCTCTTCAAGGCACTTCAGTAAACCTTTCTCAGAAACAGACTTCAAGGTTTCCATACCAGGTTGACTGCTCACCACCACGTCTCTTCCTTGTTCCACAAACTTGACTGCTTACCTTTGGTAGTCCAATACAATTGGACTATGATTGCCAAGCCAGTCTTCCCCTAGTATCATGTCACTTCCTCTTAGATTCAGAACATAGAAATCTTGGCAGAACTTCTTATCTTCTATTCTCCCTCCACCTGCTTGCAACACTCTCCATTCCACCTTCTTTCACCATTTCCCAAGTTTACCAGCAAAGGCTTGGTCTGGTTCACTTGCAGACCCAGTTTCTTTACCACAGCAGGGTCAATGAAACTGTGAGTACTCCCAGTGTCAATAAGGAATGAAACTGGAGAGTTCTTGGCCATCATCCCAGGAATCCTAAATATCTCACCTCCTGTAGTGCCACTCAAAGCATTGAGGGATATGTGAGCTGATTCAATAACTTGCTCACCCATATAAACTTCATTTCCTTTATCACATGACTGAAGAATCTGCAGCTCTGTGTCATTCCACCCAGGCTCACTTGGTCACACAGAAATAACATATTGACTTCAGCTAAGGAACACCTGTGTTGGGGAGAATATTTGTCTCCACACTTGAAACCCATGTTTTGTTCCCTTCTCCTCTGCATTTCCTCATTACTGGTCCTTTTAAACTTTATAGGATCCTTGAATGGTACTTTGATTAGGAGTAGGAGCCACAGTAGCTTTGGTAGCTGCAGTGGAACTAGGTAAGGCCTTCTGTGAGTAATTGGCATAAGAAGACTTGGCAGTAACTACCAAATTCATTTCCTGCTCAACTGCTAGTCTAAATGCTTCTAGCAAAGAAGCAGGTGTAGGCATACTCACAGTACCTCTAATCTCATCCTTAAGTCCACTAAGGAATAAGTCTACAAAGTACTCAGTACCTGCTCTAGTCCTGGTAGTAATAAATATAGACTTGAGAGCCTCAAATTTTTTCATGTAAGCTTAAACACTACTCTCTTGTTTGAGCTTTGAAAACTCGCCAACAATGCTTGAGAGAGATTTAGTGTCAAACCTTGTATACAAGGCTCTCAGAAACCCTACCCAGTCCTGTGTGCCATTGTCAGGTACAAAACTATGTCCCCAGAGGCAAGCCTCTCCCCTGAAATATACTAAAGCCACATCTAATTTGAGCTGATCAGGTATTCTATATAACCTGAAGTATTGTTCATCTTGAATCACCCATTCTCTGGGTGATTCACTATCAAATTTGTGAAAATCCTGCTTAGGCAGTTTAATTTCCCCTCTTCCATTCATTCATACCTCAAACCTAGGCTCAAGTATATTAGGCACAGTTTGATTCTCCATAGAAGCAACATTATCAGTTCTTAAATGCCTAACAGGAGTTTTACAATAGACAGAGGCATTATCTTTTAACAGATAGGTGATCTTAGTCAATTGTTTAACCAATTGGTTGAACTTTTCCTCTGAATCATGTTTGACTGAGCTAATTTCACCACCGAAATTAGCTAGAGTCAACCTAACATCATCCAATTGAGAGCCGAAACTCTTAACTGAATATTCTAATTCAACTAACCTCCTTGCTTGTTGATCCGCAGGAATTCTCAACTCAGAAGGTTCCGGTGTTGGTAGCAGTGGTGGCGCCACCATCGACTGAGCTTCGCCGCCGTAATTCCGTGTAGTTACTATCGCAACCAAGGATCAGAGGCTCTGATACCAAATTGTCATGTCTAGACAATTGAATACAGAATTTTATTGATAAATTCAACACTAGCAAACCGAATTACAAGAGTTCAAAGAGATTGGGACATAATTGAGAAGAAATTGAAAAGAATTCTAAGAACCCTAGCTCTCAGAATTAGGGAAGAAATGGGAAGGAAAGGAATATTCAACCATTTACAAATTAGGAAAATATCTGGATGGTTGACCAGTCTAACAACCTCCTATTTATAGACCTTTCCCAGTCTCGGGTCTTCACAGGACCCGCGCACCCAACCCGACCCGAGTGTAGCTTTTAAAGAGAAACAAGGATAAAATCCTCCCAGCCACATATACACAGCTCAGCATCCCTTTATGTGACACTTCGATAATCTGGAAGCAGTGAAGAGCACATGGTTGAACAACTTATAGGCTAAGACGATATTTTGATTGGGTTTTTATTCAGTTTTTATTAAATTTTCATCCAAGTGAATTTTTTTAAAAGAGAAGATATAAACAATAACAATAACAATAATACAAGTCATTAAATCCCTAATAATTGGGGGTATAGGCAGGGATGGATAGAAAACAAAAGAAGATATAGACCCAAAGTGAAATTTCTCCTTTGGAGCTTGAAGTTGAGATAAATGCAAATACACCCTCAATACACAGGACACATTAACAAATCTACAACTTATTATGTGCAGCAGAATATAATAGCTGTATTATGCACGTGAACATGATAAGGATAAAATTCTCATGAGCTATTACTATCCATCTCATGTAGGGAAAAAAAGTTCTATGCTTTCTTAATATAGTACATGTCACACCCCGTAACCTGGAGGTGACATGGAAGTACCTCATTCGCCGATGAGGCACTGAACCAAATGCAAAAATACTAGAAATCCGAATAATTTCATACTTAAAAGGGAAATCTCGTTCGATTGTCATCAACTTAAAAAGGGAAAGTGACATAATCCATAAATTTATTACATAATTGATTGAAAAGTACTAATACTCAAATTAAACTAAATAACTATAAATGCTTCCACTACTCGAGCTATTATATCAAAGATCACACTAAGTCCTCGTCATAAGTCTCATCAACGGTACCATCAGCAAACTCATCTACAAAAAGGAAAAAAAAAAAAATAAGGGGTGAGCTATCAACATAGCTCATTAAGCATCGATCACCCTTGGGATGAAACATCAATTAAGACTCACAATATGTTTTCCAAAACCCAAAACATTTGTAACAGAGGTTAGCAGAAATAATTTATTAATGCATTTAAAACAATAGGCGAAAGACTTAGAGTGGAAAAGAAATGGAAAACATAACAGAAAACATAATCGAGACTGAGCAGAGTCCGGGATACTGGACACGAGGTTTCGGTTGACCTCAGGTCATCCGAGATACGGACATAAACTTTGACAAACAATTCGGACGGTCGGAAGGAAAAGGCGGTCGACCGCAATAGTTACGATCAAGGGGAATTCCGTCCCGGTAGACCGAAACCCACCGTCTGTCATCCGCAATAATCCCAATAGTTTGCCCCAGACGATGGGAAAGGGGGTCCGGTCGACCGCGATTCAGAGAAAACAGTTTTATGTGCAAATTAACAAAGGAAAAAGTGATTTCCGTAGCTTTCGTAAATCAGCCCAAAATACCCATTTTTGACCTCCAAAAGCATACCAAAAACTCTCATGTAACATGCCCATACTATAAATAACAAATTTGACACTAACGAATTGGAATATCATGCTATGAGCACCATGAACTACTCATGCATTACAAACGGATGCTAACGTCAGATTATCAAGTATACTTCTTGCAATGGCTAACATATATAATTCATACAATTGAGCTTACTTGTCTAGACCAAGGTTGTCAAGATCGTATTTTTGACTCGGAAAGGAATGGGTCTCAAGAATCGTAAACTCGAGGATCGTAACACGGATCAGAAGATCCGACAAAATTAGTAAAAAAATATTTCATAATAAATTTAAACTAGTAGAACTAAACAGTTGAAATTAAAACACAAACTAACAAGTAATAAACTTCAATTACTATGGTGCCAGAAGAAATTAAACAATATTAACATTATTAACATGAAAGTTCATGTAGAAGTTAGTACTAATTAAATGTCTCAAAGCTTCCAAATCCCCTGTCCATATATTAACTGCAATTAATCAAAAATTCAAACTAGAATATATCAACTGCAATATATCAACTGGAATTTTTTCCATATTAATAAAAAATTCAAACCCTAATTCAAAACAATTCTCACAAAAATTCAATCAAAAATTAATGAAAAATTCAATCAAAACTTAATAAAAATAAGCAATTACTTGTTTGGGAGGACGATTTGGGAGCAATTTTACGATTTGGGATAGAGAAGTGAAGACGATTTGGGATTGGGATGACGATTTGGCCGCTGGCTCTGAGACAGAGCAGACGATTTGGGCGCCGGCTCTGAGACAGAGAAGACGATGACCTGAGTTCTGAGACAAGGAGGTTGGAGCTGGAGGGATGATGATCGGACTTCTCAGAGATGAGGTTGAGAGAGAGAACGACAACTTCTCATAATGAGGAGGTTTTTTTTAAAAAAAAATTAGACAACCCGATTAGACACAACCCGACCCGGCCACGACCCATTTGTAAAAAGGAGAAAATCTTGGATCGTCCGATCCTACGATCTTACGATCTGGATCGACGATCCAGAACGATCCAACATCACAGCGATTTTTACACCGATCCAACACGTTTTTGGGCCTTAGGATCGTAAAATCGTACGATACGATCCAACTCGCGATTTTAACAACATTGGTCTGGACATGACATTAAACCTGTTAACAGCGCCCCTAACATTAACCCGTTAAGGAGAGCCTGAATACTTAACATGGGTTCGGATATTAACCCTCCAAACGACGAGGCCGGAATTTAAGGATACATCAGTTATGTGGCCCACCCATATAAACTCCACAACACTGTTAACAGCCCCATTTTTTATCCTCGTTAGGACCCGAGTCAGAACAAACAGAAACAGAGACAGAATCAGAGAGTGCTCCCGGGCACTTTAAACAGATATAATTTGATGATGTCCTGGTATAGGATCATCGACAGATAGAAGCTCTAATTGGAAATAACACATAGACTCCAAAAAAGACGATCAAACACATAGCAAATACCAAACAAATATATTACAATTACCCACAAAATGCAATGCAACAATTATCAATACTTCATCCGATTTTGATGCATGAAAACATGAATTTAAAACTTGAATCATAGCAAATCAATAAATACATTTAAACCACAGTTTATGCATCTTTTAGAACTGAAAAACGAGGGTGAATGATGCTTACCTGATCAACTTAGGAAAGGTTTCTATCAACATCCCGAAATCACCAAACAGCCCTAAAACCGAAACTTCAAATTGCAATTACTCTCTGTAGGGAACTCGGAATTTGAATCCGTTAGCGCTCACGCGAAGCTCTTTCAATTACCTTTCCAACTAGGGATGGCAATGGGGTGGGGCGTGGTGGGGGCGGGGTCTACGATCTCCAGTCTCGGCCCCGCCTCTTCCATCACATCCCCATCCCCGGCCCAACCCTGACACTGGGGATGAATTGTGATCCCATCCCCAGCTCAAGTGAAGGCCCAGCCCCAACTGGGGGGGGGGGGAGCGGGGATTTTTTCTCCCAATCTCGACTGGAACAAATTAGAGAATTTCAACAAAAATCTCCCAATACAACCTTGAAAAAATAATATAGAATTTTAAAATAAAAAATTTAACATCCGTAAAACGAAATAACACTATCTAAAATGGTTACTAGTTTTCTCCCTAAACAATACTAGTTTGTAGATACAAGTAATATGCGGCCCAACAACATAATATAAATCACTTAATGTCTAACGAAACAAAAAAAAACATTTAAAATAAAGAAACTATATTGAAGTTAATCATCAATCAAGATCACTGTCTCTTTCAATCAAGATCAATGGTACAAATCTCAGACACCTACAAAATTAAAAGCGTCAACATTATTTTATTTTAGCATAACATAAGCAATAAACGAATTAATAGCCAAATTAGTCATCAACTAACTTTCGCCCTGCCACTTTCATCCTTTTCAAGTTTTTTTAACTTTTTTAGTCATCAATTTATTTTTGAACAGCCACTTTCATCCTTTTTAAATTTTTTCAGCCACTTTCACCCCCAAAGATTTTACGAGCAGTCATTTTGGTCATCAAATAATTTTTCTAGCAGTCACTTTCATCATTTTTAACTTTTTTACAGCTACTTTCATCCCCAAAGATTTTACTGAGCGGAGCGACCATTTTTATCATTCCAGTGAAATAATTGTCTAAAAAATAGTCAAAATTGATGAAAGCGTAGATCCACAACATTCCGACTTGAGTGAAATCACCATCTATCACCCCAAACTCAAACTTAAGATCTTGAAATTCATTTCTTGTTCGTAAAAAATGTACGCTCGTAAAATATTTGGGGATGAAGAAAGTTAAAAAAAAGTTAAAAAATGATGAAAGTGGTTTGCTAGAAAATAATTTGATGACCAAAATGCACTGTCAGTAAAATCTTTGGTGATGAAAGTGGCTGAAAAAGGTTAAAAATGATGAAAGTGGATGCTTGAAAATTATTTGATGACCAAAAAAGTTAAAAAAAAACTTGAAAATGATGAAAGTGGCAGGACGAAAGTTAGTTGATGACTAATTTGACTATTAATTCGCAATAAACATATCATTTAATACAAGTTATTACAATATTTACCATCTCATCCTCTACATCATTATATGGAAAATGATTCTCTTAATCAAATAAAATTCTAAGGTTGTCTTGTATATCAAATACATTACATGAAACTATAGATATTAAAAACAAGGAAGAAAAACATAAATTTTAAGGTTGCTCGTATCTGATGCAGTAGAATGGAAGGGATAATGAGTGATGAACCGATGAGGATGAAATTTGAAAGGAGAGTAGGATTACAATAAATTTTAGGAGATGGAGGAGTCTATGGAGAGAATTTGAGAATTTCCACTATCTTCTCCAATATTTTAGGTGGCTTTTTTTTTGTATAGATATTTTATTATCTTTGTATTTATTATTTTAGACAATACATGTGGGTCGGGACGAACTGGGTCGGGATATTACTTCTCTCGCCTCCGGCCCCACCCCCGTTAACGGGGCCAAATTTATTCCCATCCCCACCCCCACCCCTAGCCCCCACCCCAGCTTAAACCGGGGAATCCCCGTCCCAACTGGGTCGGGCCGGTCCGGATCCCCGATTTAACCGGCCTCATTGTCATCCCTATTTCCAACGGACTAAAAATCGCAAAATTCCGATGTCGTTAGCTAGATCAAACACCCGAAATACCTCTCAGCCCTCCGTTTTCATGCACTCTCTTTTCTCTTCTTTTTCTTTCCTTGCGGGTCACTCTTTCTATTTTCCTGCAATAAACCCTATAAGAGGCCATTTTAAAGCTCTACAAAAAGGCCCAACATTCCCTAAAGTCCATACATATACTTCCCAACTTACCAAGTCATTAATTGTGCCCCTATTTATAACCTTCTCTCCTTAAGCCCACTAATATAACTCACACCTAAGTCCCTCCATCTTCCAACTCTCACACCTAAGTCCCTCAATAAACGTACATCAATATAACACATAGACATGTTATAACAATTAGTAAGCATTCAACCACATAATCGTACAAAATAAATTTATTCTATAGCAATTAATCACACAAAATTAATTACGAATTACGCAGCACGTAAGCAAAAATCTCGAGTATCACAGTACTAAAATAATAATGAACTCTAACAAATTTAGCAATCCAGCATATCCAGTGCCAAATAATCTTCAGAGCATAGTATTATGATTAAGATCCAGAATCCACTTAAACTAATAAGTACTTTAAAAGTGAATATGTTGATAAAAAAGCAAAGATAGAGATGCTGTGGCTCTGTTTAACTAAATCGTTTTGGCGCAGGGCTGACAAAAAATCTGGTCTCTAAATAAATTCTGAAGTGACTAGGCATAATGACCTATATAAATACCCAAAGTAAGTTATGTTTACATCAACAAAAATATATATTGCAGGCCATGTAACGGTAAAACATTTCAAAAATGGTAGCTTATGATTGACCCGTTGGAAGTGCTTGCATCTATTTTTTTTTATCATTATTTCTGGGAGAGGTTGGGGTTGGAGAGCAGAATCTATTTAGGCAGAAAGGTGAAGGGAAATCAACAAATTCTAGAGATTAGATTTCTTTGATATATGGTATAGGAACATAGGTGGTAACCAATCAATTCAATTCTCAACCTTGCATTTTTTGCCTAGAGATAGCACTATGCATATGTGGTGCACGCAATAAAGTATCGGTGCATTATATTACTATTCGGATTTTCATTTAGTAAGATTACATCCTAATAATGTTTTGTAGATTAATAATGTTCTTTTCTCTCAATTTTTCCTTCTTTTTAATTGTGCGATTTGTAGTGTGGATTAATTGGATAACAATTTGAGTTAACTCAATGTAATTGTCATATTACTCTATGGTTCCACTGGATTTATTTATTTATCACTAATAACTAGTCCTAGAATGGTTAGTTACAAGGGCAATGAGCAATGCTTTTCTCCCATCTTTCTTCCTACATATTGTTGGTGTGATTTGTAGTGTGTACTAATTAGAAAATAATTCTAATTATTTAAATGTTATTGTTATTATTCTAAAATCATTCTAATGTAAGTGTAATGTTATTGATCTAACAATTGAGAGATACAAGGGCATAAGACCATCCAAAGGGAGGAAAACACTTAAGAGAGGTACACGTTTATAGTAGTATAAAGCATAAATATAGATATAGATGATTAAGAAGTAATATGTTTTTCATCTCTTTATCCTCTTGAAATTTTTAGAATATTGAATAAATCTTTTCTGAGTGGCTCTAACTTCTCCTTCACCCTCCCCCCACTCTCCACCCCTGTGGAAAAAGGACACATATATGCATCCATATCACAATATAATTAACCAAGAACATATAGTATTTCCATAAATTACTTACTCCAGTTCACTTGCTGAGAAAAAGTCCCCCACCTCTTACTAGAAGCCAAGATCACCATCGGCTCTCCAACCATGCTTTGGATTCTCCTTGCATGTGGCTCCAATTATGGCTGGAACATCATAAAAATATAAGAAACTTGTTACACTGTATTCAACACAGAAAATACTAGAATAGCGACCTGTATTGATCTTATGCACATAAATCTGTACACCCGTCATAAATTTTAAATTCATATATGAGACATTATAGAGTTCAGTTAATTTTACCTGCCCTGGTTCCCAAGTCAGGTAGAAGTTACCACGGCTAGAAACAGCAACATATTTTCCATCAGGTGAGCGGTTCACAGTACTAAATGTGCCTGTATAGTAGCTTGTACCACTAATACCACTAGAAACTGTTCTGCAATTGCATTAGGATAAGGAGATATTATTATTCTTGGGACTAAACAACAATGACATAACATTTCAGACTATAGAATCCATTTATGAACATAAACACAATCTTACTCAAATCCAGAAATCAATCAGCTCCTCAATAAGTAATTTAGAGTTTCCCTCGCTTCCACAAAGCCTCAAATAAAAGTCCAGTGGACCTCAAGATTGTAGGTTACTCTCACGTCGGAGAGTCAAAATGGATAAACACGTAGAGCTTATTATATTCAAATTCCACCAAATAATTTATATCCATTTTAGGTTAGAACTTGAGTTAATTGTTTCTGGAATTTTAGTAATTTTTTCTTCGTGAGGAAGGATGCATTTGGCAGTTATTTGATTAATTGTTGTCATCGTTTTCTGTACTAGAAATAGAAGAATTTAGAATTTACTTGCTGAATTCTCTATTTTCCAGCGGCACTCTAGTAACAGAAATCTTGGTTCTGATTTAGGTAGATTGCTGACCGTTTATCTGGGCCTGCCTCTAGGTTTAAACAAAATATTTAACACAGGATACTGAGTTTGAAAACTTTGAGAATAGGTGGAAGATAACTAGAAGAGATAGTACTGGCCAAGGGGAGAAAGAATCACTCTGATTAATACTGTTCTTAACATCATTTGATATATTTCCTATTTTTTCCCGTTTCCTTTTTTTTTTTTGGGTGGGGGGATTCCCCTATTTCAGCTTCAGTGGAGAAAATGCTGAGCAAACTTAGTAAACTGCGGCACCCGAGAAAAATAGGCAAGACGGGGACTAGGTATCAAAAGCCTGCAGTCTCGCATTAAAACATTTTGTGGGAAATGGATTCGGAAGTTCCTAAACATAGAGAGGAGTTTGTAAAAGAAAACAATAGCACAAAAATATTGGTCTGGGAACAAGTAGACGGTACAAATCAGACACTTTGGAAAGGAGAGTTCAAAGAATGGTGAACTTTTAGGGTCATTGCTATTATACCTCCCATCAGGACAGATAATGCAGAGCCATTTGGAAGAAAAAAGCGCCTCACAAAGGTCACCTTTATGCTGGCAATGTTGCTTCCAATGCAGGTTCTTACTCAGGAAAATTCGTAGAAGGCAGGAAATCTCTGACAAATTGCTAAAATGTATGTTCTATAGCTAAAAGAGACAAAAACTGATATTTTCCTACGTTCTAAAGTTGCAAGTGAAATGTCAAGAATCGTCATTTCTGTTCTTGGAATTTAATGGTGTAAGCCTAATACAAGGGTAACAAGTCTTGAGATTCAGTACAGATGAATATCAATTAATGATTGCTCCAAAGGTTTGAGAGAAAAAACTCTCAGCATTTTGTAGACAATTTTGGCATAGAGGAACAGAAGGACTTTCGAAGTTATTAAGCTACCTATGTACAGGCTTATGTTTTTCTGTGTCTACTTTTTCTTTTGTGGTGAGTCTGCTGATAGAGCTTGCATCTACAAGAGAAGTTCTGTCGTGCAGTTCTTGATTTCCTTCTAGGATCCATATCTTAACTATTTACGCAGTTTTTTGTCCCTTTTCATACAATCTTGTATTATGGGTGAACACCCTTGGTGGGATATTTGTGGAATTATCTTTACCTATTAAAATATATATGTACATCCCTTTTTGTTACACAAAATTCACAAAGATGGTTAGGATGTGCATGGGATAGAAAATAAATCTTTTACTCACTGGGTTGTGAATCCTTCAGACAGAACAGAATGTATATTTTGGGAAGGGTCAAATGATCATAATATTTTGTTATCAAAATCCTACACTTACAAAAGCTATTTCAAGAACTTTTTGTACCCAGTGAAACCCAATATAAGAGCAAGTTTTCAAAAAAATTCAGGTGCAAACAAAAGGATAGAGATGGTTAACTAAAGTTGAATAAGTCCCCACCCACCCACCCACCCCCCACCACAAACCAACCAACCAACCAACACCCACATACACACAGCAAAAGAGAGAGAATAAAAAATAAGTAATGTTGATTCGTGATACAAGTTATTTATCTGTACTTGAAACCAAGAAGATCGTAACTTTAAGGAAAAAAATGTTAGCATTGTCCATTTATCTGTTAAACAAAATCAAAGTAGCATGCATCAGAATATGAATTCACCTATTAAGAGTAGCTGAAACAAGTTTCCTGGATAGTAGCTCACCAATTATATCCACCATTTGCTGTAATGTATATTGCACTTTCATCAGTTACCATTTCCGCACTTTTTTCTCCAGTTGCTTCTATATACACCTGCCATTTTTCATAAATGGATGATTACAACCTCCAGGTCAAAGAAAGCTACCCCCCCCCACACACACACACACACACCACACACACACAAGAAAAGAGGCACGTTTTGGATAAAACCAAAAGGAAAGGTACATTATCATAAAATGAGAAACAGGCGCTTCTATTTCCAACGTTAAAGGAGAATCATACAAATTAAAGGCAAAACTCGTGTCTTCCATTAATAGCATCGACAGTAACTTATACAAGACTTGCATGATTCTAATTTTTTAGCCAAGATGGGAACCTACCATTCGATGAATTACAGGCAGCTATTTGGTTTCTAGGTTTATACTTTCCCAGCATCTCATCAATAGTTCTACTACGACATTGTTTTCCTTGACGGAGAACATCCCCGAAAACAGCAAGCTCTATCATGTCCATTTCATCATCAGTGAAATTGATGTCACAAGAATAACCTTTAAGCTGATTTGTTGCAATGTCTTCCTGATCTGATTTAAGCCTGTTTACCCGAGTTTGAAGAATCTGACAGTTTTCAGCCACAGATTGACCACCCTTGGAGAAGGGAATTATGTGGTCAAATTCAAAACAGAGACACCCCTGACAACTGTGGAATCTTTTGGAGACTATGTTCCCAGCAGCATCTTTCCTCCACCTCTCTGGATGCCGCCCTGGAACAGTGTCAGCCTTACTCCAGCACAAGCTTTTTGCTTTAGAGTCAAAGAATCTTGGTCTCTCTACCTTGCTGCTGATTCCTCTACCAACACCTTGACGAGGCTGAATTTAATACACAATCTGTAGTCAACTTTCCAGAGAGAGGACAGGGCAAGGGATGAATCTTGGGAAAGGCGACTTGTAAGGGCTGAAACTAGCATACTTTCAGGATATCATTTAAAGTACATCTATATCATTTTTTTCTGTTGCTTGAAACAGTTGCAATGATACACATTTTACTCCATTTGACCATCTGTTTTATCTACTAAAATTAGAAATTTGTCCATTTGAAATGGTTTGAACTGTCTATGTGGAGAATAGACTTTAAAGTAGATGGTACGCTAACCTTTTCAAAATCCACATCAGATTAATGGCTACAGAACCTAGCTAGAATTCACACGGAAAGCAACTACATCACCTCAAACATCCAATGCCACAAACAGAGAAACCAACTCAATGGTAGCACCTGCATGCAATCATTTCTTTTCACTTGTGACCATACATATATGTCTATGTTCTCAGCACCAAATCTAAGATTGTAAAAAATTCTGCAGCCTTTGGTGTTCCACCTCTTACTAATCTATTGGTATTATAATCTTTTTCATCCCAGAAGAACAGATAAATTCACTGCAGTTCTTCGAGAATAGTGGCATAAAAGAGCCTCACGATGGGACAGAAACTTCGTACATTAGTAACAGCTGACCAAATGATGTTGTATCACTTTCTCAAAGGGAAAAGATATCAAATGGGTATTTAGATTGGCCAAAAGTGATGACTTTCTATTCCGAGATTTGAAAGAATAATATGTTTGAGCAAATCAGGAAGTTTGAATCCAACCATTTATAAGGTCTATTATGTTAGGGCATTTCTGGACAAAGGCAAAGTTGTGGAGAAAAGAAGCAGTAGTTTTGATATAAATATTTTAAGCATGAGCATGACAATCTACAAATCATGTGTGTGTAATGGGGAGAGAGAGAGAGAATTGCATACACTGGTCTATTTGGGTTGTCCTTTACCAGCTCTATATATATATATATACCCACAAAGAAGAAAATAAAGGCTCAGCATAAATATCAAATCATAAGAGAAACCAAAAGAGAGTTGAGATGAGAACTTCAGATACACCAATGAAAACCAAGTAAAGGATAATGGTCAACTTATATTCAATTAAAGAGAGTTGTGCAGCTGAGTTTCTTTGCTTTTTTTTATACCACTTGGAGCTGGGAAACTATCTGATGGTTTCAAATTTAAGAACTTTTAGAAGGAGCTAAAATAGTTTAGAAGAAACTCTTACAAGTTTGGAGGGGAGAAAAAAACAATGCCAACTAACTTGTAGCCAGATCAGTTTAGTAGAGAAGGAAGATGAGAAAGAAGAGAGGTCATTTGTCTTTTGGGTTATTAGAAGTGTAGCTCCCTCATGCCGCCAAAACATTTAGCTTCTTCCTTATTAGAGGATGATATTGGCTAGCTTCTTGGGCATGTTAAGGTGCCTCTTTCAAGCAGATATGTGGCATTCAAACTTGAGTTTTAGGGATTTGTTCTTCAAGTTCTAAGAGCTTTCGGAGTATCTCTTTCTTTATTAGAAGGGCCAATAGGTTTAAAGGTGGAGTGTGAGAAGATAAATAAAGAGGAGTGTAAAAATCAGTTAGAAAACTCTTATTAAATATATTTAAATAAAGGTAATGAGTTAGGCCCAAATCCATTTCTAACAATGCTAAAATCTAACCCCATTTTTCCTTGGAAATCATTGAGTTTAGCCAAACTACTTATTATCATCCTCCAACTATAACAAACTACCATTAAAAATCTAGGTAATGTAGAATTCAAGTCTTTCAACACTCGTACAAGTAAAACATTTCCTTTCTCGAAGTAACAAGAAATGTTTTCTATTTCCAATATTTACTTTGACACTAACCACTTTGACTTACTTTTGACGATAATACGACACTTTTCTTAGGAATGAAAGAAATCAACTGCATATCATGCTTACCATATCACCGGGAAGTTGAGCACTCAATGGTATTCGTTTCCAATTTTCTCCAGCATCTGAAGTGTACAGCGATATAGCTGGTTTTCCCACAATACATCCCTCCTTCCCCTTGAAGCTGATGGAATTAAACTTATAATTGAAATCTTCTTCTTTTGCAGAGGATATAGAACGTGGTACCCAAGTACTTCCTCCATCTTTTGTCTCCAAAATGGTTTGTCTAGTCCCCAGTAGAAAACCTGTGAATCCAACCATGGACCTTTTTTTAGCAAACTAGAATATTACCAACTGAATGAACAAGTTCAGGAAACAATAGGCTGCAAGCAACTTCGAGAAAAGAATTGTAATTCATTTCTGATACGGGGAGTGGGGTAGGCCTTTCAATTCAGTATCGAAGGTATGGATTTTTAGGGGGGAAAATCTAATGGGAAAACATGGATTAGGGGATAATTTAGCAAACACTAGGTTCTTAAAAAATAACAGAAAGTCATAGGCTATTTCGTATTATTGTAAAAGATATAAGTTGCTTTACAATGCTGGAATAACATAGATATATACACTAATCCGACTGTCCTAAACTTTTAAGAATACCTGTTCCTTTAGAAAGTAGCTAAATGGTAACTAAAATATCCTAAGATTCTAAACCATAAAAACAGTAACTTTTTAAAGGGTTTAACCCTAAGACCTTCTTGCATCAATTTCCCTTGATTTCATTCTTCAATTACATTTCCAAACATTATTGAGATGATCATGCACTTCTTATCAACATATCAGAAGGTACTAAAGGTAAATTATTAAAAACTCTTTACGGGAGATAAAAGCTAGTGTAACTGTAGCATTAGGACTTGAGGGACAAAAAGGACAAAGGCAAGCAAGGGCTATCAGCAGTTTAATTTTTAGAATATTTGGTAGAACTAAACCCTGGAATATGTTACATCATGTGGCTGAAATTTCTTCACCAAACAAGACTTAACCATTTTTTTTGCTTAAAATTGGAAATATTAAACAGGAGGAGGGAGAAAAGCATAAAGACCATGAGTGGGGTCGTCAGGGACAAAAGCGATGCCGAGAAGAACAACGTCAGGGTCAATAGGCAAGTAAACTCTTTCCCATTCCGAAAGGTCTTCAGCCGCTAATCCTTTCTGTACGGACAACGAAACTCCACTTATCAATGAAATCGCTGTAGCCGTTGCAGTTTCTGCAAGCACTTGCCTTCGACTCCTCTGAGAAGACGACGATGAAGCCGAAGCTCTGGGAATGTTCAGGCGAAAAGGGGGCCGCAGTTGAGGGGAGGAATTAGATGCGGAATGGCAATGGGAGATGGAGAAGATAGAATTTAGAGATGGGTTTTGAAGTAGCTGTAGTGTCACCATTGTTTCTGTCGTTCTTATTGCTTTTTCGGTTTTCCGCAGTGGTGATGGCGGCGGCGGAGTTGGAAGTGAAAGTGGTGGTTGCGGTCGCCTTTCTCGATCTCTCTCTTATCCGAATAGTTAGTTTTAACGGTTCCGCGGGAATTTGAAGGATGATGGGACACGAAATCTTTTAGTGGATCGACAAGAGTATGGTGTTCACCGTTATACTGAAATACCAACTAAATCAAAACAAATGTGTATTCAATCTGAATTTTAAAAGATTTTAACTTATTTTCAAAAGTTATGGATTCTGATTAATTTATAATTTTTTTTAACTCTATGCAGATCCTATTAGATCGATTTATCAGAATTTCTTTTGATTTATAAAGTCTATAGATTATTTGAAATAACACCAAAAAAATAAAGAAAATACTGATTAAGTGGTGTATTATACAGATCCAGCGATGTTGAATTTCCAAAGTCAACATATGTTTATCAATCCTTTTTTTTTTGAAATTAAATCATTTTGTTAAAAATTTAAAAAGTTTGGTGATGGTCTTTGATTTTTTTTTAGATAACGTAATTGCGGTTTTTATTTATTTATTTGTTCAAGTTTTGTATAATTTACTTACTGATATTTTTTTCTTTGGCTTAATTAAGATATGTTTTGTGATGAGTTTTGTTTCAACTCTTTTTTCCCTTTGATTTCTTTTTCAGGGAAATGAAATTCAGGTTTGAAAAATAGAAATTTGTGGTTAAATAGAGAAGAAATTGTTTACTCTCTTTAATTTCTATTTGAAGATGATTAAGAAGAAAATTGTTTGGATATTATGACAATATATCTTATTTTTGGGAAATAAATATTTCATATTGAGTTTTCTAACGATGTTAAAAAAAAATCTCATTTTTTTAGTTTGGATATTCTTTATTTTTCTTATAATTTTAAAGAAATAAGATCACTAAAAAAAATTGTAATCAAATACATTTAATTTTAATATTAATGAGAGAAAATCAAAATCTTGAGAAAAAATAAGAGATTTCACAATACACATTTAAGCCTAGGAAATCCATCAAAATCCTACATTTAATTAAATCTATGAGAATCTATAGAGTTTTGAATACCTCTAGATTTTAATGGACTTTTTAAAATCTAAAGGGGTGTATTCAATTGGGATTTTAAAAGATTATTTTGAGATAAATAAGTCTTGTGGTATTCAATTAAGATTTTTAAGTAATCTAAATAAGTCATGTGGTATTCAATCAGGACTATTAGGATTTTTTAAAAATAATTTTCAAATCCAGTGGTATTCAATCAGGACTTTAAACAAGTAACAAAAAGTCTTTTGGTATTCAAAAACTTCCAAATTTCGATGGATTTGTTTTTAATTAGGAATTTGTGGGATTTTTTTAGTGAAAAGTATAAATACCAAACCCTTTAAAAAAATCCCACCCTAAACCATAAGACTTTTTAGTGGGCTTTTCATGATTTGTTTATTTGTTATTTTTTTCATTGACTCTTGTTACTTTGAATGTTTGCTTTTATTTAATTGTTTCATTCCATTTGATCTCGTTTATGTTATTGCTAATGCAAGTAGTGGTGAGTACCGAATTCGAATTCGCCAATTCGGTCATTTGAATTCGGGGTTTTCAATTTTTTTATAACCTAAAAACTGACCCAATTTGGATTCGAATTCAGAATTGGCGAATTCGGAATTCGTTTTTTGCCGAATTGACCGATTTCACAAGAAAACTCTAATTGAACATCAAGAAAAACCCAAAATCAAAACAAACAATAAATTCAGAAAAAAATAATCGAAATAATAAATTAATCATCGTTTAAGTCAACCATATTTACACGGAAAATTAATAGCAAAACCGCTAAAATAACAATTTTTAAGGTCTATTTACTTTTTATATATTAACTATGTAATAAAAATAAAAAATTATGAAAAAATGAATTCGAATTCGGTCAGGCCGAATTCAATTATAGTCAAACCGATTTCATCCCATTTTTTACCAAATCGAATTGGGATGTAACCCAATTACCGAATTTACACTGAATTATCGAATTCGAATTGCAAATTGAATTTGAATTCGGTCGATAATTTGGTAACCAATTGACCACAACTTTAACCAATTTACTTTTATTGGCTTTATGTTTATGTATGACTTCATTCCATTATTTGAACCAAGTGTCCGCAACCTAGTAACCTTATACCTATCATAAAACCTTTGGGAAGGATAAATTCCTCCATTATTTGAAAAGTTTGGGTTGTAAAGTTTGTTCCTAAAGAATTTGTGCATCATTGAACTAGACATTGTTCATCATCCAACTAAGTTGGTTGGTTAGCATCGTACAAATAAAAAGTCATTGTAATCCTTTCAAATCTTATAAATTCTTATGATATAAATCTTTAAAATCCGAACATAAGAATCATGAGTATACAAAATCTTTAAAAAAAAATCTTATAAGTCATTACATTCTTTTAAAATCTTAGATAGTGTTTTAAAATCCACTTGACTTATTTATTTATAAATAGTCTTTAAAAATCCTAATTGAATACACCCCCTTAAATTGAATACCTCTAGATTTTAATGGACTTTTTAAAATCTAAATTGAATACCTCTAGATTTCATTGGACTTTTAAAAATCCAAATTGAATACGTATAGACTTTAAAACTCTTTAAAAATCCTATAGAATTTAGATTGAATACAACCCCCTAAATTTTAATATACGTTTCTGTTTATTTAATTTGGTTGTGAAAAAGTTAAAATAATCGATTCACTCTATTTTTTTTCAATTTTTAGAAACTGAATTATCGAAATATTGAATAGAACAAATTTTTTATTATTATTCAAAACTAATTTTTACTATATACTTATTATTGTTATTATTATTTAGAGTGGTGTTTTTATTCTTAATTTTTAATTTATTGTTTTTAATTGTGCATTATAATTTTATCTTTTGTATAATTTTTATGTAGTTGAGCTTCACAAAAAAAACAAATTAAAATTTCGGTACAAATCGAACCGAATCATGCCTAAATAATTTTGGCATTCAGTATTTAATTTCGGTTCAATTCGTTTTTCATAAAACATTAAAAACTCGAATCGAATATCAAAATTTTGTAGCGAAAATCGAACTGAATATCAAATGCATACCCTAGACAAAAAAATGTTGTAAAGGAAAGCAAGAAAAAATTCTTAATATAAACTCACACACAAATAGGAGATGTAGCTTACATGGTAGAGAGCATGCAAGAAGTACGAGATTAATACTATACGTAACATTATCTGTAAATGTCCTTTTAATATTTCTATTACAATATTTTTAATGTTTAGGGTTTAGGGTTTACCAATTCGAGCTTAAATTATAGATAAACAAATTTATTATGGGGAAATGTGTCCACATCCCCTGCATTGTTCTTGATTATTTGTTTTTACCCCCAACTAAAAATGTAAAGTTCTCGACCCTAAACGTTCTTGAAGTATAAATGTTTCCCCTTCTATCCAATTTCGCTGTTAAATTTAGATAGAATGGGACCGCATTCCCAACTCGGGGAATTTGGGAAAAAATATGTTCTGACCCTAAAAAAATTGCATATGGGAAAGATGTGAAAAAATAGAAGAGGGGGGGGATGATGCCTTTAAGGGTCAAAACTTATTTTTTTTTTCTTTTCAAAATGCCCCTGAGTTTGGTCATGTGATTCTATTTCGTCCATATTTAACAGCGAAATTAGATGGAAGGGACAACAACAATACTTTAGAAAAGTTCAAGATCAAAAGGCAAAATCGAGAAAAGTTCAGGGAGCGTGAACACTTGGTGGAATGTTACATTGAGTTTTATATGAAGTGTTACAAAATATGCGAACTGATTTTTGCATATTTCACAAGGGTGGGTATCTACTTTTTAGGGAAACAATATATTTATTCAATGTCCGCAAGTATTGCAGGTATACAAGAGCTTGGAACACTTTCCACAAACATACAAGGCGACTCTAAAGAAGTGCCATATTGTGCTAACAAATGAGCAACAACGTTACCAGCTCGACGAACATGCCGAATGCTAACCGAAGGAAAAAATAATAATTTATGTTTAACTAAAGTCACAATGTGACCTATATTCGAAAGATCCTCCTCGTCACTACACAAGCGACTCACCGAATCCAGAGAGTCTGTCTCCACAATTAAGTCTGCATGCACAAAGCCAGAAGCAAATCGCACTCCCTCCAAAATGGCCAAAAGCTCAGCGTGAATGGGAGAAACGGAATTCCTGAGGCGTAAGGCGAGGCTGCCAAGCACCTCTCCTCGGCAGTTTCTGAGAACAGCTCCAGCAGCTGCCAAAGAATCAGTCCAGGAAGCATCACAGTTCAGCTTGTACTATGCTTCTCCCGGTGGAACCCATCGCGGGTCTCCAACCGGTACCTGCCTCACCAATTGCCCACAAGATGACTCATGTGTCACAGCATCAAACTCATCTACACAGGCATGTACTTGTCGCACAATTTCCTCCTCCTTCGTGATCCTCCCTTGGAACACATGGGAATTTCGCCGGAGCCAAAGAAACCAGAGAAAGTAAGCCATTGTGCTACCATCCTTCTCATCCTCCTGTTGCAGAAAACAGTAAAAAAAGTCTAGCATGCTTGCCGCGGCATGATCCTTCCATTTCATAAGCCTTCCCACTGATATCTACTTTTGATTCTTTGAAATAGTAGTGCATTTAGATAGCATCTCAGATCTTATATTTCAAATTTCAAGCTACATATACTGATCTACTCGTACAATCCCGTTTTTCCTTGTATGAATACATTTATTCTCACAGACAATTCATATTTTATAAAATTCAAACAAAATTCAAAATCAAACTATATCTAATACAGTCTAGTCTGTCAAACATAGTCATGGTAGGTATGATTAGAGAAGTTAAAATAATAACTTCATGACTATGTTTTACCCAATTCTTTAAAAAGAAGACTAATTCACCCAATAGAAAATAGTTTAAAAAGTAAAGTAGTTAAATTAGATACGATACTTTGGCATAGGATAGGTGATTTCAATAATTAGGGTTATTTCTAATTCTTTTTCTTTCTTTTTTAGGGAATGATTATTTCTAATCATGTAACAATTCAATAGGTTTTGCCTCTTTCATTTCTCTTCCAAATTTTGGTGTGAATATTATACTTGTTGAGACCTTAAAAAATCTCGGCTGACCAAAATTATTTAGAAAACGGATAAACGGACGGGGTCAATCGAGATTAAGAACGGATATCAAGGAAAGATAACCGACCTAGAAATAGGATTGTCCAAAGAAAGCTGGCCGAGAATAAAAAAAACAAGAAACATGATCCTGGAACACAACCAGCCGGAAAGGTTACTGGCCGTGATGATCAAACAAAACCCCCGAACATCAGGGAATTAGTTTCACAACGCCTTTGACCCAGTCCTAGGCTTTATCCTTGAAAGACCACCCCTTTGAGGTTATTGAACCTAAGATTGGGGGGGGGGTGAATTAGGTTCTTAAATACTTTTTAGCTTTTCTAAAACTTCTTTTCCTAAGTGATCACCTTAACGACAAGTATATTGTTTAAGCACATAAGGTGAGTAAATTATGTTCAAGACAACTTAGATGACTAAGTGAAGCAATTGTATAAAGTAAGGAATCATGTGTAGTTTTCTAATACTTAGCAAATAGTTCATGTAGACAATTAATCAAGTTATAGCAATTCATGAACTATAAAGTAAAGAGGTAAGGGATAGAGAAAACTAACACAAGGATTTATAGTGGTTCGATTCACAAAGAATCTACATCCACTACCTTAGGAAAAACCCAAGGATTTCAACATACAATAATGGATACCTTTCACAACAAATGCAAGGTGGGTTCTACCTTTTACAATTGCTCCAACAAATGAGGACTTGTGCTTCACTAAGAAGACTCCATTCACAAAGAGTGTTAGGCTCACAAAGAGCAAATCTCACCAATGCGATACTTGCCTCACAAAATCGACTTTTGCCTAACAAATAGGTCTTGCAAACACTCACCAAGAGTGAAGCTCACAAACAGTTTTTTGCTAGTTCACAAAGAACTAGTTCTCACAAAGAGAAAGGGGGTAACTAATTTCTTTCAAATGAGACTTTACAAATAAGCCCTCTTACACAAATTCCCTATTGGAATGGATATTACAAATGAAAGCTCTAATCACTCTTGAGAATAGAAAGATATATGAAGTTTAATCTCAACTCAAATATGCTTTTGAATGATATGGAAATTAAGCTCAAAAGTGTTTGCTTGTGTTTTTATGAAGTGTATATGCATATGCCCTCTTATGGATTGATTAGTTATGAAAGTTCAGCTTTAGAAGCTTTATATAGGGCAAAAATACACAAGCAAAGTTGGTCACAACGACTATAATTTTGGCATGAATTTGACAGCTTCGGTCGACCAGTACTAGGAAATTGGTCAACCGAAGTGCCTCTGAAGTAAAGACTAAAGGCCCTTTGTCTTCATCTCGATCGACCGCAGGATGGGGTCCGGTCTTCCGAAGCAATGCTCGGTCGACCGACCTATAGTAAGGTCGTCCGAGAGAATATAGTCGTTGGAGCATTGGAACATTCAAAATTTGACTAAGGACAAAAATAGCCTCGGTCGACCTGACAACACATGTCGGTCATCGGACTTCATCTGGTCTTCCAAAGGCTAAGCCTAGGTCGACCAGAATGCAGTCCTAAAGTGGTTTTTCCACTTAGTCAAGTTTCCAATGTTCTCAATCACATGCCTAAGTGTTCTGTAAAGATATAAAACACATTTTAAAAAACTAAGGCATTGACCAACATTAAACTAAGTTTTCAAAAACCTTTTCAAAGAATTGAACAATGTAAAACATGAGGTTTTGAAAACATGCATAATTGAGCTTTAAACATTCTATACCAGTATTCGCAAGGATGGATTAGTCACAAGAATATACCTATTAAGTATAGACTAATCTTCTTAAGGTCTTCAAGTTGATTCTTCTTGGAACTTGAACTTTGAAGCCTTTGATCAACATCTTCTTGGAGTGATGAAGTCCTATAGCAATCTTGAGTTGTATAGTATTGGACTTTACACTTCTTCTTGTCAATGAGTCTACCACTTGATTATTCTCTTGTTGGATTGAGTAGCTCTTGACATGTTTATCTTCCTTCTTCATGACTTTGCAAGTACTTCCATAGCATGTGGATTGACTTCATGCTTGTGCTATGGAGCCTTACAAAGTGTAGCTTCCTTGTGTGTATGATGATACCTTTGGTGTACACACGAAGCTAACTTACCATATCCATCAATGTTGGTGTGAGTGCTAAGGATCCTATCATTAAGAATATGCTCACACAAAAATTAGAACTATCAATGGTTGTTATCATCAAAACAAGATTGATCACTTCCTTAGGGCTAACAATCCTTCCCCTAATTGCCACGAGTTCATATATGGAAGTTGGATAGGGTCAGGAGGAGTTCAAGAACCAAGTAATAACCGGACAACCTCTAAAAAGGAGGCAAGCGTATAACTACCATACTGTCAAGGCATTAGGTGTTTGTACACGTTCTCCATAACGACTATACATGGAAAACATGTCCACTTCACAAAATCATGGCTGTCAGTGGAGGAATTCAAGGCGGGTTGACATTCTAAAAAAGTATCTATAAATAGAAGATGAAGAAAGAGATCAAGACATCACAGTCAATATTCAACATGCCTTTTAGCTTTATTTATATTGTCTTTTTAAAGTTTCCTCAGAGTTTTCCACATTTAAATTCATGTAAACACTTTAAGCTTAGCTTTTTTGGAACTAGCCAAGATGACTACGTGAGGTTGTCAATTCAATAACGCATACTTAGGTAGAATTCGGCCCCTTAGAGCTTTCTAAGTGGTGAATTTTATGCAATAAAGCATAATCAGATCTAAGGTAGTTTGATTGGCCCTGGACCAGCTTCAAGGTTGGTATAATTTTCTTGCTGATATTTTTTTATTTGGCTTAATTAAGGTATGTTTTGTGATGAGTTTTGTTTGGATTCCAGATTATTGAACTTTTTCCTTTTTCCCTTTGATTTTCTCTTTCAGGAAATGAAATACATGTTTGAAAAATAGAAATTTTTTGTTAGCTAGGGAAGAAATTGTTTTCTTTGTTTAATTTCTATTTGAAGATGACCAGGAAGAAAATTGTTTGGATATTATGACAATATATTATTTTGGAGGAAATAAACATTTCATATTTAGTTTTCTAATGATGTGAAATTTTTTCTCATTTTTTTTTAGTTTGAACATTTATTTTTTTTACTTTAACTTTAAAAGAAATGGGATCACAATAAAATTTGTAATCTCATATAAAATTATTAAAGACTTTTATTTTTAATATTCATGAGAGGAACTCAGAATCTTGAGGAAAAAGAAGAGATTTCTCAATACAAATTTAGGCCTAGAAAATCCATCAAAATCCTTCATTTAATGAAAATCTATGAGAATCTATAAAGTTTTGAATACCAACAGATTTTAAGAGATAATTTATAATATGAATTGAATGCCCCTAAATTTTAATGGACTTATTAAAATCATGATTGAATACATCTAGATTTTAATGTACCTTTTAAAAATCTGAATTGAACACCTATAGACTTTAAAACTCCTTAAACATACTATAGAATTTGAATTGAATACACCCCTATTAGATTATAAATTATATGTTGAAATCTTTTTGCATTCAAAACTCTATAGATTCTCATAGATTTTATTGAATGAAGAATTTTGATGGATTTCTAGGCCTAATTTTGTATTGAGAAATCTCTTATTTTTCCTCCAGTTTCTGAGTTTCTCTCATTCTATTAAAATTTAAAGTCTTTTAATAAATTTTATCTGAGATTACAAATTTTGCAGTGATCCAATTTCTTTAAAAGTAAAAGTAAAATAAAGGAATGTTCAAACTCAAAAAATATGAGGAAAACTTCACATCATTATAAAACTCGAGATGAAATGTTTATTGCCTCAAAACAATATATCCAAACAATTTTCTTCCTAGTCATCTTCAAATAAAAATTAAAGAAAGCAAACAATTTCTTCCCTAACTAACCATAAATTTCTATTTTCCACACATGAATTTCATTTTCCTTAAAGAGAAAATCAATGGGGAAAGGGAAAAAAGTTCAATAATATGAAATTCAAACAAAACTCATCACAAATCTTACCTTAAGTAAGCCAAAAAAAAACATCACAGTAATTAAATTATACAATTCTTGAACAAATAAATTTAAAAAAGACAGCAGTTTCATGATCTCCAAAAAATCAAAACCTACCACCAAGCTTTTTGAGTTTTTAAATTGATTTGATACCAAAATCAAAAGGATTGATAAACATACGCTGGCTTTGGAAATTCAACACTATTGGATCTGTATAATACAACATTGAATCATTATTTTCTTTATTTTTGGAGTGTTATTCAAATAATCTATACACTTTATAAATAAAAAGAAATCATGATAAACCAATCTAAAGAATTTACATAGAGTGCACATAAATCAAAATGTGGTGGCCGGACCAGATTCATATTGGGGCCCCGGGTTGCTCTTAGCTCGGGTCGACCCGCATAAGTACATATGGACATGCGCGCATAAACATGTCCAGTTTATATCAACTGCCAAAGAGATCGACTCATCATGAGACCGTGTACCCTAAAACTTTTCCGAATCAAAAGACTTATGGTAGGAACAGTCATAATCGAATTGGTAACTCCTATATTCTTGGGATTTAACCTTCTATAAATACAAGGTGTGTTTTATTGCTTTGATAATCCGATTACTTGCCTTTGGGACATTGAGCTTTCTCTATGTTTCTCTTTCTCTCTCAAAGCTAGGATTGGTTAGACCGATCAATTGAACCAAAAATTGGAAAAATTATATACGAAAGTTAAGGGAGTTAGAGGTTGTTATGGAAGTTAATTGACGTTTGAAGTGGACTGATTTTCTGAAATTTCTTGTGCTTGCTTTTGGTTGTTAAGTTTTCAAGTAAGAATCTTAACCTTTGACTTTTTGTCATAAAATACATGTTTTGAAGTATTACTGTTATGGAGTTATGATGAAGGAATTTTGTACATTTTTTAATGCATTGAATGAAGTGTCGAATTCATCATTCCTGTATAGTTGACCGTCAAGTCCAATTGTGTATGTTAATTGCATATATCTATGTTGTTGTTATACTTGTTGTTGGAGTCATCATGACTTTCTGGAATTTTCTTGAGCTTGGTAGTGTGGATTGTTTTGAGTCATATCATGAACCATACTCGGAGTGTCTAATGTTAAGTATGTCTATATGTTCATATGAATAAAATATGGGGCTCATAGCACATTTACGATGTATATGTGTTTGATTCGATGAGTATGGTTTATAGCTTTGTTGTGGTTGTTTTGGTCTTGTTTCCATATGTGCATATATGTCACAAATCTGCATTTTGGGGCTGGGACATGGGAATTTCAAAAATGCACTTTTCCTTCACAATATTACACTGATTTTGGGCTATTCTGAATCCCGGACGACCCCTCCGGTCGACCGGGCCAGACTCCTCTCGTCTTGGACGGCAAACTACTGGGACCAAATAGCTTTTCTTCGGATGACAACTTCGATCGACCAGGGTGAACTCACTCTGTCCGGGGCTGGACCGAACGACCGGAAACCACTGCACATCGTCTGGACTTTTTGTCAAACATTTGCCTTGATCTTGGACGACCACCGGTCGACCGTACTTATGTCCAGGTCGTTCGGAGGCATTTTTGTCCATTTTGAGTTATGTTATGTTCTGGATTCAGGTCTAGTCTTTTGTAATTTATGTTAAGTATGTTTCAAATGTTATACGACGATTTCAAGTTAAATAAGCTACGCATGGTTTTACCCAATGATTTTGGGGAAGTATTTGAGTCTTATTTGACATTTCATCCTAAAGGTTATTGATCATTATTGGGCCTCACAGATCATGCCTCTACTTTCTTTTTCTTTGCAGAAGATGTGACTGTTGATGATTATGTGGAAGCTTGGGATGGGGAATATGATGACTGATTCACTAATGAACCTATGTAATATAAACACTAGTTACATTACTAGTTAAACTCTGTATTTTCCTTTATAAGAACATGTTTCCCTTTTAGTATAAAAGTATTATGAACTCTGATGTAAGACATTTCAGTTTACTCTTTATTTAATGATATAACTTGGATTTATCATTTCTGCTTTGGGTTCGGTTTCTCATTGGTAGATGAGGTGTTGCCAGGTCATCACCCTATTTTAGGGTGAGACATAAGTGATATCAAAGAAGGTCGAACCTTAGGGCTTAAACATCTGGAATGAATATAGGATGAACTTGGTAGATAACATGTGATGAGTGAGATGGGTGGAGACTCTGGTATAGGTCGTATATGTTTACTTATCGCTTTATATACCGTTGATAACTGTTATGTTATTGTGGATATACTATGTCTTATTATGTGATGTATGATATGCCATGTTATTTGCTAAGTATGACATATTATATATTTAACTTGTTAACATGATATATGAGTTAAACGCTTACCATATATATATTGTTAGGTTGTACTTCGGAAAAGATGGACAAAAACTTATTATGAGAGGCTGAAAAAGATGAGAATAGTGTATGATGGTAGTATGGGGTCCAGATGAGGTTGAGGTGTGGTTAGAATAGTTGGAACGGAATCTTAGAATCATGAGGGTACCTGAATGTGCCAAGGTTGATGTGGTCGTAGCATTGCTAACAACTCAGGCAGTTGAATGATGGAGGGGTGTTGCCCCTATTTATCAATAGGGGACAACCTATCACTTGGGTGCAACTCAAAGATGTCTTCCCCGACCAATACTTTCTTGAAACCTTCAAGATGGAGAGGCAGAACAAATTCTTTGAATTAAAGCAAACTGAAGGTATGTCTTGAAGGGATTCATGGGCAGAAACGCGTTCTAAACACCCATGATTCCTCCCCCTGAAGGATCCGCTCATACAAAAACGAATCGAAAGCAGACGAAAAACTTACATTTTTTCGGTTAAAGATTCTGTCTTTGAGCTCTTAGCAGCAATCACCTTGAGTCCTCCCTTGCAGAATTACTCCCTACCAGTATCCCCATGACGAAACGAACAGCGATTGCTAGCTCTTCGTTTTTCTGAGTTTCGGGAATTTTGAGAGAAATGGAGAGCGAAAACAAGAAATCTGATTTCTAGGTTTCTAGTATTTTTTGCGGCTCAAGCATTGGTAACTAGGGTTTCGGTTAAGAGAAGGTTATATAGGGTGTGAGAGGTTGTTTCAAACACAACTCCCACGTCCTTACCACCTCTCATGGCAGTGGGAGTCTTTAACTCCCACGTCCCCTATACTTCTGCTAGTAGTGGGAGTCTTTATCGGATAATAACTCCCACGTAAGCCCAGCTATAACTAAATACAAAAATGCCCCTCTTTAATCTCTAATTCAAATAATAACGTTTTATTATTCTCAGAGAAACAAATGTTAGATACAATGAACCTAGACACATTCTAGATTCATTGAATATGGACATGAAGCTCGTTAACTCGTCTATACGTGTGACCCTGTAGGTTCATATCACAATGGCAATGAAAATACACTTAGTAGCAGTTATCCAATACCCATGAGGAAGTAGTAGTAGACAAATTAATTTCTATAACAAAAATACCTGAGCCAGAAGCAACATTTACCCCTTTCCAAGCTTTTTCCCTACAAGATAACTCTTATATTTCCTTTTCCAATGTCCCCGCTCACCACAATGGTGACAAGTATCATCCTTAGCCACACCACCCTTAGCTTTCAGTGCCTTCTTGAATTGGTTAGGTTTGCCATAAGGCTTACCCTTGGGCTTACCAACACCCTTGCCTTTGTTATTAACCATCAGTATGGCTTTGGACTTGCCTATTTCCTTCTAGGCGGTCCTTAACAGATTCAAAAATTCAGGAAGTGGTTTGTCTATCTCATTAATGTTGTAGTTTAATACAACCTGACTGTATGATTTAGGCAACGATTGCAAAATCAAGTCAGTGGATAGCTCCTGACCAAGAGGAAATTCCAGTCTGCCGAGGTTCTCAATAAAACATATCATTTTCAGAATGTGAGTTTCGACTGGTGTTCCCTCTGCCATCTTGCACTGAAATAGAGACTTTGACACGTCAAATCTTTCATGGCGAGCCTGACCCTAAAAGAGTTGCTTTAGATGATTAATCATGTCTAATGCGCCCATTTCCTCGTGTTGCTTATGAACCTCAGAGGTCATGGTTACTATCATTAAACTTGACACATCTAACGCATCATCTAAATGCTTACGAGAAGTAGTCCTTTCAGCAGTCGTGGACCCCGCGGCTAGTGGATCAGGAATAGGTTCTTTGATAACATACAACTTTTTCTCATGTTTGAGAGCGATTCTCAAATTTCTGTACCAGTCGAGGAAGTTTCCTCCCTCAAGTTTGTCCTTCTCAAGGACAGATCGCAACGAAAGCAAGTTTGCAACACTTGCATTGCCATTATATCTATAATAAAGATTTTGAAAAGTTTTAGTATCTTATTTTAAAAAATTATTAGGTCTTTAATTAATGATTCTCCCACTATTTTCTTCAAATGAATAACCCTCAAGTATTTATTCGGAAAGTTCAAAACTTTCTAGTAGGCCAAGATCCATATATCACCAATCTCGGGGCAGCTTTGGCTACAAAGCTCAAGATATGGCTATTTAGGTAAGCAACGTTTGCTAATTACATCATTATGTAACTCTTGGTTAGTTGAGTAAATAACAATTATTCTTGGTACATCAAAATGCACATATCAACTCTTTTGCTTCCATATCCAATCCCGAGGCAGCTTTGGCTACAAAGCTCGGATTGGCAATCCAGTTAAGTATGACCCAAGATTTACGCCAGTGGATATCACTAACTTATCCTTCGTGCCTTAACCGGATAGACAGGTGCATATTGCCTCGCAATTTTACATTACTGTCGATCTAGGCTTTGACGAGGGCCAAATCAAGGAAGGCATAGACTTAATATAATTAAAAATTGGGGATTTTATATTAAAACGATCTCACCAAACGTTATATAAACTGTTTATACTCCTTAAAAACATGCATCTCATGCTACAAAACTGTAAAACATACATCACATGCATTAAAACAATAAATAAAATGTGAATAGTAATAGCTCCTTATGCGAATTTTCCAAGCCAATGAAAAATCCTAAGTTTGTTTAAGGTGAAAAACAATAAATCTAATATAATGTCTTCCACCTCCAAGTGATTTTCTCCGTCTGATTGACTCCATTATGCTCTTGCAATTTACATAATAGATCCTATACTATGCTTTACATAATAGGAAAAGAAATCTCGAGTTACATTCGAGAGATAAATTACAATCAGAATTCAAATAAGAAGGCACGTCACGCATATCGCATTATAATAAAATCATTGATCTTGGGCTATTACTATGCACCACTCTCAAATAACATGACAATCATACTAATAAAACACAAATATACACTGTCTGCCTGGCTCGAATACCATTGAAAGAAAGAAAGAAATTCGGATTCCTAAACAGAGTGCAATGGAAAATAAAATCGAAATTGGTTTCTAACAGGATCATTCACGAGAAAGAACCAATGATCTTTGATTATGATTTTACCTTTTGTTTACGGGATGACATAAACGATTTATGTTTGGTATTTGCTACAGAATCACCAACAGCAACCAGTCTTTATCGACTCCTGTCTCTAGAGGTATCCACACGATCAACTTGAACTTGTTCTTCATGTCTCTAATGCTAGTCAGAAAGCTCCGAAGTTGAAGACAATCTTCAGGAATTTCGGTGTATATGTTTAAGTACAAACACCGAAAAACTAATTTTTTTTCTTCTAACTTTTTTGTTCTTGGACTTGCGTATTTTTGGGATGAATTGTAAGCCCTAAGGGCGAACAAACTCAGTTTTTTGATAATGTACAAACATCTGATGTTGTATCTAATGGTTTCAATCGTTGTGATAGAATAATGGTTCACTAAAGTGGAAGCTCTAAGTACTTCAATCAAGCCGTGCTCAAGACTAAATGATTACATTCTTTAAGGCACATCTCTCAAGACTTGAAGATTGAAGGCTTAGGTGTGGTTAGAATAGCTTAGCATATCGTTATATATATATATATCTTAAAGCTCTAACCATTGCTCACATGAACTTAGGATAACAACACTATTGTCTTGCATCTTTAAAAATAGTTTTCATAAAGCTCAGTTTCAAAAATGGTCTTTAAAACATGTTCCCTTCTCAAAAGCCCTTGATTTCATTGTCTAGGACTTTGAAAATTGTTTTTCAAGTATTAGTTATCCTTTTGAGAAAACCATTTTGACCTTAAAAGATTTCAAAACTTGTGAAAAATCAACATCTCTTGAATCCAGGAAATTCGGATCATCCAGAGCCTTGCACGGATCATCCCGGACCGAAAGCGAGAGTTGAGTTTTTGGGGAACCATTTATCCCGGTCGACCTATGTAGACTTAGGATCGTCCGATCCTTTGATCGGATCATCAGAGGTAACTTACGGTCAATCGAACTCTGCGAAAACTAGCCAGTTATCGACCGTTTTAAAAAGTCTGTTTTTGGACTCTTTTGAAAAGTATAAAAGCTACGATGCGGTGGAATCTTGAGAGAACAACCGAGAGAGAATATACATTGATTATACAAAAAAGCTTTAGCACTTTCAAAGCGTATCCAACTTTATTAATGTGTTGAAAAGTTCAAAATCACAATCTCACTTGCAAGACACAAGTTGTTGAATCCCAAGTTCTAAGAGCATTAAAGTAAGATCTTTAAAGGTATCAATCCTCCACTTTTTGAGTGTGTAACTCTCTCTTTGTATCTCCATCTTTCCCTCTCTTAGTGATAGGGTATTTATTGTGTCAAGACCTGCTTGGTGTGGGTTTTGTACTCTTAGTGAGTAGAGTTTATAATTGTGGTTATTTGTGTAAAACTCTTTGTGAGTTAGCCACTTGTGTAATTACTTTTCTTAGTGAAGTTATTAAAAATCCTTGTGTGAAGCTCAAGGTAGTGGACGTAGATTCTTTGTGAATCGAACCACTCTAAATCACGTGTCTTGCTTTCCTTGTTTTTATTTGTGCTCCATTTTCTCCAAACTTCAAATACAAGTTTCACTTTCAAGAATTTTGAAAATAAAAAGAAGCCACTTTTATAAAAACCCAATTCACCCCCCTCCCCCCTCTTGTGTTTTTCAATTGGTATCAGAGCCTCGTCTTCACCTTTAGCTTAACCGCTTGAAGTAAAGATTATGGCCGGAAATTCTGCTTTAGCCTACCTAGAGGGATCTTCCACTAATAGACCACCTCTCTTTGATGGAAACAATTTTAATGCTTGGAAAGACCGTTTCAAAATCTATGTGTGCTCTATAGACTACTCCTTATGGCAGATTTTTGAAGAAGGTCCATATGTACCTATGAAAGTGGTGGATGGTGTTCAAGTTCCAAAATTGGACAATGAGTTTAATGAAGATGAGTCCAAGAAAATGACCCTCAATTTTCGAGCTATGAACATCATTAGGTGTGCTCTTAATCCGGATGAGTACAATCGGATACGTGGAAGCAAATCCGCTCACAAGATGTGGAAAACCTTAGAAGTCACCCATGAGGGGACTAATCAAGTCAAAGAATCAAAGCTCAACATGCTTGTGAGGGAATATGAGCTATTCTCTATGAAGCCAAATGAAAATATAAATGAGATGAACACTAGGTTCACCAATGTTGTCAATGGGTTGAGATCTTATGGAAAGGAATACTCTATGGGTGAAATGAATAGGAAGATCCTCAACTCACTTCCTAAAAGTTGGGAAGGCAAAGCTCTAGTTATTGAAGAAGCAAAGAACTTGAAAACTTATCCCACGGAGGAGCTCATTGGTTCTCTTCTCACTTATGAGCTCACACACAAAAAGGATGAGCATATTGAAAAGGCAAAGAAGAGTATTGCTTTAAAGGCTATTCTTGATCTTGATGAATCCAACCATTCAAGTGATGAAGAAGACATCAACTTAGATGATGAGACCATGGCTTTGGTGGTAAAGCGCATGAAAAAAAATGTTTTTCCAGGGAAAGGAAGAAAAATTCTTCCAAAATAGAAGAAAACAAAATCCTAATGGGATGAGATGCTATGAATGTGGAAGCAACCAACATCTCATAGGAGAGTGCCCCTCCGCCAAAGAAAAAGAGCCCAAGGAAGACAAAAACAGAAAATTCTTTAAACCAAAGAATGCCAAGGGCATGCTAAGCACATGGGATCAAGAAGGGAGTGGCGATGAAGAAGAAGAGGAAAACGCAAATGTTTGCTTCATGGCTTTCGGGAATGAGGTACATCTTACACCCACTACTTCTAACTCCCTTGATGATGATGAAGATGATCCTAATGAACTTTTGTGTGATATGTTTGATCAACTTAAGAAATGTGCTAAGCAAAACCAAGAAATGAAGCTTAAAATTGAATCCTTGTTTGAAGAAAGATCTAGGTTGCTTAGTGAAAACAAAAAGTTATGTGATGATGTTGATTGCTTGAAAATCGAAAATGAAAAACTTATGACTACTTGCAAAACTTCCTCATTAAAGTATCAAGAAGCATATGATAAATTGTCTTCTCTTGAATGCAAACTTGTTGAGTTTGATTGTTTAAAAACCAAAGTTGTTGATCTCACCTCACTTGTTGATAAGTTCACCAAAGGAACAAAAGATCTTGATCAAATTCTTTGTATGCAACGTACTTCAAATGTTAAACATGGATTAGGCTATATACATTCGACTCACTTTGATATTGCTAGCTCTTCTAAGTTACCTAGAAAACACTTTGTGCATGCTAGTACCTCACATAAGCAAAATAGATATCGTGAGCATATTCACAAATTTTTTAAGCCATCTACTTGTTGCACATATTGTGGAAAATTTGGACACACTAGTGCTAGATGTTATGTGAAGAGAAAAAATTGAAAAGGGAGTAAAAACTGTTTGGAGAATCAAGCGTATTTTAACTAACCCTCAAGGACCCAAACAAGTATGGGTACCAAAAGTCACTCCTCCTCCTTTGTCTTAGGTACTTGCAAGCAAGGTAAATACTCCGGCTCAATGGTTTCTTGATAGTGGATGTTGTCGCCACATGACCGGGAGATGCCTCGTTAGTCAAAGACATGGAACCTATCTATGAAGGTTATGTCACGTTTGGGGGACAAAAAGAAGGGTAGAATCCTTGGCATTGGAAATGTTGGTAAAGGTTCATCAACTCTTGTTAAGCATGTTCTTCTTGTTGATAGCCTCAAATATAATTTGCTTAGTATTAGCCAACTTTGTGATAATGGTTTTGATGTTATGTTTAGCAAAAAGGCTTGCTCTATTGTTGATAGCTCTTCTCATGAAAAAAGTGCTTGTTGCTAATAGAGCCGGTAATGTTTATATGTTGTCTTTGGATGATCTTGTTGCATGCGATTTTAAATGCTTATCCATAAATGAAGATGATGCATTCTTATGGCACCGTAGGCTTGGTCATGTGAGCATGGATCTCTTAAATAATCTTTCCTCTAAAGAGCTAGTGCGTGGGCTTCCAAAAGTGAAATATGAGAAAAACCGTCTTTGTGATGCTTGTCAATTTGGAAAACAAACAAAAACGTCTTTCAAGCCTAAACAAATGGTTTCCACTTCTAAACCACTTGAACTTGTTCATCTTGATCTTTTTGGACCAATGAGGACCACAAGCTTAGGTGGTAAGAGGTATGCCTTTGTTATTGTGGATGATTTTTCAAGATTCACTTGGGTACTTTTTCTTGCACAAAAAGATGACACCTTCCATGAGTTTTCAAATCTTTTCAAAAAGGTACAAAATGGCATCACACTTTTTCTTGAACTAAAACTTGTTACCTTGAGAAGTGATAATGGGAGGGAATTTAACAATCAATTTTTTGAAAAGTTTTGTAATGAAAATGGCATCACACATAACTTTTCGGCTCCAAAAACGCCTCAACAAAATGGGGTTGTTGAAAGGAAAAAATAGAACTTTACAAGAAATGGCTAGGTCTATGCTTAGTGAAAATTCTTTACCAAAATATTTTTGGGCGAAGCCGTGAACATTGCTTGTTATATTGTTAATAGAGTTCTTTTAAGGCCTTTTGTTGGAAAAAACTCCTTTTGAGCTTATCTTTGGAAAAAATACCCTCAATCTCATATTTCAAAGTTTTTGGTTGCAAATGTTTTGTGCTCAACATTAAAGATAGCCTTGGAAAATTTGACAAGAAATCCGAGCGAAGGAATATTTCTTGGATATTCTTCAAACAAAAAAGGCTTATAGGGTATATAATAAAAAGAACCTTGTGTATTGAAGAGTCCATGCATGTGTCTTTTGATGAATCTAACATCTACGTACCTAGAAAAGATGATGATGATATAGGTATGCCCTTGGAATGTGTAAATGAAATCGATCAAGCTCCTATGTTGGATGATAATTCTAAGGATGAGGAGGACATTGAAACTACTCAAAATGATCCACAAGTCACTCAAAGCAATGATCCTTCAACAAATGAGCTACCAAAGGATTGGATATACAAGCAAGGTCACCCTCGAGAGCAAATTATTGGTGATCCATCCGTTGGCGTCAAAACAAGGTGGTATTTCATAGATAATCTTGCTTTACTTTCTTCTATAGAACCTAAGAACATTCATGAAGCTTTACGTGATTACTTTTGGATTTTGGCTATGCAAGAAGAACTTAATCAATTTGAAAGAAATCAAGTTTGGACTTTAGTCCACTAGACCTATTGATCGCCTTATTATTGGAACAAAATGGATTTTTCGTAATAAACTTGATGAGCTCGGGGAGATTATAAGAAACAAAAGCTAGACTTGTTGCCCAAGGATTCAATCAAGAGGAGGGCATTGATTTTGAGGAAACTTTTGCCCCCAGTAGCTAGACTTGAATCTATTAGAATGCTTCTTGCTTTTTGCTTGTTTTAAAAGGTATTAAACTTTTTCAAATGGATGTGAAAAGTGCGTTTCTAAATGGCTTTATTGAGGAGGAAGTATATGTTGAACAACCTCCCGGTTTTGTGCATGAAAAATTTCCAAACCATGTTTACAAACTTACAAAAAGCAATGTATGGTTTAAAACAAGCTCCTCGTGCTTGGTATGAGCGTTTGAGCAAGTTTCTCATTTCTATTGGTTTTTCAAGAGGTCTTGTTGACACCACCCTTTTCATTAAAACAAATGCATCTCATGACATCTTACTTGTGCAAATATATGTTGATGACATTATTTTTGGTTCAACTAATGAAGTGCTTTGTGAAGAATTTGCTAAACTAATGCAAGATGAATTTGAGATGAGCATGATGGGAGAGCTCAACTACTTCCTTGGATTACAAATCAAACAAACAAATGAAGGAATTTTTATCAACCAAGCCAAGTACACTAAAGAACTGCTTAAAGCGGTTTGGAATGGATGGGTGCAAAAGAAAGCAAAACACCGATGAGTGCAACCATCAAACTTGACAAGGATGAAAAAGGTAAACCGGTAGATGAAACAAGGTATAGAGGTATGATTGGCTCTCTTCTTTATCTTACCGCTAGTAGGCCGGATATTATGTTTGTCGTATGCTTATGTGCTAGATTCCAAGTATGTCCTAAATAATCTCATCTCATTGCCGTTAAACGTATTCTTAGATATCTCATAGGCTCATATGATTATGGGTTATGGTATCCTAGAAGTACATCTTTTGATTTAATAGGTTATTCGGATGCCGACTATGCGGGGTGTCGTATTGAGCGTAAAAGCACTAGTGGGCATTGTCATTTTCTTGGTCATGCATTAGTCTCATGGTATAGCAAGAAACAAGCATGTGTATCCCTTTCCACCGCCGAAGCGGAATATATTGCAGCCGGTAGTTGTTGTGCTCAAATTTTATGGATGATGCATACTCTTGTGGATTTTGGCTTTGCATTTCAGCATGTTCCCATCTTATGCGATAACACTGGTGCAATCAACTTAACTAAGAATCCCATACAGTATTATAGGACTAAACATATAGAAATCAAGCATCATTTCATTAGAGATCATGTTGCTAAAGGTGATGTTTGCATAAATTTCATAAGCTGAGGATGATCCGAAACTGAGGATGTAGTGAAAGCACAGGGGACGGTCGACCGCAATATTTGTTGATGAACCGGAGAATCGACCGTCGAAGCTACTGGAAAGCTCCGGATCAGAAATTTAATTCCTCGGACGACCTCTTCATTGAACGGTCGACCGAGTTTTGCGGGTTGCAGCTTATATCAGAAAAAACTCAAACGTCTTTTCATTTAATCCTCACATCTCAAAACAGTTTTCTCTCAAATTCTTTTTCCCTCAGACCGATTTCTCTTAACCCAAGCCTTGTTTATCCTCAATTTCATCATTCAATCTTTGTTCCATCCTCAATTTGTTTGGATTTTATCTAAAGTATCTCACAAAAACCTTCCCTCGGATCACCGTAGTTTCACTCTTTCAAACCTACCCCTAATCCGAAATTATGAGGATGAAAAACCCTAGCAAAGGAGGCAATGATGATGCTAATACGCCTCCTCACAAGAATCCTCCTAGGAATCAACATAAACGACCCCTTGAAAAAGGGATTTCCTTTAAGGAACCCACTCAAGCCGCACCTAAGAAAGGCCGAGCAAAAATGGTGGCTCGTAAAGTCGTGGGAAAGGGCAAGAAAATTCTGGATACAGATTCTAGCCACTCGGAGGACGATTACTCGTCTTCACCTTCAAGGGCATCTCCACCTTCAGATTTCGAGGTAGGAGGATCATCAAATTTTTCTACAAAAAAGGTAACTACTCCTTTTTACAATACCTCATCTAAGCAAATGTTTGACAAGCTAAAGAAATCCAAAAGGGGATTCATGACCACGTATTTTAGAGATGACAATATGTTTGCTCAAGAAAAAGGACTAGATGAAGTTATGGGGCTGTTTGATGATATGGGGTGGGTTAACTTGTTTGATGTTGATGAATACATTTACCCATCCATTGTTTATGAATTTGGTGCAAATTTGAGAAAGGAAGAGGGTGATGGACCTGAAATTAGATATAGGTCTTGTGTTGGTAAGTTGGAATTTGTTTTCTCTGAAAAAATGTTTTGTGAGGCTATAGGAATAGAACATGTGGATTATGCCAAAAGGTTCTATAAGAATACAATGAGTTCGGATGATATTGGTCTCCTTGATATGAAACAGTTTATATCTCAATTTGGAATCAAAGGCAGTTTCACCGACTCAAAGGAAAGGGAGATTGACAAGTTGGATGAATTTGGTCGGATCCTACACTTCTTCGTGTCCAACATTGTGGCCCCGGTTAAAGGGCACAAGTCATCAATTACTTTCCTTCAAATGGTAATAATGCAACATCTTTTGGAAAGGAAAGCCTTGAACTTCGCACATCTTGCGCTCCAACATTTTATAGCTGCTATCAAAGGTTCAAGGAATTTCATTCTGTACGGAAATATTCTTACAAGGCTCTTCCAACGATTTGGACTTGATTTGAAAAATCCGTTAAAGAAAAAGTTTGTCAAAATTGATGAAGCATGTTTCCACCGAATGAAGATGATTTATATAGTCAATCAATGAAAATTCATTCGAAGGACCACAAATGATGAAATAGGGGCTGCTATACTTGCTCGAAAGGTGTCCCCTTATATGCTTAAAACACTTCTAAAGATTGAAAAGAAAAGGGGTGGAGCACCTTCAAAGCCTAGAAGTGATCCGACAAGAAATGAGCAAGAAGATTTCGAAGCACACAATTCACTTAGCTCAAGCGAACATGTCTCATCCGACAATGGTCAAGAAGAAGAATCTCATTCTCCAACTCAAGCAACTACCAAAAGTCCTCCTCAAAAAGTATCCCGGATAAATAAAATGTTTGCCTTGATGAAGAAGATGGCGAGAAAAATTGAGGCGATAGCGGAAGAGATGGTCTCTATCAAAGAATAGGTACAAACGGTATCTGACAAGGTGGACAAGTCTATACAAATGCAAAAGAACTTAGCTAAAGATTTAAGCATTTCAAGTGCGGATGAAGACGATCAAAGCTGAAACTTGAAACTATCTTTATTCTTGGAACTTTTTGTTGTTTTTGTTAATGTTTGAAGTCTTTTTGATTATGCCAAAGGGGGAGAAAATTATCTAATCTTGTGTATCCTTGCTTATCTTATCTTGATTATCCTTGCTTATTGTTATCTGTGTTTAAAACTGACTGTTGGTTGTGTGAGAAAGTAATATTTTCAAGACAGCTCAGTTGCATCAAAGTGCTGCAGATTTTTTTCCAGAGATCGGTCGACATGAGTTCTTGACCAAAATCTCGGACGATCCGAACTTTGTGCAGTTTCTAGATTGAAGTCTTGTTTGGCTTCTGTAAACTGCTGAAACTAAAGGGAGTTTTCTTAACTTGTTTTTAACTTTGTAAATATCTTTTCCTGGCATGTTTTGAGGGGGAGCTTCTCTTATATATCATATTTCTCAAATTTTATATGGAAGGAAGGAGGAAAGGAGGTTGGTTGGGAAATAGGGCTCTTCTTAGAGTCCCTAGATGTTATGGCAAAAAGAAGTTATCAAGCTGGTGCTTTTGTCTCCTGTTATCTCTAGGTTTTATCTTCTAAGCACTTGTCTTTGCTCTTATTTGTTCTTCGTCCTTTTGCCTTGCTTCCTTGTTCTTAAATTGTCCTTATTCTATCTTATTGCATCAAAGTTTGTCATAATAAAAAAGGGGGAGATTGTAAGCCCTAAGGGCGAACAAACTCAGTTTTTTGATAATGTACAAACATCTGATGTTGTATCTAATGGTTTCAATCGTTGTGATAGAATAATGGTTCACTAAAGTGGAAGCTCTAAGTACTTCAATCAAGTCGTGCTCAAGACTAAATGATTACATTCTTTAAGGCACATCTCTCAAGACTTGAAGATTGAAGGCTTAGGTGTGGTTAGAATAGCTTAGCATATCGTTATATATATCTTAAAGCTCTAACCATTGCTCACATGAACTTAGGATAACAACACTATTGTCTTGCATCTTTAAAAATAGTTTTCATAAAGCTCAATTTCAAAAATGGTCTTTAAAACATGTTCCTTTCTCAAAAGCCCTTGGTTTCATTGTCTAAGACTTTGAAAATTGTTTTTCAAGTATTAGTTATCCTTTTGAGAAAACCATTTTGACCTTAAAAGATTTCAAAACTTGTGAAAAATCAACATCTCTTGAATCCAGGAAATTCGGATCATTCGAGCCTTGCACGGATCATCCGGACCGAAACAGAGAGTTGAGTTTTTGGGAACCATTTGTCCCGGTCGACCTATGTAGACTTAGGATCGTCCGATCCTTTGATCGGATCATCCGAGGTAACTTGCGGTCAACCGAACTCTGCGAAAACTAGCCGTTATCTGACCGTTTTAAAAGCTATTTTTTTGGACTCTTTTGAAAAGTATAAAAGCTCTGATGCAGTGGAATCTTCAGAGAACAACCAGAGAGAATATACATTGATTATACAAAAAGCTTTAGCACTTTCAAAGCATATCCAACTTTATTAATGTGTTGAAAAGTTCAAAATCACAATCTCACTTGCAAGACACAAGTTGTTGAATCCCAAGTTCTAAGAGCATTAAAGTAAGATCTTTAAAGGTATCAATCCTCCACTTTTTGAGTGTGTAACTCTCTCTTTGTATCTCCATCTTTCCCTCTCTTAGTGATAGGGTATTTATTGTGTCAAGACCTGCTTGGTG